>FR997840.1:16000000-16600000 GCA_905475405.1 Schrankia costaestrigalis | reverse complement strand
GTTATTTTGTTAAGGCGCGTAAATATGTGTCACAGGTGACATTTGATGTCGTGACTCGATTTTTTGTGACAAAATTTTACGACTCTGCTGCTAAAAATGTAAGTATATCCTTTTTCTACATTGAAAAACTGATTTCGTTGGTTTTATTATGAAATTAGATAATTTTTCCGTTTCCTAATAGTGCAAGTGTCATAAAAGAGATATTTTGTTACACAGATACAGTTGTTCAAACATAAGTGGGTCGATAACGACCCTTTGGGCATATGTGTGCGTATGGTTAACACAAATGAAATCATCAAAGTGTTAGAAATTTTGGACTGTCATGAGAAAATATAAGGGGGCTGATATATTTATTGTTCCTCCGGGGACGGCAGAGTATCTGACGGTAATTCTGAAGATGAAGATGATGTAATTTTTATCATATATCGCGTAGAAAGCTACTCGCACCTGCGAGTTCAACATTGAGACGTTCAGTTGCTAATGAAACTGTGTCCAGCGACAATGACAAACCAGAGACGCCCTTGCCATTAAATCAAATAAGTCGTACATGGAAGAGCACGTGGAAGAGGGAGAGGAACAGTTACTCAACATCAAGTGGGTGGAGATCACACTTGGGCAAAAAGAGATATTTTCAGTAACAATCTTGAGTAAATCACACCTCTGCCTAGGTCTGTTACTACCTTGTGTGAAAATAGTGACCGCTTAGAACAGCGATGAATCCTTGGTGCCGCATTACGGTAGATATGGTTGCACAAGGGACATAAAAAGAAAACTTGGTCGGTTTTGAAATGTGCATTGCTGCGACGAGGTTAGGCTACTGCTTATGTGCTGATCCTTTACCAAGGGCTACTGCTTATGTGCTGATCCTTTACCAAGGGCTACTGCTTATGTGCTCATCCTTTGACAGGTTTAGAAAGTCACGCAATCAACAAATTAATTACCGAGGTTCAAGCCGAGTTTACTAACTATTAGTTTTATGCCACACTGTTGCCAATATTGAGGTGACATTGACACGTTAGAATTTCGCGGATCTTTTGCCTGCACTTTGTTTCAAAATTACGAAGCTGATAGCCGTAAACCTGGATCCACAAGAAAGATCCAAACTAGTGTGCCTCATGCGGTGCGAAATTCCAATGCGGAGCATGATATGAAAGGCTCAGTAAGGCTTCGCTGTGCTATGTGCAAAAATAAAACTATAATTTCATGAAGTAAATTTGGTGTTAATTAACATGCAAAATGCTTTTCTCAATTTCATTCATAATTGTTTGTTTAATTGTTACATTTCCTTGTCTAAATACATATTTGAGAATATACTGGCATTTGTTTACATTATATCTTTTAAGTATCACATTGGACCAGGGGGTCGTTTTCGACCCATTAAAAAAAACAGCCTTCTGGCACTGCTATCTGAAAAATTCACTTAATATCTTTATAATACCCCTTTAGGTACTCACATATCCAAAAATGAAAGATTTCTGAGAAAAAAATAGTTCTGGGCATATATGGGTTAAGTAAGACGTGCATCGCGATACTTATCTGATTTGTTAAGGAACTGTTTAGTGAAAGTGCATATTATAGCCAGGATTGTATGTCATATAGGTAAGTGATTATTGAAATTATTACATAATTAAACAAATGACAAATATAAACGATTTTAAATTGTTTATATTCAATAATGTAGTATTTTAGAGGGGTGTCATTCACTGGGTAATCTTATATATGTTTAGTAGTGAATGACACCTATGTCATTCTCTCGTACAAATTAATATTTTTTAAAACATCATTATTATTGAATTATAATGAAGTAGAACATTATATTTTAATTGCCCGGTAAACAAAAACCTTTTATTTGATGTTTGAGTAGTGCCTGACAGGGGGTGTCATCGACTGGTTTTCTATGGAGTACCAATGTATGACAGGTGTCATTCATTGGGTCAAGACTACAGTGTCATACATTGGTTTCAGATATTTTGCTATACAAATATGCCAAGGACGTATAAATATACTCAGGACGACGTGTTAAGGGCATTAGACGAGGTATCGAAGGGCATGTCTGTGGCTGCGGTAGCAAAAAAGTATGATATCCCACATATTACTTTGTTGTACAAAGTAAAAGGTAAACACCCAACCGAACGGCGCATGAGACCTACTAGGTACTTGATGATGGACCAAAATTCCTCATACTTCTTACCCACATGACCGTAGGTTGCCACCCAAAACGATCTCTAATAGTTGGCCTATTCATACATTGCTCTATAACTAGTTAGACACCTATGGAAATCCCTAAAACATCCTGTCATATACTGGGTCACCGATTTTGTTTTTTCATAGTCATACATTGGGTCATTCGAGATTTTGTCTGTCATCCACTAGTACAATTTCAGAGGTTGTGAAAAACTGAAATAGCTCAATAATAGAAATATTATTATACAATGTTTTATTTGTATATCAGGGATGAAGAACCAGTTCATGCATTCACGTTTATTAGAAGTCGATAAAATTGATAATTAAGGAGATATGTGCAAAAATGTGTAAATTCCTTCCTTATAGAGTCATCCACTGGTGCATTTACCTTATTTGATTTTGAAGTTGATAATACTTTAAATAGAATTCAAACGGTTTTGCATTCTTTACTTAAAATCATTTGACCATTCACAATGTCAAAATCAAAAATATAATTAAAGTTAGCAAGTCGGTAAGTAAGTTTGGTCAAAAAAATGTTTTTGTTTATCATGATTGAATTATGGTATACTTTTTTTCCTTTTAAATACGCTCCTGCACTTAGGATTATGCCCTGAGTCGCGGTGACTTTACAAACTTCAATTTAATGGACACAAAGAAAATTCGAATCCCTGTGGTGACGGAGTAAGAATACAATATGTCACCACCCCATCTCATCCCATGGGTGTCGTAAAAACCGACTAAGGGACTATCCGTCAATATTATCTTTACGAAATAAAAAGAAGGAAAACTTGAAATTAAACACTATAACAATCTGTCTGGCCAGCAAGCATTCCTTTGTCAGAGGAGGAGGCCCGTCCTTGCAGTGGGACATTAATGGGCTGTTATGATAATGTAAAGAACATCCTGTGGTTTTAGTCACCTCGAGACATGCATTTAAACTTGACAGCCTTCTGCGTTATGAAGTCTGTTCAGAATTATCGCACGTTTAAACAAAAGAAGCTATAATAATTATAATACCGCTGCGTTTACTAAATTCCTTTAAATCCTTGTAGTATGTGTTCTGAACCGAACTAAAGAATAAACCATAACGCATACCTCGGACAATAAAGGCGTTTATGCACATACGGAATTTTTTTTTATTTCGCCTTTCGATGTAAAATAATTCGTTCCCTCATGTTCCATATTTTTTTCGTAATTTTCCTAACAAAGGCCATAAAAATAGCTCAAAAAAATACAAAAGCTACTTCCTTAAGAAATATCATAATTCACTGGCAAAAAAAACGTAAATATAGATGCTCGATGCATAATTTATTTAAACCATTTACATTAAGTACGTAATCGCAATCAAGTCTTTATTGCTCCAGTCAAATAAAAAGATGTGCACTCGTAAGTTACTTACTCCTTTATTGCACGGTATATTTTCGAATACATTTTTCGTAACTTCACATAAGCGTCACTGTTAAGCTTATTCTGAAACATTACACAAGTCACTTACTGCTTCATGCAGGATACCTTCCTTATCGATAACAATTTCATAATCTTACTTACAGAAAAATGTGAATGTTATTGTTCAAACGTAAGTATGTTTACTTATGCATAGACAGTGTGTGGATATAAGTGTGTTTTATTTGAACAGCCTTGATATGTGTTGTGTTACAGTCATGCCAGAATTGGATGGGTTGGCATTACCTATTGTGGCAGCTTACAAACGAGAATTTTGGTTTAATGATGTTATGTGTTGTGTTACAGTCGTGCCAGAATTGGATGGTTTGGCATTACATATTGTGGCAGCTCACACGCGAGAATGTTGGTTTAATGATTTTATGTGTTGTGTTACAGTCCAGAATTGGAAGGAATGGAATTACCTATTGTGGCAGCTCACAAGCGAGAATGTGGTTTTAAGATGTTATGTGTTGTGTTACAGTCGTGCCAGAATTGGATGGGTTGGCATGTATTGAGGCAGCTCATAAGCGAGAATGTTGGTTTAAAGATGTTATGTGTTGTGTTATAGTCATGCCAGAATTGGATGGGTTGGCATGTATTGAGGCAGCTCACAAGCGAGAATGTTGGTTTAAAGATGTTATGTGTTGTGTTATAGTCATGCCAGAATTGGATGGGTTGGCATGTATTGAGGCAGCTCAAAAGCGAGAATGTTGGTTTAAAGATGTTATGTGTTGTGTTATAGTCGTGCCAGAATTGGATGGGTTGGCATGTATTGAGGCAGCTCACAATCGAGAATGTTGGTTTAAAGATGTTATGTGTTGTGTTATAGTCGTGCCAGAATTGGATGGGTTGGCCTGTATTGTGGCAACTCACAAGCAAGAAAGTTGGTTTAATGATGTTATGTGTTGTGTTATAGTCGTCTCAGAAATGGATGGTTTGGGATGTATTGTAGCATTTCACTACATTTTATTGTCGCTGGCAAGCATTGAAGTTAGTTTTGCAAGAATAGGATGGGTTCGTAATCTGGTGGTGTTATGTGTTGTGTTATTCTCGTGCTAGAATTGAATGGGTTGGCGTGTATTGTAGCATTTCACTAGCGATAATGATGGTTTGGTTGGTTTAATGATGTTATATGTTTTGTGTTAAAGTCGTGCAAGAATTTGATGGGTTGGCATGTATTGAGGCAGCTCACAAGCAAGAATGTTGGTTTAAAGATGTTACTGTAGCATTTCACTACATTTTATCTGCGTTATGTTAGCTTTCAGGACAACAGTCGATTGTAGCTTTTAAGCGAATTCAGAAAGCCCCACAAGAAAAGTCAAGTGGAATCAAATCACGCTACTTTGGTGCTATTAACTTTGAGCTAAAACCTTTTAAAAACTTTGTTTTCATAATTGTTGAGTTCTTGTTTTTGGACCTCTTGGTTTTGAGTTAATTGTTATAGTTATTCGCACGCAGACCCAAGCCTTGACCTAAAATTCTCCAAGTTAAAGTCTATGAAAGGTCGAGTCCATGTGCATAGCGAGAAATCGACTGCTTCGGACTCTTCTGATTAGTCTCACGTCCAGCGGCTATAGTTTCGTCTAATCTCGCGTTCCTTTGACGTAAAAGGGTTGGTTAGTTATTTACCTAACCACTCGTCTGGCACGACGCCTGATATTGGCGCCAAAAAAAAACGTCCATCTGGCCAAACGCCTGAAATTGGCGTTTTGACAAGGTCAAAACATCGTATCACTTTCTTGCCATTTATAAAATATTTCTTATTTGTTCTAGTCCTTACGCATTACAAATCGTCTATGCATGATATTTCTAGTCCTCTCATATAAAAATCATTTAATCTATGGAACAAAAGCTATGACAGATTTATTTTTGAATCTGTCAGTCATTTGTTTACGTTAAGCGAGTCGTGTTACGCGTTATATAAACATTGAAGTTTAAATTGTATTTGTGCTTTGTTTGTAATTGTGAGTGGTGTTATGTGAAGTCTAATAAGTGTTCATTGTTATTGTGTTACAACAATGTAATAAAACATTCGTATGTGGTTTATTTTTCATAACACGGAAGAGCTATTTTTTTGCAAGGTATGATTTTTGCAAGGTAAAGTTCATATTTTTTTATTTATTATCAAGAATCTTATTAGATTTATACAAAATTCCATTTAGAATGGGAGATAATCGGCTTATAAGAATCTTATTGGACTTATACTAAATTCCAATTAGATTTAAAGAAAATCTGCTTTTTCAAACATTGGTCAGTGAAAAAACCCGGCCTGGCAAAACGCCTGAAATAGGTTGGCCAGATGTGCAATTTTCCGCCATTTTGTCTTGCCAGACGAGTGGCTAAACGGTCATGTTAAATTTGGTCACCAATCGTTGGTTTGTGGACTTTGGAGGACCACCACGTCTGTCGTAAAATGGACGCAATGCATTTGCACTAACAAACACTCATTTTGAAAACAAAGTTTTACTATTTGCACATGATGCTGAACTGTGTAACTTGGCATGGTGATTTAGCACAGTGTATGAGTAAGGAACATAAGATTTGACAAATGTCATCTGAACAAAATAGCCGCTACAGACGAGTTACATCGCTCTATTTGAAAGACATTGTAGCCTTAAATTGACGTCAATAAGTGTTACATAATATTGAATGAGGGTATCCTCATCAAAAACACTAAAAATTTAATTGTATATTGTGTATACAATATACTATTAAATTATTAGTGTTGTTTGCTGTTTAAACATGCATATCTATGTAAAATAATAAGAATAATTTTCTTCCATTATTAATAACTTTTGTAAAAGACAAGTGTCCTCTTTGGCCAACTGTAAAGTTAAGTTCTACCTGGGTTCGTGTATGGGGCCATACACGAGGTTAGGATGGAGGAGTGTAAGGTTTATATTTTATTCGGCAAATGTCGGGCATTTTGATAATCAATTTACTATAAAAGGCGTAATGGACGGCACGACAGGGCTGGCTTTTCTTGTCTGAGTATATTATGTAAATAAATATAGGTGGTACATTGTACAATAAGAAGAGTTTGACAACATTTGTAACCTTCATAGATGTAAAAAAATGCTTTAGTTAGCAAAATAAGTACAAAATCAAGAATGATTAAAAAATATTTAACATCTCGTTTTATTCCTGCAATTAATTACCTAACACTTTTTGATATATTTTACATTAGTTGTAAAATCATAGTAAATTAGATACCGACAATTCTTAAATTAAAATGTAAAGTTATTTTTTGTTATTATGAAAATATAAGAAAATATGTATTAATCTGTAAAATATTTCTTCGTGCAATAAATAAGTGTGTCACATACAATATAAAATCTTAATAAATTATCACTGCAATATACACTTACGTAAACTTACTTATTATTTATTATCAAAAATAAACGTGCAATAAGTACTTAAAACTATAAGCTCCGAGCTTATATCACGAGAAAAAACAAGCAATAAAAGCGTTTGTATACATAAGATCCATGTTTTGTATATAAATGAACATCAAAAAAGGTGTATGTTTATTTACCAACAGTTTCTTAAGGATAACTCTAATACAATAAATAGGTAACTGTTAATTTTCCCTGTAGTATAAAAACAGTAAATCTATCTATAATTTCAGTAAATACATATTAAAGAGCTCATTTATAGGCTTCTTATGATATATGATACAAAGTACTATCATTATTAGTTCAGGCAATATTCTAGAAACAAACTGTTTTTTGGCTCTCCTGTAAAGTTGGTGTTTTCGAGATACGCCTTTGTTGTCCGAAGTATGCGATAATATTCCAAATTAATGATAATAAAGTTTGTAGATACCTAATAGTTAGAAACTTTTTTTTATATTCATAATTCCCATTGTAACAATTAAAATAAACTAGCGCAGCAGCTATAATTCTAGACATTTTGTAGAAATGCGAGAACCCAGTTTTCATTTAGTTCAAGGCGCTGCTACTAGATGGCGTTACTTACAACTTGCAATGTAAAGACCCTGTTGTAATAATACATCTTATTAGATAGTACTTCTACCTTGTACTGGCTTGATATAGATAATTTTAATTTATTAATTTAAAAAGTATTTTTTTATTATTTTTTTCTTATAAAAACTAAACATATCTGATTGAAACAAAATTAAAGGAAGTCAAATATATACAAAAGTGACTGTGTTTGAGCGTACAATCAAGATATGCGGGAAACTAGATGCAAACTCAGTTGCGCTTTTAGTGTTGTATCAACAACGATATCTGTCGATAAACTTGTAATATTCGTACGTTATCGTTTAAAAGTATTGACGACCTCTGTGGCGCAGTCGGTATATTACATGGCTGCTACGCAGAGGTCTCGGGTCCGATTCCCGCTCAATGCAAATCTTTGTGTGCATGAACATGATTGTTTGCATTGGTCTGAGTGTTTTCTATGTATAATAGTATGTATTTACAAAAAAAAAAGTATTTAAGTATGTTTATCCGTTGTTTAGCACCCATTGTACAAGCTTTGCTTAGTTTGGGACTAGGTGGCGATGTGTGTATATGTGAGGATTATTTTATTTATTTTATATAATATTTGATCCGTGTGGTGACTGAGTAATAATACAATATTTAACTACCCCATCTCATCCTATGGGTGTCCTAAAAACCGACTAAGGGACTATCCGTCAATATTATCTTTACAAAATAAAAAGAAGGAAAACTTGAAATTAAACCCTATACCTACCAATTCGTCTGGCTAGCGTGGTATTAGTAGGCCAAGTATCCCTCCGTCATGGGAGGAGGCCCGTCCATGCAGTGGGACATGGACATAGACAATATAGTATTCTTACTTTGTCACCACACGGAGAGTTAACATTAGTACTCAATGATGTGTAAATTTATTAAGTTTACTAAATACAAACCTATCATCAATTCGAACTACATGAATAATATCGAATACAAATAATATTGTGTAACAGTAAGCCAGTTGAACTATCAATATCAAATCTCCTCAAGAGATTGATATAGGTATCAGTTGACACCGCTTCACCGAGTTCAGCGTAAATAATCAACCCTCAGTCTGATTCGATAATCGACAATTGACAGGTGCAACACTAATCAGAGCAACCATGTTGAACGCCTCTGTGAAACAGTACAAATTTAAATTTACATTCTTCTTCAACCTTATATGTATTAGCATAAGAGTGATTTAAAAAAAAAGGTATATTTGTTAAATTTGCCATTGCATAGAGGAGACAAGTGAAGTAGATTTAGGATAGTAAGCGCTTCGTGACTTCTGACGTGTATCTTAATGATATCATAGGTATTTTACATTTAATTTTATAAATGAATGTTTACATTATAAAATGATTATTTTTAGTTGAATTTAAGTTTAAATTACAGAATCCATCTACAATGTGTGTTTCCTTCAAACTCCTGGTTCCTTCAAGCGAAGCGTGAAAAAGCAACTTCTGAAGCCGCCATAGTGGAGACATTCATGCCTCTACAAATATCGTAGCTGGGATGGTGCTCGCCATTCTTGGGCTCTAATGGATGCTTAACATCAGGCACCATAGAGTCATTCTGGTAGGCCAATTAAAAAAAGTAAGTATCTAATTAAAACCTACGAGTGACCCTCACTCGTGTGTGATAATTTGAAAACCTTTGCGGTATAGTAATAACAGTTCATTTCTACTACGTAGAGGTCTCGGGTTCAATTCCTGCTCAATGCGAATCTGTCTGGTATTCATCGGCCTAATTTTTGTACTACTATGGAAAAACCACTAATTATAAAGCAGTTTTAAAAGAAAACGATAAACTTATTAACACAAATAGAAAAATGGCCCCGTGTGGTGACGGAGTAAGAATACAATATGTCACCACCCCATCTCATTAGAACATTTACAGATAAACTAATAAAAAGTATTTATTAGACTATCATTTTGTACTCGGTCATTAAGTTGGTCAATAATTAGAATTGACTCTAATACTTAACAACTTGTCACCTCGTGAATAAGTAAGCTATTACTGCAAGGTCTGAATATAAGCCTCTTGACCATGAACACAGTGCCACTTTCAGACGATCGTAGCTTTTAACGTGCCGCTACATAAGCTTCTTGCTTTTACTTAAGAGCCAAGCCTGACGTTACTTAGCACTAACAAAACGACAAACGTGCTTCTAGTAGTCTAGTAACTGTAGGTAGATATATATTTACGCTAAAGATGGGAAATAATCGATAGTCTAAGTGACGATCTTGTTTCGTCTATTTTCTAATAGTAAACAAGTATTAAACATTAATATAATGAATTCTTAATAATATTCGAGTATAGTGAAGAGCCTTCTCTAGGGGCCAGATTCAGAGACCGCACTTTGTCTTTACTTTAGCAAAGTCTAGTTATTATCTCTGAATTTGAACAACATTATAGTAATTTTTCGCATGAAAAAGTTTACTTTCATTATTTATTACTACAAAGTAAACTTTTCATGCGAAAAGATTACTTTAATGTTGTTCAAATTCAGAGATAATAACTAGACTTTGCTAAAGTAAAGTCAAAGTGCGGTCTCTGAATCTGGCCCTAGGAGTAAGCTCGACATAGTAATTAGTATTAATAAGTTGCTAAAATGGTTGCTTTAGGGTTTTTTTTTATTTAAAGAGTTTTTTATATATTGATTTTAATAGAAATTTGCTTTTAGAAAAGCCGAAACGATCTGCTAAAAATGTCGTAAGTGAAACCGGTACAGAAGCATGTGGATAAGTGTACCAAGTGGACCTGTGGTTTCTTTATAATTGGCCTTAGACATTACGGACGACTCGACTAAGCAAAATGTGAGTTTACGTAAGTATAATATACAGTGGGTAAAAAACTTCTGTACTACCTGGTCAAATAACATAGGAGAGTCCAATAATCTCTATTAAAGCATCCTTAGGGAACAGTTGACCATAAGTTTGTAGATTACTGACTAACGAGATAACTTTCTTACGATACTACGTTTGATATACACTAATCTATGATGTTACTTCAGGTGTAGAAAATATGGATGCGATTCTTTTATTGACGACCTCTGTGGCGTAGTAGTTATATAACATGACTGCTACGCAGAGGTCTCGGGTTCAATTCCCTCTCAATGCAAATCTTTGTGTACATGAACATGAATGTTTGCATTGGTCTGGGTGTTTTCTATGTATAATTTTACGAGTATAAATGTATGTATTTAAAAAAAAAAGTATTTAGGTATGTTTATCCGTTGTCTAGTACCCATAGTACAAGCTCTGCTTTGTTTGAAACTAGATGGCGTGAAAGAGTAAAGAATATTATTTATTTATTAACAAATTATTTCTCCACCTCAATGTATTTCGCAGGTGTAGCATAATGTGACTGAATAAAAACATTTGGATATTTACCTCTACAAAACTAGAAGGATAATTTTAATTAAGATTTTACTAATACGGCTCAAAATAGTTAACTAGGTCAATATTTTCTCGTTTCCTGGGGTTTGCCGTCGTATCATCATTCACTACATTTTCTTTCATATTCTCTCTCTAGATCTTACCCATCCATATTTTTTTCGCCCTTGCTTTTCCTTCCCATCCATCTACGATTACTCTCCTAGCTACATGCATTTCATTCTTTTTTTATCTTGTTTTCTAATGGAAAAAACTACCATATCCTCACATTTACAAGCCAACGATATCGAATAAACAAGTTTAACGAAAGCAGCTTTCACGTAAATTCGTCCATCGTCCCGGATACTGAGTTAATTAGGAAATAAATGGAATACGTGAGACTTTTGGAATACATTAGTTTAACTACTGTTCACGTTAGAGTTGTTTCTTTAGTAACTGTTAGTTGTAAAAGACGTGCTTTGATTATTATAAGATTTAGTTACTTAACGGGTGAGGTATTAATTAGATCTTGTGTATGTTGAGTGATTGGGTAACATATTTGTTATTATAGTTTTACATGGTTTTGCTTGCTTTTTAAGGTCTTGAAAATTCTGTTTTTTGTTTTAACATATTTTTTTTTATTATTTATATTATTTTCTTATATAACATTTATCATAACAGCCCATTAATGTCCCACTGCAGGGACGGGCCTCCCCCCGAGACGAAGGGATACTTGGCCTACTAATACGACGCTGTCCAGATGGATTGGTACAGGGTTAATTTCAAGTTTTCCTTCTTTTTATTTCGTAACGATAATATTTACGAATTATTTATCATTATAAGCCTCAAATTATTGTTGTTATAAGAATATATTTAACTTAAGTATAGCAACTTTTTAAGCTTGTCAATTGAAATCCTAAACCTGAGACGAGCAATTTAATGAGTCTTATACTCGTGGCTGTTTTTTTGCGCTTGATACGTTACTCATTCCCAATTTAGTCAGGCAATTTCAAGTGCCATCTCTTTGCTAAAAACTTTGATGGGAATCGAATTTTGCGACAAGACTTTTCTGCATTTTATTTCTGTTTTCTGTACCAAGATTATTGTAATTCATTGCTATAAATTCAATGTCAAGAAAGCTCCTAAATTGACAAAGTCTAGTTAAATACAGACTAAGACGCCATATTGAATAAAAGTTTCGTAAACATTTTTTTATTAGAAAGATTGTAATAACTTACGAATATAATGCGAAAGTGAGCTCCTAAAGAATTATTGTTAAGAAGCTATTGAATACCTAGTTAGCATTCGAATGCTATATTTTTTATTGTATTAAATACCTAAGTTACAAGAAGTTCCGCACAATGAAATTTAAACACTTCTTCGTGGCTTGACTGTAGCTATATAAATAACTGCCGTGGTCGTTAGTTCGAATCCCATGCAGAAAATCTGCGTGTGTTATTAATAAATTATTGTTTTGAGTTTGGATTTTAAATGTCTGAAAAATTCTCGACGCTCAAGAATTGTATTTTATAAAAAAATAAATAGCCACTGTGTAACTTCTCGGACACGTATGCGATACTTTGCTCAGACCCTAGACGGGTCGGGACCCGATAATCATTATACCGACTCCTGATCATAAGTTAGGTACAGATAAAGTTTTAACGTATCTGATGAAAACAGCTTAGATTTTAATCAGTCCTTATTAACTTTCCTTGTGTTAATTACAAATCTAAAAGGTCACTGGTGCCAGTAGTTAAACTGAATAGCCAAGTTAACTGGAAGTTATACTAACGTTGTGGTCTATGTCATGGAAAACTCACATTTAACTAAAACTATATTAATGGTTAGGATGGCGGGAAGCCGATGGATGAGGGAGGTACAAGACCCCGGGGGGTGAAAACGTTTAGAAGAGGCCTATGTCCAACAGTGGACGTCCATAGGCTGATATGGATGGATGGATGGAAATTATGTTAAAATAAAATAAACTGCATCGGTGATAATCCTTAATTGTATTGTACTTAAATTATACGATGTACTTTTTCTTCAACAATTACAAAGGTTGTCTGGAAGAAATCACTTCGAGTGATAAGACCGCCATTTGTGTCACCTAGTTTTTAAGATAATTTGTGTACTTACCTGTTGTATTTTATTTTGGTGTACAATAAAGCAATAAATAAATAAATAATTATTATACTGTAAAAAGACTTCGTGACACACTTGTTTTTTTAAACAAAATAAAATAATTTAGTCTTACAGATTAGTGAATCTCGACTCAGGCTTTCAACCAGCATCCGGTAAGTAAAAGATAATTTCTATGAATTATTAGAATAATAGTATATTACATAAGACACACATAAAAATACAAAAATCTGTAGGCACATGTACCTTTAACACAACAAGATATTTTATAGTGCAACTTTGTACTATACTAAGTGTCTTTACAAAACACACAATAGTGACATTATGTTTTAATACTTTACTCGGACCATGTTAATAATCATTAATAAAATATAGAGAAATGTTAATTCAATCCTCAGGGTGTAAAAAGAGGTAAAAAAGTGAAAATTAAAATGGTTATATATCTCCTAAACTAAACGAATACAGGCATTTTTGCCTGTATAATCATTCTGCCTAGTATAATTATTCCCTAACTCATCATCATCATCAGCCCATTAATGTTTCGCTGTTTGCAGGGACGGGCCTCCTCCCGTGACGGAAGGATACTTGACCTACTAATACCACGCTGGCCAGACGAATCGGTATAGGGTTTAATCTCAAGTTTTCCTTCCTTTTACTTCGTAAAGATAATATTTACGGTTTATTATTCCCTACCTACCTCGTGTTAAGGTTTATGCGCCATTTTCATATTGTTATACAGCCTGTATATTTTCTTACAACTTGTACCACGCAATGCACCGGTGGGTGAGAACGGCCATTAACTCTGTTATGGGATGGGTAAACGATTTTTTTTTCTTATTTCTGCACTAGCCACTAAGCGGGTGTTGCTAGCATTCGTTTTTTGAAAACAGTTAATAGCCTTCTGTAAACTTTACCTACTTTTTTTAAACTTTCAACAACGGTGTTTGCACTCAATAATTGAAATTTCTCGACGTAATGTTAAAATGTTTAATATTGTTTTACTATCACAATACCTTTATTGTGTATAAGTAGTTTCTCCAGTAAAGAGAAATGGATTTGTAATCGTGAGGACATATTATTATTAAATTATGAGGTTCTTCTGAGTGGATTCAGGAATAAGATGGTGACTTTTACAATCCTTGAAAAAAAAATGTTGCTGTAAAAAAAACCTGTTCGTATTTTCATTTTATCTACTCGTACATTACTGAAATTATTCTGAACACGGTTTTTATAAACATCTACACTGAACAGCAAATAAACTGAACCACCCACTACGAGTAGATTGGGACTCTAATGCAAATCTATATCATCATCATCATAACAGCCCATTAATTTCCCACTGCAGGGACGGATCTCCTCTCGTGACGGAGGGATACTTGGCCTACTAATACCACGCTGGCCAGACGAATTGGTATACAGACGTGTATTTTTTCTACATTATTTTGATCAATAACCCAGGAAATGTATTTCTTAGAAGCATTTCAAATATAGACGTCTGATAAATACTTTTTTACGTCTTCAACTTATTGCATTGACAAGCCTAGTAACGAACTAAGAAGTCTTGTTTAATATATGTTTCGTGAACATTATTTCTTGTTAGCAAGATTGTTAAAAGTTATATACGAATATAATGCGAGAGTGAGCCTTGTGAAGAATCATTGTCAAGGAGCTACTAAATAGTTTGCTTGCGTGGAGTGGTTATATACCTAATTATTTTTTTTGATATCATTCTAAGTGACGTTATCTTATTCCGTGTTAGTTACACGATACGACGACGACGTTGCACGATATTGTTAAGAGTTCAAGTGTGAGTTGTGTTACTTGCAGCTCAGATTTATTTCACTAAAATATAAATATTATGTTCTGTGAAAATTTTCTTGATATACTGTAGCTAGATAATACAGATAATTTTCGTTATACCATAACAGCCCATTAATGTCCCACTGCAAGGACTCTGGTCAGCGTGGTATTGGTATTTTTTACACTTACAAATAGAAATTTCATAGTACAATTTTTCATAATTCCGAATGGTTCAAAATTCCGTTTAGGTACAGCAATATTCAATAATTTTAGACAAGTTATAAACTATGTATATAAGAATAAAGTAAGAGCTCAATAGATTCCTACCTGAACGGTTTTCGTATGTATTCGTTTACTTAACCGTAGTAGGTGCATTTTAGCAGAGGGAAACTTATACGTACCACAGGTATCCGTGACGCAGCCGGATCAAGCGAGTTCGTGCACGATATTGTTAAGAGTTCAAGTGTGAGTTGTGTTACTTGCAGCTTGGATTTATTTTCAAAAAAATATAAATATTATGTTCTGTGAAAATTTTCTTGATATACTGTAGCTAGATAATACAGATAATTTTCATCATATTATCATCATAATAGCCCATTAATGTCCCACTGCAGGGACGGGCCTCCTCCAGCGACGGAGGTATACTTGGCCAACTAATACCAATACCACGCGTGGTATTGGTATTAGTTGGCCAAGTATACCAATACCACGCGTGGTATTGGTATAGCGTGTATATGTATGTACTTCAAGAAAATCATTTTTACACTTACAAATAGAAATTTCATAGTACAGATTTTCATAATTCCGAATGGTTCAAAATTCCGTTTAGGTACAGCAATATTGAGCTCCTGAGCTCAATAGATTCCTACCTGAACGGTCTTTGCATGTATTCGTTTACTTAACCGTAGTAGGTTCATTTTAGCAGAGAGAAACTTATTCGTACAACAGGTATTTGTGACGCAGTCGGATCACGCGAGTTCGTGCACGATATTGTTAAGAGTTCAAGTGTGAGTTGTGTTACTTGCAGCTTGGATTTATTTCACTAAAATATAAAATATTATGTTCCGTGAAAATTTTCTTGAAATACGTACGTAGATACATAAACTCACGCCTTATCCCGTCGGGGGTAGGCAGATACGACAGAACGCCACTTGTCTCGATCCTGGCAAACAGCTTGAAGTACTGTAGCTAGATAATACAGATAATAATAATTTTACGGTTTAAAAATAACTTTATTTCTCAAAGATTACAAATCACTTACAAGGAGAAATAAAATACAAATAAAAAAATAACAAAATGCGTTGACAGGTAATCTTAAGTTTTTTTTTTTTTCTTCAAACAATGTGGGTAACTACTAACTATTTATTAGCAAAGCCGGTATGTAGTGGAGGCAATACAAGGCAAGGCTTACATGCCTCTCAATAATGCAGTTATATCTATTTTCATATTTTTTAATTTTTATTATTTTAATGGGCAATAATAAATTGATAACAATCAATTTGACAATCATTATATTATCGATTAATATTATAAACAATATTAATCGTAAGAACTGAAACAATCATTATTAATTAATAAGTATGTATAATAGGTATACTACAAAATCTTTATACGTATAAAAAATGTACCTAACATTTTTTATACGTATAAAGATTCTGTATAAATAATGTCATCTATGGATGAGTTATTGTTTATTATTTAAGTATATTTATTTAATTAGTATTTAAGTGTTTGATTATTGTAAATATTTATTTTAAAATAAAATATATATAACATCAAAATATATTAATTTATTAAATGATAGTATTATTTTAAGATATTATTTTTTTTTTTTTTTTTTTAGTTTTTTTTAGCCAGTCTTATTATTTGTTCTTAAATATATGAATTTTTGAAAAATATCCTTTTTTAAGTCATTGCCAATTATTCATTATAATTAAATACTTCCATAAGAGAATGTAAATAATTTGATTTAAATTTTAGCCAATATCGTACATGATAAACAATTAATATCTTTTGTACTATAAATTAGTCAAAATTCTAGTAAGTATATGTTTCTCTTGGATTAGTATATATATTTTATAGTATGTAGTATATTATTATAGTACATTTGTTTTATGGGAACATATACATTAAATTGATTTAGATTTTGTCTTTTTTTTTTTTATTATTATTATCATTTTTTTTTTATTATTATTAGATGTATTTTGTTATAATGTGGTATCGGTGTTGGTGTTGAAAATGTGTTGCTTTAATAGGTTTTTTAAATACGTATATATATATATATATATATTTTTTTTTTTTTTAATTTTAAATGTAACTATTTTATTATAATGTGGTGTCGGTGTTGGTGATGAGAATGTGTTGTTTTAACACGTTCACTGCGGGAGCTCAAAAAGCGTCTCGAATTTGAGTGCGTTACGAGATATAATGAGCCCCGTGAAGTGTTACCTTCATAGTGCGTTACGGGTATAAAAGTGCCCCGTACACCTTTATTGCTTTTTTAATCTTTAACTTACTGAAAATTAATGATTGTTTTTGTTTTATTTTATTGTCTGATAGATTATGAAATGGGCTATGTTATAGTCCTTTCGCCAGTAAATTTGACAAAAAATTACGAAAATACAAAGAAAACCAATTGTACGGGGCCTGGGAAACCCCGTACCGCACTTGATATAATAAAATACGGGATTCTACTGCCCCGTAACGCACAGAACTCAATTATGTCGATAAAATTATAGTGTTGGGAAATAAGACAAACGATAATTTTTAATTTAAAATATTTATTTCGGCTTAGGAACTTTATTTAAGAACTTAGGGAGGAGAGAATCAATGATCCAAAATTACTTTAAAACATTTTCATCTGACCTCAACGGCAATTGGGACCTTTGACAGAGATCAATTGACTTAAAATTTGCATCCGCTTATTTAGTAGCAGTTTTAGTAGTTGTGTAGTAGTAACATTGTCCAAAATTATGATCTTTGGTTTTTTCTTGTTTGAACAACTAGACAAAATCACATAAACATTACGTAGCTCGTGATAGGTATGACTAGTACTAGGACTAGTGTTAATATCAAACTCATCTGTTGCGCGTTGCTGATGCCGCTGAAAAACCTTGCGGTAAATTGTTGAGGATGCAGACTGCCGTTGGGATGAACTTGGAGACGACGAAATTTCATCATCCTTTTTAGTATTTGACAGTTCTAACATACGTCGCGATCGCTACATTATCGATAGTTAAACACAACATCTTGCGCTACTAACAACACTAATGATAATGAGGTCACTACCCCGTACGGGAGCACAATAATTATTACGGGATTTTTTAACCCCGTATCGCACTGGAAGGTAATTTTTGTTCTCTGGTCGTAACGGGGTTTGTAAGACCCCGTATAATTTTATAATTTTAACTGTTTCTTTAATAAGCGTACATGAAAAATATATATTTATCTCTCTCATACAGTAAATAATTCCATAGATACAGCTCCCGCACCAGCGAGTATACTCTAGTTTTTTTCGTCCGCACTGAATGACGGCACTGCACGAGGTTCAAAAAACCCCGTAACGCAGTGAACGTGTTAATAGATTTTTAAAAATTGTCATAGACTTTGCATCTTTGATATGTTTAGGTAATGAGTTATAGATCTTAGCGCCTTGATACATGATACTTTTTTTACCGTAGTCTGTTCTAGGTTTGTATAGTTTTATATAATTAATACGTCTTGAACTGCGTGTAGGTATGTGTATTGTAAATTTTACAATACACATACCTACACTATTTTCATCATAACAGCCCATTAATGTCCCACTGCCTGGACGGGCCTTCTCCCGCGACGGAGGGATACTTGGCCTTCTAATATCACGGCCAGACGGATTGGTAAAGGGCTTAATTTCAAGTTTTCCTTCTTTTTAGTTCGTAAAAATAATATTTACGGTAAGTCCCTTAGTCGGTTTTAACGACACCCATAGGATGAGGTGGGGTAGTGACATATTGTATTCTTACTCCGTCACCACACGGACATAAATACAGATATAATTATAAATATTATTTACCTTTGTTTTTTGAAAATATACTTTAAAACGGATGTGCAAAACATACCTTAGTATAAAACTTAGGAAGATTTCACTGTACTCGGATGTGCGCAGAGGGGTGGAAATACAAAAGAAAAAACTCACAAAGATTCGTGACTTATTGGCTCTACGGATGGCGAACAAATAAATGAAAATAATTTCGATAAACATATTTTTAAAATTTATGAATTATTCATGAGAATTCATCATCATCATCATCATCTCAGCCAATTGACGTCCACTGCTGGACATAGGCTTTCTCTAAATATTGCCACCTTGTGCGGTCCTGCACCTCCCTCATCCATCGGCTTCCCACCGTCCTTATGAGGTCGTAGGTCATGAGAATTGATGTACAAAAATTTTTGAGTATCTATTTCTTAAGCTTGATTTACACATCGACAAGTACAGTAGCGAGTTAAGTAGTTAGTTGTTGATTAAGTTAGTTTGAATAGATCTCCATTCTATTATTTGGCGAGTTAAGTACGAAGAACCCCTCTCTTGCGTGTCGCTAACTTAATTAGCCAAAATATAGGATGGACATCTATTTAAATCAATAACTTACTACTTAACTCGCTACTGTACTTGTTGATGTGTAAATCGGGCTTTACTGAGGATCATAGCATTAAGTTATAATTTGCACAAAATACTTAGTTATTTTTAACATTTTAATTGTTAGTTATTTGGGAGCTTTTTCTTTAGCTTTTTCTTTCTATTCCAGATGGATTATTGTTTTATTGCAAAAAAACTTTTATGGACAATTTTAGCCTCACCTTTTTTAAGGAAAGTATTGTTTTTATAATTATGTCCTAGTTTTATTCTTCTTCCGTATATCTTTACCAAAAAATAGGCAATTTAAACATACAAGCACCCAGTAAATTAAATTTTTATCTATCGTTGTACCTTCTTCAATGTATCTTAAATATTTATAACATAACAAGTAACAACCAAGCGTGAAAAAGCATCTTCTAAAGCCGCCATAGTGGAGACATTCATACCTCTACAAATATTGTAGCTGGCATGGTACTTGCCATTCTTGGACTCTATTGTATGCCTAACCTCAGGCACTATAGAGTCATTCTGGTAGGTCAATTAAAAAAAACACTTAAATCAGTAAAATCCTTTAACTGTATTAAAACGCCCGTGTGTCACATACTTTAAGAATTGAGATAAAATCTCAACGGAACGGTCAACCGGAAATACGTAAATCCTGCTACAGTTCTTTAACTTAAACGAAGCGGACTTAAAACTGTCTCTGTTCTTAGCTAATGACGTCGTTTCCTTCTTGACAGATTCTTCTTTTGAATTAATAATAACAGTTCTAATACCTACCCTCAATCTTTTGAGTTTGTGGAACAAAGAATTAATTTTTAAGTAAGTAAGGGTAACAATGCTTTTCTAAGTCAACAGTAATAAGTTTTCTTTGAATGTTTAGATTTGTTTTGTATTTTAAAGGAGACGGTTTTTTTTCGCACCACCCTAAACAGTAATGTATATTATTCATATTACTCACAAAAATAGTTATTATATTAATATAGTTAACCGAACACAAATTATACTTAAACGAATAGGGAATAATGAAATAATAATAAAAAAGGATTACACCTAAAAATGCTTGTTTTGGAACGTTCTTAGGTTTATTTTAATGGTTAATACAAATTATCAAATAACGTACTTTAAAAATAATCGTAGAACGAAACGTAAATAACAGCCAATAGCAGATACTCTGTAGTACAGTTTCAATCAGTTTGACACTGTCATGACAACGTTGTTATTGTTTTAGATTTTATTAGATAAATGCATGATTTATTTGTACTTTTATATTTTATAAAAATGGCATCTTTAGATAGAGTGCATAATACACACTAAAGCTGCTCTTGCTGGATACTGTTGTTATTGCTTATTGAGCAGAGGCACAGTCACTGTTAGCTGCTGTGCATTGGATGTGTAAAGTGTGGTTTTTATCTTGGGCGCTGCTTTTAGGTGAGCTTGAGCCACCTGCGTCTATTTAAGATGAAATACTGCTTTAAGAGATGACTGTGTTAATTATAATTGTGAACAGTAATAAATATTTCTTGTGTCATATATATATAGTGTATTGTATCTCTTTAACTACCTTATTATTTTAGATCTACAAGCAATAGCCAGCAAAAACTGCGTTATTTCGAGAGGTCTTGGTTGCCTTATTAGTGTTTATTCATTAGACAATCGCTGTTGTGAGATTTTAGGTTGTCACTAGAGTCATGTTTTGATTGTCCTATTTCAGAGTATTCCCTCTTGAGGGAGTTTTGATATATGCAGACTGTCTATCTAGAGATTATAAGTAATAAACAGTATGCATTTCAATCCTAAACTTGCAATTTGTGACTGGGCCTATTCGCCGAACAAAAAAAACCGTCTCCTTTGCTGTTTGTGTCAAAACTTTAAAATATTAACCCTGACTCTGTCCTAGTTATACTATTGTGTATAGCGTCTACAGTGTGGACAATGAAATTGTTAGTAACTCGATACTTTTTGTTTTTAATCGTGACAATGTAATTACCTACAAAAAATAATGAGTTTTACAAATATAATTAAATGCTTAAACATTATTTAATAGAAGGCCAGTTACCAGAGAAAGCCAGTTTACCCTTTTACGTGTTTCAGATTTTTGTTTTAAGAATTTTGCTAGAAATTTACCCAGATATTACTTTAATATTGGTTTATGACCACAGTAAAAATTTAACTCCGGTTTTTTTTTCTTAAATTTATACTATAATACTAAATAACTATTATTATAATAGAGGCTGCCAATAGGTTTTTATCCGTGACTACAAGTAATTTCAACCATACCTAGTCATTAAAAGTTTCATCACGCAATTTCAACTCACAATCTACATATGTCCAAATTTCGGCTACATTGTTAAATTCAAGTACAAAATGTTTTTCATTAAATAATATTATTCCCGCTTTGCACAATGAATTTCATATAAAACAAATATTACATTCAAACAATATGCAAAACTAAGTACGTGAAATAAGTTTTATATCAGAGTTATAAAATGTGTAATAACAACCTTATTAACATTATAATGTGAAATTATATAACATTATAGTGTTATATAATTTTACACAAAGGTACTGTAAAGTGTAAAACTTGAAGTCGTTAAACTGTTCATAGTTGGTACTTATGAGTGTAGTGGACTAGGTCTTTGGGTATTTTGTTATATAGGACGTATATCGTTATTCTGAAACAAAGGAAGGCATAATTTTACTAAACAGAAACAAAGAATATTAATAGACCTAGTTATTAAATAAATCGCTGTTTCCTTACATCATCGTTTTCTAGCTTTATTTTAATAAGCATGTCAATTCTCGTTCCTAAAATTCGGTTAAGTTAACTTTTAGTTGTCAAATTTTCACATTCTAAATTAAACTTTAACACGACCACAAAAGATTACAATTGCAATAGCAAAAACATGACAACTAAAAGTTAACTTAACCGAATTTTAGGAACGAGAATTGACATGAAGGATGGAATCTTCTATAATAAAAAAAATAATTACCATTTGTATTATACTAACTATGTAAACTTAAATACTTACTTACATATTATACATAGAAAACACCCAGACCAATGCAAACAATCATGTTCATGGACACAAAGATTTGCATTGAGCGGAAGTAGATCCTGAGACCTCTGCGTGGCTGTCACTTTTGCCCTGAACTGTCGATTTACTGCAAGGCAAATGCCTTTCTTCTGTACTGCCATTTAAATAGATCTGTGGCTTCTGTCTGCCTATTATTTTTAAACTAATTAAGTCTTTGAAAAACTTGTTTCAACAGATGCATCAATCAGGTACAGAAAAAGTTGAAGTTGAGAGATAAATAAGTTTTCAAACGGATCTTAGAACTAACTTACTCGTCTGTTTAAACTTCTTAATTTTGAAGTATTACCTACTTTAAATCAGTTAGCAATGTTTCTTATTACTAGTTTATGCTGTAACTTTGGGCACTGAAAGAAAGAAAGAAAGGCACTGAGTTTATTTAATTATTCACTGATAACAAAAGGTTCATCGTAACAGCCCATGTCATGTGTAATGAGCGGGAATCGAACCCGAAACCTCTGCATAGCAGTCATGTTATATAACCACTACGCCACAGAGGTCGAAGGGATACCATCTGCATATTATTACTTCAAAACACTTGGCTCATAAAATAAAAAGAGTATCTTTTGCATGAGTACCATATCCAATATATCGCACATATTTAGTTCATACTAGCTAACCCGTGCCCACTTCGTTAGGCGGCGAAAAAAACACCTCACTTTGTAAACATATTTTAATACTGCTCCACTCCTATTAGTCATAGCGTGATACTATAATATAGCCTATGACACTCCTCGATAAATGCACAATCCAACACAGAAAGATTTTTTTAAATCGGTTCAGTAGATTCAGAGATTACCCCCTACAACGTCACAAACTCACAAACTTTACCTCTATATAATATTAGTATAAATTAAACTCGTACAATACTGGGAGCGTGAACTTTCGTGAATTTACCTTGGGTACCCCTCTAAGTGTAACTTTGTGGTCAGCCAAGCGCATCCCGCAAATGGTCCGGCTAACTTATTAATTTATAGCCCTATGTATAGTCAGTCTTTTTGATTTACGAAACTATGCCCTGCTAACGCCCTAATTACGGTGCAAATTACTTTTTATCTTATAACAAAAATATTTCAACTTGTATTTAACACAAACATCTATGTCATCTAGCTAAGGTTGTAACCGTAACATGAATAATGATTGACAGGAATATGAATAATGATAATCTATGGTTGTAACGAAGATACCAAAAAAAAAATACTAATTATGTCTTTTGTGGCGCAGTCAGTATATTACATGACTGCTACGCAGAGGTCTCGGGTACGATTCACATTAATACTTTCTTTTTGTAAATACACCCATACCATTGCAAACAATCATGTTCATGCACACAAAGATTTGCATTTAGCGGAAATCGAACCCGAGACCTCTGCGTAGCAGTCATGTTATATAACCACTAAGCCACAGAGATCGTCAGTAACCTTTAGGATTTATAAATATGACTTAAAATTTTATGTTTCATAAGAATAATAAATTTAGATTTAAAGAAACTTTTGGCATGATACACACACTACTCAACGGAGTAACGTTAAAAGATTTTACTTAGTGTCTTCTACCACAAAATGAATCTATATGTCTAGACTCTTAAATAACATCTACAAGTTACAATAAAATTCAGAATTCAAATAGGTTCAGTAATTCAAAAACGAAACGTTTGCCAACTAACCTTGTTGCGTTCACTAAAAATTGTTTTTGCGCTTTGGCACCACGATTTAGAGTGGCTCCTGATTTATATGTTAGTGTTCCAATTAGCCTGTGGTACCCAGTTTTATTTATTGATGCTCTCTTACTATTTTCCGCACTTTTGGCTTCACTTTAGCAATTTATGTGAATACGAGTTTTAATATTTACGATGTGAGACGAAAACTCGTAGTTATACGTTTTTGAAATTATTTGGTTTCTGCTTCATCTATGTGGATTACTGATTTTTACTACAAGACAGGTTTGCCTAGTGTGGGGCCGATGGAAATAATTGTTATATTGTACTTCAGACTGACAATAAATGGATTTTTATTTATTTATTATACCAAAGATGTAGACTGATGTGCAGTCAACGTTAGTTCACAAACGCAAGAAAACCCATTTTAATCAATTAACAAAAATGGAGCTGAATAAAACCTTTGATTGATTACTCAAAGAAAATCAGAATTTATTGAGTACTTCACAACCTTATTCTAAAAGCTATGAATTATAATGATATATTACAATAATTTTATTAAGGAAAAAGCAAGCGCCATTATTTTGCATATCTCTAGGCAAATTCAGACGAAAAACGTCGACAGGAAGCTGTTTTTCTTACCAGTGATCAACGCAACATTAATTTCGAAAATATCGTACGCTTTAAATTTCTTTAATTTCATTTCCCAACCCCAAGTCACAATTATGTTCTAATCTTACTAAGTTATACATTACTAGCTGACCCGTGCCCACTTCGTTAGGCGGCGAAAAAATCGCGTCACTTTTTTAAACATAATATTTCATTACTGCTCCACTCCTATTAGTCATAGCGTGATACTATATAGCCTACACTCCCTGATAAATCGACTATTCAACACAGAAAGAATTTTTTAAATCGGTTAAGTAGATCCAGGGATTACCCCCTACAACGTCACAAACATACAAACACACAAACTTTACCTCTTTATAATATTAGTAAAGATTAAGTTTGGTAATATTTGACTTAAAACGAAATGCACAGAAGTTTTTTGTTTAGAAACGGTAAACATTCTGTATTACTGTTTCCAACGAGACGTTACTTTGTAGCTTGTTCACGTGCAAGCCATTCTCACCTTTGGAAGACTATGAACACTGAACAGAGCGCGTCGGAAAGCATTTCACGTTGACCAAAGAAAATTGAGCTTTATACAAAGTACTTAAATTTCATTTTTGCATAGAGAAAAAACGCGTTCGTATGCCGCGGCAGCCGGTCGTATACGCTCGGTTGCCATTCAAAAATGAAATTTAAGAACTATGTACAAAGCTCAATTTGCTTTGGTCAAAGTGAAATGCTCTCCGGCGCGCTCTTTTCAGTGAAAATCGTATATTACTGTTTCCAACAAGACTTTGTAACTTGTTCACGTGCAAGCCATTTTCACCTTAAAATGACAAAGTCGGATAAAGATTTAATCCCATGTTATTCTCAGCTATTAACAACAAATGGCACCAAAATACTTTATCTTTAGCACACGAATACTCTGTTGCTTAAGAGTTGACTTATTATGTACACATAACTGTGCATGCTATAACGTATTATTATAATTTTTAAACTATGTAGTGTCAAAGTATTTATTTGATTCAGAAATGTAAGTAAGAAGACGGATTTAGAAAACAACATAAAAAATTAAAATGAAATGCAAAAATAGTTTGTTACTCCAAAATGTTGGTTGTTACTCGGGTCTAAAGACCATAATTTCATTCTATAGTTTACCAATAGGTCAACTAAATGTATGCCCGATAGCTTTTTTATTGGTTTTAGGTGTTTTTGTTGATAATTTTTTAAGCAAATCTTATTCACAATAATGATACTAAAAACCGAATACTCAAATGTCTGTTAAAGTAAAGCGGCACTTAAACAAACTAGACATTTTGTATGAGAATTTCCAGCTTAAGCGCCGCTTTTTATTTTATACAAATATAATTCTTACAGCTTACAATAATATCAGCATTACTTTTATGTTTCATTTAATTAAATTATACTTATTTGTGATCAGCATTGCAGGCACTATCACCGGGTTCACAACTGAAATTGGAAGTTATTGAACAACCGGCTACGGTATAACGAGAATTAAACTAACGCATCTTAATATCCAAGTTTATAGAGTACAGGTTATCTGAATATTGGAATTTCAGAATTCATGGAATGGTATTTAATGTATTAAAGTAAACGATGGTAACGTAGTGAATTCTTATTCCTAGATGTTCACATAGAAAATAAATAGCATAATATATTAAATATCACAAGTGTTTTAAATATTATATTTAAAAAAAATGACGACTTTGCTCATAATTTTTTCGATATGTTTTTTGACTAAAGCTTACAGTTTCATTTAAATAAAGACACATTTTTGAATATTTTTTTTTTAAGAAAGAGTAGTTTGTCTTCTAGGACATTTACTACTTTACGCTGTAGTGTGGCGGATGGCCCTCAACCAAAGACATTTAAGTGACGTGCCTCAGGAGCATCCCCTGTGGGGTACGAACCTCGGCCTGGACCGTCACTGACTAACAGGACGTCCGAAAGGCACGCTTTCTAGGAGCGAACGCGGCGCGCCATTTACTAAGACAAAGCAAAGCGGACCGTTGTATTTTGGGGACCAGCAGTCTCTACCTACCTTTATGGGAATAGGGTGTGATTTTATGTATTTATGTATGCTGCTACAACATTGTTTTCACATCAATTCCTAGTCTTAATAACACTAAACAAGTAAAACTTCTACCCTACAGACCGAGGAAGTTACACCTAAACAAGTTGCGAACGTACTTGACAAAATAATACAACATTATTCCTCTACGATTTGTACCCAAATTTTTGTATACGCCTTTGTTACCAAATATGTAAATACAAAGTACGCAACGACTCGTATATATCACGTTAAACACACATTGTCTTGAATAATATATTAGTTACGTGTAACATTTGGGGATTGGTTGAATCGTATACGCTCGCGGAATTTGTATGATTGCCTCAACTAACAAAATTACGTATAAATGTACGATTATCTTGTACCTTGAATATATTTATGTATGTGTTTAACAAAATTTATTTTACATAAGACTTACGTTTAGTTTAACATAATAACAGTTATTTTACCTTACGCATTTAGAAGTTAAAACCGACTAAGGATCGTAGCACATAATATCAAAACGGAAAGACATCGTCACAGCCTTGCCTATTTTTGTAAGCGAATAAAAATAAGTGACACAAGACATGGCATTCTCCTTGTGGTGACGGACTAAGAAAACCATATGTCACCACCCCATCTCATCCCAAGAGTGTCCTAAAAACCTACTAAGGGACTATCCGTGAATATTATCTTTACGAAATAAAAAGAAGGAAAACTTAAAATTAAACACTATACCATTCCGTCTGGCCAGCGTGATATTAGTAGGCCAAGTATCCTTCCGTCACGGGAGGAGGCCCGTCCCTACAGTGGGACATTAATGGGCTGTTATGAAGACATGGCATAGTAGCAATTCGTCTGTTTCGCGTGATGTTAGTAAATAAAGTTTTCTTTCAATATTACAGGACAATATTCAAGAAGACTTTTTCATTCTAAATTCCAGCATTAACTATTTATTTTATGATTCGTTTTGAACAAAGCTATATTCGGAACAATTCAACATAAAAATACTCCTCTCCTATCCTTTTCCAAAAGGCAATTAACCACAAGCTACGATATTTTTTTTTATAAAACCAAATCCTTTGTTATATCTACGAAAAATAACGTGTATTAGTCCCTCGGTAAATTAATTAATAAAGTCTAAACAATGAATGGTATAGCCTGGCGTTCCCTAAGACCGTATATTAAAACCCTCTATTGTCGTGTCTGCACTGCTATGAAATAATACCTAACACATCCAGACACCTTTGTTCCTCCATTTATATTTCTTTTCTACTTTAGTTTGCTGAATGCATCGGAAATTGATGACTTGTGGTATGAGAGTTGCATTGTTTAGGACCAGCTGAATAATGGTATGTTTTTTAACAATTAGTTTCAATACCAACTTGTCATTTGCTTACGAAGCTTAGAAGAGTCAGAGTTTAGAAGTCATTATTCTCAGAATTAATGTTTCGTCGAATCATAGAAATATTGTAATGTTCGACTAAAAGTGTTGTTTACGAACAGAGTCTTCTAACTGCTGTACTTTCTATATTATGTAGTAATATGGTACAAGTGTGTTTCTGTTTTGTTCCAAGCTCTTTTATATTTATTACAAACAACTTTAATTTAATCTTCTTAAAGCTTAATTAGACTTTAAACAAAGACTAATCATGGTTTATTTTGATCAAGCCCTATTTTAAAAAGGGTGATTTTTTCAGAACAAGTCTGTTGCTATGGAAGCCTCTTCCTCTAAGTTGGCATAAAGAATAGCGACGATCCGCCTCTTTCTTAAAGAGATAAGGATAGAAATATGCGGAATGCAAGTCAAAATGACTCATGATTAGTATTAAGTTTGTATAATATGATTATTATTCTAGGGTTAAACATTCACACCATAAAAATAAAGAACACTATTTAACTTTGGTTCTCAATGCCATACTAACTCTATCACAAATAATATTTTACCAAAGAATGTCCGCCTAACCTCAATCGAGTGTAAAAAGTTTTTTCATTTATTTTCTCATCGCCGGTGACATTTTCCTAATGATCGGAAAATGTGAAGATCGTTGGTAGAAGCTTCCATGTCACGTACACGCCACTTAATAACTACCGCCTCTAGCTGCAATTAGTTTTGGGTTAATTGGGGTCGTTATATATTTTGTGACTTGTATTATCTGTTACGTCTTAATTTACTTATTTTATTTATTTATTTAAACAAAACAATACAATTTACACTTAACTGAAAACATGTACAGTGATACAAAAACCTGTTTCGGTTTGTCCGAACACTGCCATTCACCATAACATTTTTCTACTTTCATGAATATTTTTTACAATATTTACCTATTACTACATTAATGTAGGTACACTTATTGTTTCATTTACCTACATTACTACACTAACACAGACAATACACTTATTACTCTAATAACTATGCATTAAAATTAATTATATAATATTATAAACCTAAAAGCGCCAAAAAAGCAAACATTCCAGGTCGAAATATGAATAATATGTTTTTTTATTCATAATGTCCCACTGCAGGGACGGGCCTCCTCCCATGACGGAGGGATACTTAGCCTACTAATACCACGCTGGCCAAACGGATTGGTATGGTTTAGTTTCAAGTTTTTCCTTATTTTTATTTCATAAAGATAATATTCACGGATAGTCCCTTAGTCGGTTTTTACGATATTTATACGTGTTGGCTTCCAGCAGTGGACTGCGATAGGCTAGATTATTGAATCGTTTGGTGTGGATCACTATTGTTTTCAAAATGTTCAATTTTCAAATTTAACAGGTATTTATTATTAATTTAATTACATTATTAATTTAATACAGTTACTTTAATCTTATTAATAAGTATGTACTCTTTTTATATTTGTATAGCAGTCTAACTGTGTCATAATTGTAAGAGGAAGGCACCAGTGTCTGTAACACAGTTTTATACTAGCACAGACGCTGGCGTTTACTCTGTCTTCATAAAAGCGAAGAGAAAAAAAAAAAAACAAAATGTCATTTAATTAAGTAGAAGATAGACCATTTGTACTTGTTTTTGAACAATAAACTTTTTATTTTATTTTTATTTTTTATAATTATTTTTTTCTCTCGTAATTAAAAACTTTATTCAAAATTACACTTATTCTTATTCCTGGTAATACTTAATGTTCTTAATAAGGTTTCGTATAAGACGTAAAACAATTTAAGAACATCTGTTCGCGACGCAGCGCAGGTGCGTGCTCACGAATGAGCGCTCTTGCAAGTTTATCAAATTTAAACTAAGCAAACCAAGTATGAAATGGGGAACAGTTTAACTCAAGGAAAGTAAAAACAGAAATAAAACATTGATTTCTGTTAGTAAAAAATCGTAAATTTCTATTTTCTTTTTGGCCAACTATTTAATGTCTAATCTGTAAATCTTTTTAAGTTTGGGCGTCTTTTACGCATCAGGCCCATTTTCCACCAACGCTATCCTGTTTCTTGGAGTGCTAAAGCAAAAAATGACTAGGGCTTTACTGCAATTAATATACAATATTGTAATAAATCTTTATAGTCTGTTTAGATATGTTATCGTAATGCAACACGATAACGATATAAATATTTATGTAAATTACCTGTCGATGACCAGTCCTTAGTATATATCTAATATCAGATTGACGTAGATCAGTGTTTCTGATTAAGTGTAAAAATTAAGTATTGATTTAAAGTAAGTTGTTATAATAAATGGAACAATACTCCATTACAAAAATCACAAAACTAATATATTATATTATTCTGCTTGTGATTTTTGTTGCGTTTTTGATATTGTTCCAAAACTATATTTTATTTGTTGTTTTTTTTTTATAAAATCACTAGGGATTAAATTCTGGTTTGCGTGGACTTTTACTGGCGGGAAAGTTACAGGTAAAGTCTAAAATTACGAGGATAAAAAAAACATCCACGCTGAAGACAATCGTTAAAATTTGTGGACTCCATTTATATTTATCTTGTCTGCGACAGAGCCATAGAGGACTGCATTGCATCAGAAACAGTTTGTTTTAAAATTGTCTAATTTTTATAAATGAACTAGCGGCCTGTCCCGCTTGTTGTTCCCGCTTCGCACGGGCATTATTTTCCCGCTTTTCTGTTGAAATTTTTCCTAAATTTTCTTGGCTATAAACCTCACGGAGCCTGTGACCTTTCCAACGAATGCAAAACCGTGGAAATCGGTTTGTGCATTCTGGAGTCAGGAAGGAAAACCCGAATTATTTTTATATAGTAGATAATTTTGAATATTATCTATCTACGAGTATGTCTAAACAAATACTACTTTACACATGCTACTCTGCAACGCTTCTTAATCGTACTTTAAAAAAACACAGTGGTCGTAGCAATCATTGACTCATGTGCCAACCATCTTAAGATAATGTTGTGTTTTATAGTAACAAACATATATCCGTTTCACTGTATATAACAATAATAAATTTTTACGGACACACAGCGCCATCTGTTCCCAGAGTAAGCTAGGCTTGACCTGCTTGTGTTATGGGTAACTAAACAACGGATATACAAGTAAATACTTATATACTTAGTTTCTCTTTTTAAATATAAATACATAGAAAACATCCAGACCAATGCAAACAATCATATTATTATTCATGCACACAAAGAGAATCCGAGACATCTGCTTAGCAGGTATCATTTTCATGTAATATTACCACTACGCCAGCGCCACAGAGGTCGTCGACGTTTAGTATTTAAAAATTATTTATTATTTTTAGGTGTGAATACGCAGTAATATGTCATCATCACAGGAACCTTCACTTGCTATGCTTTACAAATGGCTAGAAGAAAAAAAGTTTCCTGCTGCAGGTTATATAGTTAGTGAGGTAAAGGCACCTAATTCCGCGGTATTTTTAACTTATCAGGTTGAACATTATAAATTAATGTAATTATTTAAACTGCCATGGTCACATTCACTATTAATAAACGAACTATAGGGATATTTACCATGTTTAGAGTTTTCGAATTTCCGATATTTTGACGCTGTTACAAGCGCCATGATCGCGAGTGGATACGATGAGTGTAGTGTGTCGCGATCGAGTTTGAGTAACTAGTGTGAACAGAGAGGATAATAGTAACAAAAAACGAGTGCAAAAGAGGGTAGAACAATATTTAATTTTTCATTCTTTAGACTTATTAAGCGCGAGTACTTCAGTTCCTCCGTGATCATGGCGCTTGTAACAGTGTCGAAAAATCGGAAACTCGAAAACCCTAAACATGGTAATATAATGTATGTATATAAAAATTTTAACAGGAACCTATCAGTAGCCCGTGTTTGATCATGGTTCCGGGATTTGACGGACATTCTGACGTTTTTTCTAATATAAGCGAGAAGTTGACATTACCGTCGTTTACTCTGCTACTATCACCTAAACTAGAGGGTAAAACAATAAAAGAAATGGCTGAAGGTCTGTTTGAGGTTGGTAATTTTGTTTTAATTATTGTTATACTTTCACCTAAACAATGACACAAAGATACATTTTGAGATATTTTATGATAAAATTTTTGACAAAAATCCGGTGTGAAATCACAAGGATTCTTATATTATCTTATCTTCACTCCTTCTTTTCGGGGACCCTTCAAGATGCACTTAGACCTTATCGGATCTCTTGTGCTGGCCCCCCTTTCATCACCCCACAGCTTTCTCTACTACTTACGCAAAGGATACGAGTAAGCTTAGCGTTACCTCGTCGAAGTCACAATCACGAGGATAAGACACCACCAGCTAACTGGTGAGAAGTGAAGAGAGTAAAGAATGTAGGCTTTACAACCGACGGTCCAGCTTTATATAGTTAGTGGAATTAACTATACCAAACTTGTATGTCTTATCGAATACCTTCTACTTTTAGGTCTTATGGGAGAATTCTGTGCTTAAAGACAAAGACTTTAACATTCTGGGCTATTCTTTTGGATTTAATATCGCTCTTGAGTTAGGTGCTTTGTTGGAAGACCATGGTAAGTGGTTAACCTAAACATTAAGTATAACGACACCTATTGAATCATAATAAAAAATAAAAAAAGAATAATAATCATTAAATTTTTCAATATTTTTTGGTGGGATTATGAAGTAAAAGAGTATAAATTTTTAGTCTCTCTCAGTTACTGTAAAACGGACCCTTTTTTCATCATATATAATAACGTTTGCCTTTTCAGGTTTTTCGGGAAAAATATTTAGTTTAGACAGCAGCCCAGATTATTTACAACTACATTTGAATACTCATTTAGGTAATGATTGTTCATCTAATAGCAAATTACAGAACTTTATATTAACACAGTCTTTTAAAATGATTTTTAATAAAGTTGATGAAGATGAACAGCTGTTATTAACAAAACTAAAAAGGCACAACAGTTGGCATAGAAAGTTGAGAGTTTTTTTAAAGAGGATTCAATCAGAAGATACAATACATTCTCCTAAATATCTAGAGGAAATGTTAGAATCTTTGTATTTAAGACTACGATTATCAAGATCATATAATCCTAGCTTAAATCTGAAATCGGAAATAGTTCTCATTAAGTCATCTACACCGATTCAATCTAATTTCATTTCTGAAAATTATAACTTGGCCAATTTCAGTGATAAACCTGTTAAAATAATCGAAATAGAAACTGATCATTTTTTAATCCCTTATGATGATAATATACCAGATATAATTACTAGTTTACTAGTATTTCATAACCAACCTAAAAAGACCCAGCAAGGGCAAGCATAAGTAATATTACGGTTGGAGTTATTGTTTATCTACATTACTATAAATAATGGGGAGTAATAGAAAAACAGCAATAACATCTCAGATGACCTAATCTCAATCTCGCCTGTATAGTACTCGTTAAGAATAGGTGTCGGCGGTGGCTCAAGACATCTTGGTCCTCCCTGGTAGCTAAGGGACGAAGATAACCATACACAGGTTGGAGAAGGGTTCAAAGATCATGGATTTGACGACCTTGGTGGCGCGACGGTAGCGCAAGCGGCTGCCGTGCAAGAGGTTGTGGGTTCGATCCCCACGCAGGACAATAATTTGTGAGATCCACAAATTATTGTCCTGGTCTGGGTGTTCTTTGTGTCCGTTAATTGATGTTTGTAAAAGGTCCCCGCGACACAGGGCATGATCCCTAGTGCGGGAGTTGTCTTTTTTAATAAAAAAAAAAAAAAAAAAACAAAACTTAACTTTAAAGACCGCTGCAACCACTGAAAGCAAGATTAAAACATAGCTTAAATCTCTCTAGGCGTCAGCGACACAAAAAAACAAAATTAGGCCAAAGTTAAAACTGTCAAAAACCAAGATTTCCCAGCAAAACGAGTTGGCCGAAGAAAAAATCATTGTTGCATAAAATTTGGAAATGTGCGTGATGGTCATAAAATAATGTTAAGATTTATAATGTAGATAAAAATAAACACAATTTATTAATTCATTTTAATTATTTATTTACCATAATTATTTCATTAATTACTTACTAAATTAAAAAAATTATTCAACCTTCCGGACCGATGGACCAACGACCTAAGAAGAATGACTGAAAATGGCTGAATAAAAAGGACCAGAACAAATAGTGAATATACCACTCATGGCAAAAACAGAGAATAAGACATTTTTGAAGCTGATACACAAGACAAGTGCTGTATGCTTAAAGTATAACGCAGATGGTATTAGAAAAAAATGCAAATTATAACTGATTTTCTATTTTACTAAAAATGTAAAATAATTCTTAAAACAACTATAACTTTATGTTATTGACTTAAATTTTCAATTATATTTTCAAAAACATATTACTAACCCGTGAGAAGGCGCACCCTAAAAAGTTACACGGATAGGCGCGCGGGAGCAAAATACTCATGCTATTTAAATCGTATTTTTTTTAAATATAAAAGACTATAGTGCAATTGAAATTATGTTTTAGTGAATTAAAGGCATCTAACTAAATCAATGAGTTTAATTACAAAAAAAATAACAAAAATGCAGACTTCTGCGTAAATTAAAAGTCCCTTGAACTTTAGCCTTTTGTTAGAAACAAGTAACAATAAAATATTCCCCAAAAAATGAAAACAGTTTAAATTTTAAAAATTAGTCATCTATTATTATCCGTAGATATGTGTCTCTCATAGCAAATACTGAACATGAATGTCACATGCTCGGTGCAAAGTGATTTATGGCTCTAAAAAAGCATCTACTTTGGCATGCTTTTCTAGAGCGTCGATTTTTCCTTCGTGGACACGTTGCACATAAACCACTTGGTCTGGGTTCTGTTTCCCTCTTTTTTTTATAAATCCACTTGTTCAGCTACCTCCTAAGATTGTTCTGTGTCTGTTTCACGGAGGTTATCAATATCAGAACAGTTACTGTCAACGGTATCTACACGATTTTCATAAATATCCAATACTTCAATATTCTTCATCCGAAACAGTTTCTTCCAGCCATGCAAATATTCGAGAATCCATTTCTATTTCGTAAGCTAAAAACAATATACAACATAATTATAAACATTAATATGACTTTCAATCCACATATATATGTAATAAAACACAAAATAACATTTATAATATCTAAAAAAATACTTACATGGATAGGCGCATGCTTAGCAAAACTCCGCATTTTGCGACGCATTGGCACAATTGATTCACTGCGCAGTCGCAGCGGCACTTATCGATGTGAAAATGAAATGCACAGGTAGGAGATGAATATTTAGGAAGGTACTGAGACGTTTCACCATGTTCACATAGATATAAATTTTGTGTGAGAAAAACTCTCATAGCGCGCCTTCTCACGGGCTAACAATGTGTTTTCAAATATACTGTCTCAGGGCGCTTGTACACGCTAAGAAAATTTGCCGTGTCTGCGCCCAGACAAGACAAATCTTCGTGTAGACGTCAAGAATTTTGTCTTTTTCGCACACGAAAACTTTTCGTGTCTTCCGCAGACAAGACCAATCGAAACGTGTACACGATAGGATTTTTTTCGTGCAGTCGTCAGACGGGCGTAGGGCGCGCAAGTAATAACTAGTGTGATAATCAGTGTGAGTTTCCTTTAGTAAAAATGTTAACTAGAAAGCAAAAAAGTATGATACCCTACTACACTGCTCCCCGCCCCTCCGCCACAACGTTCGCCGTGTCTTGTCTTGCGCAGACAAGAATATTTTCTTATTCATCGCCGGCGCTGTGTACACAGGTCGTGCTTAGAAACGACACGAATTCGGTCCGGCGATTTTTCTTACCGTGTACAAGCGCCGTAATTGTAGAGTACAGACAAGTTTAAAGTAATAAATTGCTTCTCACTGAACCACGACTCTGCACTTGCGTGGTTTCTCTGTACCTTCACGTTTAATTATAGTTTAAGGTAACGATACGACAATTTAACAATTTTTTTATTAATAAAACCGGTCAAGTGCGAGTCTGACTCGCGCACCGAGGGTTCCGTACAAACGTATTTGCCAAATTGTGATAACGTCAGGACTCCCGCCAAAATAATATGACGTCAAAACTCATCTGTCAAAAAATCTGTGACGTCACGACTATCTGTCAAAAATTCAATGACATCACGACACAACAGTCAAAAAATAATTTCCCACCAAAATTCTGTGACGTCACGACTCATCTGTCAAAAATTATATGACGTCACGTCCCATCTGTGACAGATGTCAAAAGTGACAGCTGTCAAAGTGACGGGTGTCTATAATATTTTCCCGCCAAAATAATATGACGTCACAACTCATCTGTCAAAAATTCTATGACGTCACGTCCCATCTATCAAAAATGACAGCTGTCAAAATTCTATGACGTCACTGGTCACGTGACTCAGCTTTCCCGCCAAAATTCTATGAAATCAAAATACACACATCAAAAAAGTCTAAGCAACATGCATGATATTACAAATTTACCATTTATATTAATTAATTTCTAAGTATTTACTCACTCAAAGTGTATAGGTAAGTAAACTTTTTTGTTATTGATGACATACTGGCTGGTTGTAAAAAAAAAATTTCGATTATGTTTTGTTTTTTTTCATAAAATTCAAATGACTGCGAATTTGTTTGAATTTGAGTGCATGTTAATTGCTACGTTTTAGTCTTGATTTTATAATTTTACCAACCATTTAAATACAGTTGGCGACAAAATTGAATTGTTAGATATTCTTTACGTCATGGAGCGACGTCATTTGACGGCAGATGAAATGCAAAGAGCTGTAGGGATGTTGCAAGCGGGAAGTAATCAATCTCAGGTATCTCGACATTTTGGTATTCATAGAAGTGTTATTTGTCGTCTTTGGCAGCGCTACAATAATACAGGGGAACCCGCTGAACAGCATCCAGGCCGTAAAAGGAGTACAACCACTCGGCAAGACCGGAACATACAACTGACTGCAAGACGCCAGCCGATGTTAACCGCTCGAGAGATAAGTTTGAGGCTACAAAATTCAAGTGGTGTTGATGTAAGTCCCCAAACTGTGCGAAATCGACTGCATGAGTACGGCCTACGAGCTCGACGCCCTATCAGGTGCCCACCGATACGTCACGGGAATCGCGCTCGTCGAAATGAATGGTGTAGAGAACGCATAACATGGACCCAGGAACAATGGGATAAAATTATGTTTTCCGATGAGTCGCGATTCGGGTTTAGGCCTGATACAAGAAGGGTGCTAGTGTACCGTCGACCCGGAAATACTGAAAGACTCAGGTGCGTTCAGGAAGTTCATCCATACAGCGGCTCAACAGTTATGGTATGGGCGGGTATTATGAAGAACAGGCGAACTGAGCTCGTTTTTGTAAATGGAAACATGAACGCTGAAAATTACGTTGAGGATATTCTCAGACCTTATGTCCATCCATTTGCACAAACCTTTGGCTCCGATTTTACGTTAATGCATGACAATGCGCGTTCACATACAGCTCGGCGAACCAGTGAATACTTGGCAACGGAGAACATCCAGGTATTGCCCTGGCCTGCACAATCGCCAGACCTCAACCCCATCGAGCACGCATAGGACATGCTCCAGAGACGTGTTTTGAAGGACTTGGACGGAGTGACAACAACCCAACAGCTGAAGGATTTGCTACAATTCCATTGGGAGCGAATACCGCAAGATGACATAAACAGTCTCATTAATTCAATGAATAATCGTTGCCGACAAGTTCTGAATAGCAGAGGAGGCCATACTTTGTATTAAATTGTCCTATTCTTTCACAATAAATTCATTTTCTTGAAATTTCAATTTGTAAAAAAAAAGTTTAGTTTCTTATGTACCTGTATATTCTAATATTGTTAATTTCTGTTATTAAAAGAACTTATAAAGAAAACAGCTGTTATTTTTACATCATAGAACCCTAAAAATATTATTTTAAAAATAAAATACAACGTTATAATTAAAATAAATGGTAAAATAAATTAATATAAATGGTAAATTTGTAATATCATGCATGTTGCTTAGACTTTTTTGATGTGTGTATAATATGATGGAAGTAAAAATTTAAGTTTTCGGAATTTTCCCATTACCATGTACTACAAGACCTTGCTCCATGCCAAATTTCAAGTTTGTAGGTAGACTGGAAGTACCCTGTAGGTTTTTGCCCTTACCTCTCTAAATTTTGCGACAAAAACGGCTATATCTCTTGATTGCGTTGGATTAGCACTTTGATTGATTTTTTACAGCACTAAGAGGCAACACGCCTTAGTATTTGGTGAAAATTTCAGCTTGATATCTTCACGCGTTCCTAAGATAAATGGTCTTGACAGACAGACAGACGGACGGACAGACGGACAACAAAGTGATCTTATAAGGGTTCCGTTTTTTAAAAACTGGTACGGAACCCTAAAAACCAACTTTGTCTAGAAACTTGATTATAATACTGACTCAATTATATTTGCATTGCTTTTTTACACAATATTTATATTTTTTTACATAAAAACTAAATTATTTGATAAAAATTTATAGGGCTAATCTGGATGTATTGTATACTATTTTGAACAGAACAGTTTTTTGTTAAATCAGTCTCTAAATTGACGGAATTCGGTATGTAAAGATTTTTTGGTATGTTTTTTATATTTCTATTTTAAAGATTTATTAATTATAAACAACTAATTTGAGTATTTTTGCTTTCCCTGCTATAGTTTACTTGTATAAACATTTTAAGTTTTACTTGTGATGACGTCATGTGTACGGCAGAATTACTTGAGCAATGAAAGCCAAAACTAACTTCTGTTGAGCCGGGCGAAATGACGTCATTTAGACGTCAAATGAAAGACAAAGTAATTTATGTATAAATAAAAATGAACACAATCATAAGGTTTTTTGCGCTAAAAATATGATTTTAGTACTTAACGATCTAAAATCTCATAATAGTTTTGGATTCCACATAGGTAAACTATTACTTTACATACCGAATTATGCAGTAAGAAACATAATAAAATACAGCCGAATTGAGAACCTCCTCCTTTTTGGAGTCGTTTAAAAAGTTATCAAACATGACATGGCTCAACTTTTGGTCAATAATTTTTCAAGACCTCTGACGTAGCTTAACGACAGTATCACTAGGATGGATGACAGCAAGGACCGATCTTTTAGGTGACCCTTAAAAGCACCTTCAGATAAAATACCAATGAGTAGTCACCCGTCTAAGGGAGCTAAACAATAAATATAAGTAAAGACTGTAAGCGATTTGACCAGGCGCAAACGGGCCACCGACCGAAGCCGCTGGTAGTCAGCGACAGCCACTTAACACACTTTTTCATATTGTTTGTATAGAGCGACTATCGATGTAGTGACTTTCGATATTAAGTTTTTTTTTTTTGCAGTCCACATACAACAAAATACATTTTTAATGGTAGCCATACTAGGCAATGCCTGTATCGAGGCTACAAAACAAAAACGATTACAAGGACTAATACTTAAACTAAAATACAACTTAAACTAGAATATAAAATAAAATTATCTTTAAAATAAAATTTGAAATGGGTGTCTGTGTGTGTGTATGTATATGTTGAGTAGTGTTTATGTGTGTGTGTGTGTGTGTGTGTATAAATAATTATTAAGCAACTATCTTAAGTAATTGTTCAGTCTCTTCATAATTAAACTGACTAAGTTTATAAACTGTATATTATAAACTAGACCCCACCGCAGACGTGTAGCCGGTGCGGCCACTCGCTACAAATACAAAACATGTAAAGTCGGCTGGCCACCAGTGGCTGTGGTCGGTGGCCCGTTTTTGCCTGTCCTTAGACACATGTATGAATATCAAATCAATATCACATTTGAATGAATATCAGACCGATATTTAAAATAAGAAAGTAATTGGTAAATGTTATAAACTACTGTTTTTTATAACAAAAACAATAACAGGAAGCGAATCTTTTTAGATCCAAAACATATTATTTAAACTTTATCAACGGGGTCAAGGATATATATTTAATATTTTTATCTAAATAATACCTAGTTTTAATCTTTTTTACAACTAAATGATTATTATCAGATAAAAATATTTTTGATTCCTTGTTGTTTGCGACAGTTTCAAGATTGTAAATATTATCAACCAAAAATGTCCATTGGGACATAGGCTTGAAATATTACATCTGTGAGCAATTTTATGCCTGCTTCATCTCAGCTTAGTTTAATATCAAGTCGCATGTCCTTACGGTTTGGTCATGAAGACTAATGTCAATCGGTCCGCGGTCATTATTCTTCAACTTTTTATCGGCTATCACTTCTGTAGAGGCGTGAGTTTATTTAGGTATTTATCTACTCAATAGTTTTTGGTATATCTGTCAATTTAGCTTTAACAAATAAAACGACACAAAGACATCTACTATCCAGACATAGGACAATAATTTGTGGATCATACAAAAAATTGTCATGTATGGGAACCGAACTCACAACTTCGCGCACGGCTTCCAATTTCGCGACCGTTGCGCCACCGAGGCTCTCTATTTCGTTAGAGTACTATTTCGTTTTAATTTTTTGAAAAGTAAATTAATCGCATCCGTTTTATATCTCACCTTCTTACATCAACGTTTAGTAACAATGAGTTCCAACAAAGTTGGTGGTTAGACTACTATCCTATCCAGTTGTAGTTAAAGCGCTTAATTGTTTCCAACTAACAATGAATTTTACCAGAAATTGATGGATTGTACCCATCAATTTTAGAATAAACAAATATAATACATCTCGCACACATTGAATCAACGCCATATAGTCCCAAACTAAGCAAAGCTTGTACTATCTTTACTAGACAATGGATAAACATACGTAGGTCCTTTGTGTACCCTATTTATAGCGAATAAACTATTTGTATTTCATTTTCTTGAACCAATGATAATAATTTTTACAGTGTAATCAATATACACTATACGTCAATATACACTATTGTGATTAGATTAAGTACAAGTATTACTAAGTTGAAGTGTTTCCTATTTAAATTATACTTATCGTTATTCCCACATGTATCACCGTGTCTTCAAGAGTGTTCTTTATATACAACTAGGTGATGCCCGCGGCTTCACTCGTGTGGTATAAGTAAGCTTAACCCATATATGCCCATTGGGTCGGTATCGACCCAAAAGTAGTACACCACTTCTGGACACAGCCTGAGATCGCACTCTTGAATAAATTTCGACTTACCGCCAATTTTTGGTTTCATAAATAACTACTTTTAAACCCATCTCAGTTTCGTAGGTAGTTCGCAATAATTGAAGTGACAAATCTACCTGCAAGATCATACTTTTTTATTTGTGTAAAAAGTTTCTGACCAGGTGGATACAAATGTAAGTATTTTCTTTGAATTATGTTATTTCACTGATAAAATTGCTTTTATAGTAAATTAAATATATATATTACACGTGTATATATTGTTTGTATTTACAAGTTATAATTTTCTATTTGTTATCAGTTGATATATTTTGTTGGGTCGGTAACGACCCCTTGGGCATATATAATGCTACATTATGTGTTTTGTTTTTCTTTGAGGTCGCGACACGTATTGTCTATAAATGAAATAGCTGATACCCTCGAGGAGTTTGATGACGATGAAGACATCCAGGGCATCGATGTTTACATAGATCCACCGTGTGATGGTACCATATCGGATGGGGACTCAGGAGAAGAGGATTGTAATAGCATAAATCGCCTGAATCGACACCAGTTACTCGCGCCGGCTGAGATGGTATTACAACAACGTGAAGAGAATAACGAAGATTTATCAACTATCAGTGAGGTAACAGTTGCTCCTAGTCTTTATTCTCAAAACGTTGAACCTATAACTACAGCATCAGGCACTACGCATCGTAGGTCACAACGGTCTCGTCCTGTTGAGATACCGACAGTTATCGTCAGCCCAGACGAACATTCCTCCTTTGATGTGCAGACCACCAGTGCACGCAGGAGTGGTGGTTCTTCACGATCTAATACACAAAGGAATGTCAGGCCCCGTAAATGGGTAAAACGAGATATTCGCACAGAAGATTGTGAATTACCGTTACCTCCACCGCCACGAACCGTCCTCACACTAAGCAAAGATAGCGAGCCCATAGATTTCTTCGAATTATTTTTTCACGAAGATGTTATAAGATACATGGTAAGGTATACTGTCATGTACGCTGTTGAAAAACACAATTATAACTTTAGTCTTTCGGGTGAGGAGATGAGTTGTTTCATAGGTATACTAATTCTTAGCGGTTATGCGCCTCTACCAAGACGGCGTATGTATTGGGAGACGAACGAAGATACACACAACGTATTAGTTTCCAAATCTATGAGACGTAATCGCTTTGAAGAAATATTCAGATATTTTCACGTTGTTGATAACAGCAATCTACGCATAGGTGATAAAATGGCAAAAATTCGACCATTATTCGACATTATGAATGAAAAATTTCTTACATACGCTCCCATTGAGAAAAACTTTAGTATAGATGAGTCGATGATACCATATTATGGACGTCACTGATAACAACGTTGTCACATTGCTATCAAATGAATTTGGAGTACACCCAGTTCAAAAGGCACGGCGATATTCAGTTGCGGCTAAACAAAGAATTGATATTGACCAACCAAATGTTGTACATCAGTATAACAGATATATGGGTGGAGTTGACCGATTAGACGCAAATGTCGGAGTTTACCGAATTTCCATTCGAGGCAAAAAATGGTACATGCCCATATTGATGTGGTTAATTGACGTCGCTGTAAATAACAGTGCTTTGCTCGCCAGATCTCTTGGGGCTAATGTAGATACATTAGAATTTCGTAGATCTATTGCACGTTATTTACTCCTGAAATATGGAAATGGAAAATCTCAGCCAGGACCAAATCAACAATTGAGCACAAATATACCTAGTTCCACTAGGACATATTCAGCTCAACATATTATTCTCACCGGACAAATCAGAGAAAGATGTGCATTATGGAAAAATAAAACGGTGAAAATGTGCCGCAAATGTAATGTGAATTTACATGATAAATGCTTTGCAGCGTTTCATGCATAAGTTTCTCTAATGTTTTGTTATTTTTTATGTTTAATTTCCTAATTAGATTACTTTGAAGTTCCTAATAAAGACTGATTACCGTAATATTGAACTTTTATTTTGCTTGTTCTTATTACCTACTAGAGGACGACCTTATATGCCCATGGGGTCGTTATCGACCCACTGAAAAAAACCTTCTTTTCTACCTAAAAAACATAAATTACTATCACTAATCTTATAAAGGGTCCCCAAGGGTTACTATATGTAAAAATTATAAAAATCGGTGTCATAAAAAGTTCTGGGCATATATGGGTTAATGTTATTCTACACCCTAAACTTCATAAAATTCCGTTCAGTAGTTTTTGCGTGAAAGAGTAACAAACATCCATCCATCATCACAAACTTTCGCATTTATAATGTTAGTAGGATTTCTACCGAGGAGAGCACGTCGGAGAGCATTTCACGTTTACCAATGGAAATTAAGCCATTCAAAATATTTTATTAAATAAAATATTTTGACATCTACTGAAAAGTCAGAAAGTCATCCAAAATAATGTCAAGAACTATTAAAATAGAATATTTATTTATTTTGCAAATATTACCTATATTTGCAATTATTTATAAAAGACATTAAATATATTAAAAATAAACAATAGTTCAGCTATATTTTACCTAGGTAGACATGAAAAAATTTACATTATTATAGTTAAAAAATAAATTAAAAGTTATTTTGCAAAATAACTTTTAACTTTTTATATTAAATCAGAGGTTGTAAATAGCGATGCTTACCGTCAGTAATGTAGGGTTGAAGTTTTATTACAGTGAAGCAGACCACAGTCCACAACTGGACATAAGGCCTTTCCCAGCATGCGCCACAGAACACGGTCCTGCGCTTTCAGCATTCAGTCTAACCCAGAGACCTTTTTGAGGTCATATGAATTATTATTATTAGAGTTGCTTGGATTTTCACGTTAATTGATAAGTATAAAATAATGTTAGTACAGTAAGCTTTATGATTGTATACCTGGTGTAATTATAATAACAATGTAGTGTGATGAACTGGAGCGAACTTCTGCCAACAAACTGCTATGCAGTTTGGCGGATTGTTTTTAATAATGTACGTGTTATTATATTGAAATAAACATATTTTAAATTTTAAATTTTTTTTTTTTTAATCCTATGGAAAAAAAATGAGTTTTAGCTTCTACTGTAAGTTAGAAAATCATCCAAAATAATTTCAGGGACTATTATGACAGAGGTTGTAAATAGCGATGCTCACCGATACGTCAGTAATGTAGGGTTGAAGTTTTATTACAGTGAAGCAGACCGCAGTCCACTACTGGACATAAGGCCTTTCCCAGCATGCGCCACAGAACACGATCCTGCGCTTTCAGCATACAGTCCGACCCAGAGACCTTTTTGAGGTCGTGTGATTGTATCCTATTGAAAAAAAATGAGTTTTAGCTTCTACTGTAAGTTAGAAAATTATCTAAAATAATGTTCAGGAACTATTAAATCAGAGGTTGTAAATAGCGATGCTCACCGATACGTCAGTAATGTAGGGTTGAAGTTTCATTACAGTGAAGCAGACCGCACCTAACGAGCGCTTTGTGCGATTAACACTCTCGTGCTAGTTAGAGCCTGTTACGATACTGTAAATGACATTGATTGGTGTAAATGAGACGCCAAGTTTTGTAATGGTACAAATTTATATTTTTTTTCGTTGAAAGCCTTTGAATGGCCGTCCATCCGGCTCTTTGTCCAGGTGGACAGTATCCAAGTCCTGAAAATATAGTAATACCCTACCTCCCTATTTAAAGGTCGGCAACGCATCTGTGATTCCTCTGGTGTTGCGGGTATCCATGGGCAGCAGTGATCACTTATCAGGTGACCTGCTGGCTCTTTTGCCTGCCTATTACTTAAAAAAAAAGATACGGTAAATTTACAAAAACGTAACAAAAAAAAAAATTAAAAAATGCCTACTCGGGTGGCTGGACTGACTCAATGGCAAATTCTTTTAAAGCATAATAAAAAAAATATATAGAAAGTAGCAAAATCATAAGTGTAAATCAGTATAAAATACTACGAGTATAACATGACAGATATTGTTATTACAGTAACTGTACTGTAATGGACCTAAACGACAGAATATAAATATAAGATAAATAACAATAGCTTTTCTCTAAACGTTGTATTAGGATAAAACATAGCTATATAGGATACTATAATATAGCCTATGACACTCCCCGATAAATTGACTATTTAACACAGAAATAATTTTAAAAATCGGTTTATTAGATCCAGAGATTACCCCCTACAACTTCACAAACACAAAATCACACAAACATACTAACACACAAACTTTACCTCTTTATAATATTAGTATAGATATAGATTAAAGAAGTTCCTTCACACATTGTATCTCAAAAACATTTCTAAATTCATGCTGAAGTTATTGCACCTACATCATATTATTTAAGTTGGTCCTATTTTAAAAGCATCTAGAAATTACTATCTATCTAAACAATAAATTTAGACGCCCGTATTGGCTCCAAAGGCTTCTTTGTGGAAACCTATTAGGTGGATGATAAGGCTTAGTGCTATGCTCCGCTTCAGGGGACAAAATAAATTTCCCCAAAGGCCTTAAGTACTTTCAAATCGAGATCCTTTGCACAGTTGTGCGATAGTACTTAGTGTTAAATAATCTTTGCTTGTTACAAGTTTAGTAATTAATTGCTTAATGTTTTGTAATTAATTATCGTAACAGGCCATTAATGTCCCACTGCAGGGATGGGCCTCCTCCCGTGAAGAAAGGATACTTGGCCTACTAATACCACGCTGGCCAGACGGATTGGTATAGGGTGTAATTTCAAGTTTTCCTTCATTTTATTTCGTAAAGATAACATTCACGGATAGTCCCTTAGTCGATTTTTACGACGCCTATGGGATGAGATGGGGTGGTGACATATTGTATTCTTACTCCGTCACCACACGGATTGTATGAAATTAATAGTGACGATAAACAATTTTGTCAATAAAATGGAAAAAAAAAATTCTATTGTCGGAGCAAATCTGAAAAACGACCTTTTTGTGGTAGTTGGTTCACTTAGCTAGGGGCCTTCCTACACGTTTGCAAAATCACAGTCTCCAGTCTTGGATACGTTTACTCCAGCAATCCTTCTAGTAACTAAATGTTTAAACTAGTTTACTGAATTTTAATTAACCAAAGTGATTTTAAAATTCAAGTATAAAAAATATCCTGTTAGGAATATTGGTAGCCAATAAAAAAAGACAGTGTAAACGATGACAGTTATAAATTAATAACTCACGAAATGTTTACCAACGCTTTTGACTTAATCAATTTAATGGAACGTGGCATCAAAATTTCAAAATGTAGCTCAATAGCTCCCGTACAAAAATGAGACACAAAACAATGCACTTGCTTATTGAGTTTGTTCTAGAATTTTACGTTTCATACATTAAACAAATATGCATGAGATACGATTTTAAAGTACTGATGCGTATTGCATCAGTACTTTAAACTTTCAACATTTTAAAGTACTGATGCAATACGCATCAGTACTTTAAAATCGTTAAAAATTTGGTTATCTTTAGTTGTCAAATTGTCTTACCTATTGTATGACAATTTGACAACTAAAGTTAAGTTAACCGAATTTTTGACGATTTGAAAGTACGAAAATTGACATGCAGAGTAATAAATTATCGTTGACATTTGGAAATATTAATAAACCATACTTAAATTGCATAGTACTTTATTAATCATAGTTATCACAAGGAAGGTATCAATTTATCTAATGTTATCAAGATTTTTGTAGTACGTGTATATAAGTGCACTCAGAGCCACTACTAAGCGGAGATTATGTTTTAATGGGTATAAAGATATTCTATTGAGTACTAACACTAGTAAACAATAAGAAACTGTTATGAAGATACTTCATTTTAGTCATATAAAGGAAAAAAAAATACGACGTCTGCGTTATAATGAATTACCTATTTTACGCACTTCTTCACAGAGTTCGTCATTAACTAAAGTTTTCTATAGAAACTATTTAATAGTAATTTAGAATTCCTAAAATACAAACAAAACAAAAACAATTATATAATAAATATTTCTCACACATTCACACAACGCCATCTAGTCCCAAACTAAGCAGAGCTTGTACTATGGATACTAGACAACAGATTAACATACATATATATTATACATATACAAATACTAATACAATATACTATATATGTATATATTGTACATAGAAAATACCCAGACCAATATCATCATATTATGTTCATGCACAGAAAGATTTGCATTAAGCGGGATTAGAACTGCGTAGCAGTCATGTTATATAACCACTACGCCATAGAGGTCGTCATTAGTCTACTAATCTATTTAGCTACAAAATCCCAGTAAACTATCATCATAACAGCCCATTTATGTCCCACTGCAGGGACGGGACTCCTCCTGGGACGGAAAGACACTTGGCCTACTAATACCACGCTGGCCAGACGAATTGGTATAGGGTTTAATTTCATGTTTTTCTTTTTTTTATTTCGTAAAGATAATATTCACTGATGGTCCCTTAGTCGGTTTGTACGACACCCATGGCACGAGATGGGGTGGTGACATATTGTATTCTTACTCCGTCACCACACGGAAAAGTATAAGACAAACTATACTGCCTACTTATTAAAAGAAAATCAGAAACGCCAACACTACATTAACGTATAATAATAATCCTCACACATTCATCGCCGTCTAGTCCCAAACTAAGCAAAGCTTGTACTATGGGTACTAGACAACCGATAAACATACTTAAATACTTTTTTTTTTGTAAATACATACATATTATACGTAGAAAACACTCAGACCAATGCAAACAATCATGTTCATCCACACAAAGATTTGTATTGAGCGGGAAATGAACCTCTGCGTAGCAGACATGTAATATACCAACTGCGCCATAGAGGTCGCCTATCTATATCTTCAGAGCTAATTTATTTTACAACTTTCTTCGTGCTTGTATTCACTAGCTTTTTGTAGAAAACTGAAATAAGTGTTTGTAGAGAAAAACACTGTCAGTTTAGAAATTATAGTTAGTACTTAGCTACAAGACTTCGAGACTTAGAACACTTATGAAGATTTAAGGTATTGAAGTTTTTGGTAAACCATTGAGTCCATCCTATTTGTGATTAGTTTTGAACCTGGGTTTGTCTGGAGTGACTTACTGAGCGTTAAGTTATTTCTGCCAATTACAGACTCGTAACACTTTAGTGATACTGGCTTAAAATTGAGCTAAGCAAAAATATTATGTTATTTTTAGTTCAAATAGCCTTAACAGTTAAAATAGTATTTTGGATGGGGGAAAACTAAGCATATTAAGACCTCATTGATTATTGTTCGATGACTCTTGAGCTGGTTAGCTGTGGCTGTATTGTAGTGTAGAGACTTCAATTAAAAGATAGTTCTGGCCAGTTAAAGTTGATTTATTGATAGTAATGAGACTTTACTACAAAAACTTTAAGGTTGAAAACTCGTATTTTGAGTTACGAGCTTGTGTTGGTTACATAAGCGCAGTCGGAAAGATAGGAGGATATTGTATTAGCGATTGTGGCTATATTCATTGTCGTATTGAAATAAGAGTTTAATGCAGTTATAAAGAAAAGCGCGCAGGTCAATATTATGCAAATAAAAAAAAACCGTCAATTTTTAGATACGAGGTTGAGAAAGTAAAGCGGCGATATTACAATGAATGTTAAGTTAAATAAGGTACGACGGTCAGTTTTACACATTCATAATATAAAATACGTTATTGCAATATCAGGTAAAAATATATTAATATTAAAGTTATTACAAAACAAACAATGTACGTCACCGTACAATTCTACTAATTGGTTTAAGGTCAAGTTTTTTCTAGATCATAAAGGCAAAAACGAAATAAGCATACACATAATTATATTATTATAACAGCCCATTAATGTTCCACAGCAGGAGCGAGCCTCCTCCCGTGACGGAGGGATACTTGGCCTACTAATTCCGCGCTGGCCAGACGGATGGTATAGGGTTTAATTTCAAGTTTTCCTTCTTTTTATATCGTAAAGATAATATTCACTGATAGTCCCTTAGTCGTTTTTTACGACACCCATGGGATGAGATGGGGTGGTGACTTATTGTATTCTTACTCCACGGAGTATACATTTACGTACAAAAATATACAAGAGAACAAAAAATGTAGAATATATAAGTTTAAAGTCGCAAAGCTTTGTCTGGACTAACTTCGCTGTGCAACCTGATTCAATTTCCATGTTAATCCGTAACACGACACAAAGTCTCCTTTGTAGTGTAAAAGTCAAGTTTTATAGTGTACTTGGTTTTGGTGAATGTTACATTCTAGTAATGTATTTTTTGTTACTCATGATTTTGATGGATTTTTAAATCTAGTCTTTACTGTTTCTTAGATTTTGAAGTCTGAATGATGTAAAACAGGAATTAAGGTAGGTATTTAAAAAATAATATTATACTGCAGTTATTTCGAAAACATTGATTATGTCATCAGATAGTTGTATAGTACAGTGCAAGTAAGTATGGCTTATTTATAAGTTCGATGTTTCCAGACCATTACGTCTTGGAGAGTTTCAAGAAACGAGCACCTACTCCCTTTTAAAAGGTCGGCAACGCATCGCTGATTCCTCTGGTGTTGCCATGAAAGGTGGTCACTTACCATCAGAAAAAAAGTGTGTAATCCACTCGTATACTATTATATAGTCTTTGTACTATAATCTTTTAGATTGCTAGTAAATTTAATTAAGTACCATATTTAATTAATTTTAACCAAATAACCAATAGAGTGCAAAAAAGTTTCACTCCACAAACAGCTAACCACAAAGAAAACTTTAACAAAATTTTCAATTTAAATTTTACTTTACAGTAAAGTACTGGAGACAAAAGAAAATAGGTATCCTACAGAGATTAGAAAAATTTACGTGATCGTTGGCTTGATAACTGCTTGGAAGTGGCCAAAGAAGTCCGCCTACTTATCTTGCTTGACAAGGGTTAACCGGGATTTATCTGACTAGCTGTACCGACGATTTTTGCACAATTCAATTTTTGCAACAACTTACTTTTCTGATTGAATCTCTTTTGTAATTTTTGATGACATGTTTTTGGAGTTTTGTTATTTTTTTAGTGGCTGTGCATGAGTGTAGTGCTTTAATTTTAACACAAGATAAGTAATATTTTTACTAAGCACGAAAATGGAAAATCATCAAAACAGCCCATTTATGTCCCTTTGCAGGGACGAGCCTCCTCCTGTGACGGAGGGATACTTGACCTACTAATACCACGCTGGCCAGACGGATTGGTATAGGGTTTAATTTCAAGTTTTTCTTCTTTTTATTTCGTAAAGATAATAGTCACGGATAGTCCCTTAGTCGGTTTTTACGACACCCATGGGATGAGATGGGGTGGGTGACATATTGTATTCTTACTCCGTCACCACAGGGAAAGAATTGGGATTAAGTGGTCACAAAGTAAAAACCAAAACATAAAAAACAAACTTTTCTTTCATCATATTGCTTAAAAACCCCATAAAATTAATTATGTTTTACCATAGCATGACTAACTATTTCAAAAGCAAATATCGATACAAATATATTGCCCCATAAATAAATGAAAAGGCTTTCCAGGTAAAACTGATACAAATGTACATTATTGAAGCCTTTTGAAATTATTCCGGCGGTCAGTAGCTTCACTCTGTGCATAATTAAAATGGCTGCAATCACATGCGTAGGTCAGCTTTTAATTTATCGAAAGTAGACAATTTTGGTGAAGTATTTTTGTATACATATTTTACCTACCTACGTGAGAATTTTAATTTTGAAGAATTTTTACATCGAAATCATCCCATGGGTGTCTTAAAAACCGACTAAGGGGCTATTTGTGAAATAAAAGGTAGGAAAACTTGATATTAAACCCTATACCAATCCGTTTGGCCAGCGTGGTATTTGTAGGCCAAGTATCTCTCCGTCACAGGAGTAGGCCCGTCACTACAGTGGGACATTAATGGGCTGGTATGATTAACATCGAAAAATATCCATCAAAACAGATTTTCTTACATAGCTTTTTTTAGATTTATTTTAGGAACAGATAAAACAATCGTTTGGTGAATAATTATCGCCTTACAATAAAACAGGTAAAGATAAAATGTAATCTTACTCTATCATCATACCAGCTCATTCATGTCCCACTGCAGGGACGGCCAACCTCCTCCTGTAATGGAGGGATACTTGTCCTACTTGCCAAGTATTCCTCCGTCGCGGGAGGATGATTTGTCCTACTAATACCACGCTGGCCAGATGGATTGGTATATAGGGTTTAATTTCAAGTTTTCTTCTATTTATTTAGTAAAGATAATATTAACGGATAGTCCCATAATCGGATTTTACGACACCCATGTGATGAGATGGGGTGGTGACATATTGTATTCTTACTCAGTCACCACAAGGAGTCTTAATCTATAAAAAGTTTTTAACTGTTACTGCAATCTAAAATCACATAACCTTTAATCAATACGTGCATTTAGCGGAACGCAACCAAATTACTAGCAAAAGTTGTCACATTAATCTGGCAAATAAGTGAGCAAAAGTTTGAAAAGCCCTCCATTACAATGTTAATTACTTACTATTTGAACACCGACACCGAATTAGTTATAAGAAAGAGATGTAATAGAGTATTAAACTTAACAGAGCCATATTACTTCTTTTCTTCATCATAACAGCCCAGTTATGTCCCACTGCAGGGACGGGCCTCCTCTTGTGACGGAGGGTTTCTTGGCCTACGATTACCACGGTGCCTAGACGGATTGGTATAGGGTTTAATTTTAAGTTTCCTTCTTTTTATTTCGTACGGATAATATTCACGGATAGTCCTTTAGCCGATTGTTATGACCACCATGGGATGAGATGGGGTGGTGACATAATATTGTATTGTTACTCCGTCACCACACGGAGAAATTCTTTTCTTACATGGCTTAAATTCTTGAATGTTCATTTCCTATCTGGTGTCACTTTAAGCGAGGATTTGTTACGATATTTTAATTAACCCTTAAATTGTCACATACTGATCCTTTAGATTTATTTACATTTAAGTTTACGTTTTGGGTTGTAATAGGGATATAAAAGAAGAATTTTTCATTTTTTTTGAAAAAATATGTATTTAAATATATTTTTTCGTATGTCACTTAAAACGGACATTGCCCATTTCCTGCTTCTGAGTGGTAACCTCATATATGTCACAGTAAACGGACATTGCCAGAACAAAGCAAAGTATTATTTTCTAAAAAAACTAAAAGTATAGGTCTGAATCAACGTTACATAATATAAAATAAACACGAAATAACAATGAAATCAATTTTCAGTTAAGAAATATATAAAATCATACATCAAATGTTAGAAACAAAACATAAAACCAACTTTTGACCGTTTTGGTAAAACATAAAACCAACTTCTAACCGTTTTGGTAAAACATAAAACCAACTTCTAACCGTTTTGGTAAAACATAAAACCAACTTCTAACCGTTTTGGTAAATAAAAAATTAAAATAAATTTATTTTTATTATATTCGATCGAGACATGGGCAGTGTTGAAGTCTCTTCAACGGTACCAAGTTGACCAACGATATATCGAAGTAATGTGGTGCTTATACGAAAACTTCAAGGTAAATCAACAAGCCCTATCCAGTTGCAGCGACGAGTAAGACAGGGTGATGTCATATCCCCAAAACTGTTTACCGCTGCACTGACGGACTCGGCATCAACATAAATATCGAGAATATCACGCACCTTCGATTTGCCGACGATATCGTGGTCATGGTAGTCCCTTTCTTCTCCGAATATCGATCGTCCGAAAATCATAATCCCAAACAAGTTTACTATAATCATCACTTTCCATAATGTTCGCGTATACGAAATCGTATATTACCTAATCGTCTTTACCTATAATACTTGTGTGTCATAAAATGGGGTACTATAATTATTACATATCCTTCTTTTTCTTGCTATAAAGTCACATATGCTAAATAAAATATTAGGGCAAAAGTCAGAAACAGTTGGTTAGGTTAGGTTAGTATGGTGACCACAACGCGCACGAGCCGAGCGAGCGAAGCGAGCGTGCCGCGGCAGCGGCCGGCGAGTGCCAGAAACAATTTTTTTTATGTAAAACTAGTATATAGTATTTATGTTTTTTAAATATTATAGATTGTGATGGTTATAGCAAAAAAAATTATGTTATGTTATGTTTAGGGATTTAGGTTCTCGGACAAGTGATATTATAAGACATGAATTTAGGGCTAGCTACCATTCGGACACATGATTATTAGGACACAAAATGTTATGACACCTTAGATTATGGATAAAAAAATTATGAGACAAAATAGAGAACCCGTGGTCATAGCTGAGACCATGGAGAACCTCAACACAATGCTCGATGGCCTCAGTAGTCTCTCAACAAGCGGGTCTTAAAATGAACTTGGACAAGACCAAGATCATGGCAAATGTCCATGTTGCACCTACTGCAATCACGATTGGAGGCTCTACACTCGAAGTTGTCGACAAATATATTTAACTGGGACGGTTAGTCCAGCTAGGTAAATCCAATTTTGAGAAGGAGATCATTCATCGAATCCAACTCGGTTGGGCATCGTTCGAGAAGCTAAAACGTATCTTCTCGTCTACATTGCCTCAGTGTCTGAAGACAAAGCTCTTCGACCAGTGCGTGTTGGCCGTATGGAACAGAAACGTGGTCGCTAAATATGGGCCTTCTCGGAAGGCTTACGGTCACTCAAAGGGTAATGCAGAGAGCCATGTTGGGAGTTTTTCTGCGTGATCGAATCAGAAATGAGGAGATCAGCAGGAGAACCAAAGTGACCGACATAGTGCTCCGGATTGCGCGGTTAATGTGGCGGTGGTTTTTTTAAATAAATAGCGTGATTTAAGAGGATGGTTTATATGTATAACACAATATGTATAATATAGTAGAGATACCCGTATAAATTTAGGGTTTTCTAATGTAATCGTCTAATGAAGCTGTATTTGAACGTGGTTTAAGGACATTATGTAGTGGATTGCACAAATAATAGACCTGCGCGGGATTCGAACCCACTGCACCGCAGTAGCTTGCGCTACCGCCACGCCATCGAGGTCCTTTAATAGAAAAACATATCAAGGTCTAATTGGCAAGGTCCGTTGCATGGGACAAACAAAAAGTACTCTAGTTCATAGGTCAAATTGGCAAGGTCCGTTTTAAATGACATACTTTTAATTGACGAAATTAGAAATGAAAAATAGTAATATTGTTGAAATAAATTATGTCATCTAATACGTTATACTGTATTTCAATTATATGCAACAAAAAAATGCACAATTTCAAGGAAAAAATCACCTTTTCATAAACTTTTATCTGAAGTGTCACCACCCGCCTGTTGCACTTTTTCAAATCGGTGAAATAAATGACCATTTAGCTTTTTTGCACGCACTAAATGCGTGAGTGCGGAAGATATAGTATACAAAACATAATAATATGTCTCGCGCGCGAGGTGGGATCACGTAATACTATCATCTATATGCGTTTAAACACTGTGTCCTTTAAAACGGACCAAATCAATTTAAGGGTTAAAATTAACTAATACAGCCGTTATTTAGCTTACTTACTTATTAAATTTCGTAGAATTTTGAAATGGTTTAAGATAGGCATAATTAAATAACATAATTTTTTTTCTACCATTTAAAATGCGATATTAACTTCTGATTTTGATGTTGATGAATTAAAAACTATGCTTTCTCAGTTGACAGAACGCATAATTTTACACTCAAATTGCACTATTTACTTGATTCATATACTAATTTTTTAAAAATTATACACTTAGAAATACTCGCTATACGTACGTAAATATGTCATTTCTCCCATCCATATCAGCCTATAGACGTCCACTGTTGGACATAGGCCATCTTCAAAAGTTTCCACCCTGCGCAGTCTTGTGCCTCCCTCATCCATCGGCTTCCCGCTGTCCTAACCAGGTCGTCGGTCCACCGTGTCCTCACACGGTGGGGTCTCCCTACCCTGCGCTGTCATATTTTATCCCACAATAATATAGTTTCTGATTCCATAACACCTATTGTCATATGAAAAAAAATTCAATTTTTTCAACAATGAAAAACTAATGAATGTGTTCATTTATCTGCATAGGGCTAAATTAAACAAGTACCTATACAGTTTCGAGATAATGAACGCAGCAATAATTGCTCTTTGTTCACTCATTATATGAATCTCAACGGTTTGCTTATGTGACTGTACAGTTTTAATTTGCATGCAAAATATCAAATATTTTTAATGTTATTTTGAACAAAAGTTTTTTTTTTAAATATTTTTTTTAATTTTTATTTTAAGAAAACGTCATTGATCGAATTGGCTCTGAATAACAACCACGGGACTTGTTCAGGTAGTTTTACAATAAGGTTATACCTACTACAAAGTCAACGCCACAAAGATCTGGGCAAATGGTCCCCGAAGACGACAACGTAATCACCCCGTACAAAAACTTTGCTGATTGTCAAGACAGTCTCCCTGGCAGAGTAGCTCTGGTTTTGTGTCTATACTAATTATGATGGCCGACGATAACCATTCTCTATGCCTGTATGGGTTCGTTTGCCATGACGGGGTATCAACCCTTTTTATACCTTAATAAACCTACAAATAAAAGGAGAACAGCTTACGTCTGGGTCTCTTTGTTAGAACTTTAGTTGGAACATATAATTGCTTTACGACCAAAACATACAAAAAGGTGACACTAACTAATAAATTGAATAATCTCACTTAAAACTGAAACCTACCTATCATAATTCATGAATCTTTATCGATATGACGATAGTTTATTTAACTGGCACTCTATCAACCGGAACATGAAACTGCTCCGCATATTACATTTGAGTTATTTGCATTCAGATCTCAAGCTTGCATAATAGGAGAGTAATTACCGGTATCCACAGTGAGTGTACCTCGAACAAATACTGGCATACTCAGACGATTGTTGGATATGAGATCCAGAAACGTTAGTACTTATGTATTAATTAATTTACTACCCGCAACTAGAGTTCAAGTCAAATACGAATTGCGTGTTTACTTCTAGTTCTATGAACATTTGTGTTTTGATGAAGAATATTTGGCTGTGGCTGTGCTTTGTGTTATGAGAGTTCGTTTGTGCAATGTTTGTTTGATTTGATTGTTCTGTATTTGAATACACAGTTTGCTTAATGTATTAATTTAATTGATGTTATAGAATTGAATGTGTTCTGTCGGCGTTTGTATACATCTAAGTGACAACAAAATGTGATGAAGATAAATAAATTATTAAGCGTTTATAAAAGGACATTACATCCCTGACTACTCGTAACTAAGTGATTCTACAAACATAATAATACATTATTTCTCATACATTACGACTACAGCATTTAGTCCCAAACGTAGATAAGGCGACATCCTTCAAAAAGAGTAGGTGCGTATCAATCGAAACCGACGGTAAACAAGTTAGAACGTAGATAAAGCAAAGTAGGTTTGTAAGGTAAAGAACACATTCTATTCCATAACATCATACTACTTTTAATCAGGACTTATTCGTGGTATAGTAACCTTAAGCTAGATACTAAATAAGATAAAAACATATTATTTATGTTTTTTTTTTAAACTGTACTGTTTTAAGCAGCCTAGGTTTATTAGTAAAATGTTTGACGTTAATTCACTGCTCATACAATTCATTACTACTTGGTTTATGTTCCGCAGTAGAGGATGTTACCTATGCCGTTGTCTACTTAGTAATAAATAATGTATTAACATAACAATGACGTTGACTAATCTCGGTCTTTAGACATCTACTTACTGTGAAATTACTGTTCTAAGCCATGCCCTAAAGATGAGCTGGTTCATAGAATAATATACGTATATTATACGTATCGAATATTATGTTCCTACTTTTATTATCAATCACCAATAATATAACATGCAACCCTATACTATTATATTCAATTACAAGCTTTCCATTCAAGAACCTTTCTGCCTCAGCTATTATCGATTCTGCCTAATAACTAGTGACATTGTTTTTGAAACATTGATTGCAACTGCCCAAAATTATGTTAAACCAAATGACTCCCTTTGTGCAGTGCCATTCATAAAAAAGAATTCCAAGAAAGATATTTTAAAAAGTTATTGTATATTTGTTTTAACATTTTTTAATGAAAAATTAAAACATTTTCAAATTCAGCGTATTTTACCTGTTGACAAGTCTACAGTAAAATAATCTTTGGTATTATTATGTGACCGCTTACAGTGGCCGGATCTACCTAATTAAGTGCCTGCAGTTAATGTCCACTGGATTTATGGAAGCGCAAGGAGGTCCTAAACAACAACCTTTGACATGTGATATATTTATGTGTAAATTAATGGTCGAAAGTAAAATATTCATAAAAATGTTTTTTTGTTAAAAAATCAAAGTATTTAAGTACAAATATTAAAGAAAATCAGCCAATCGACGTCCACTGCTGGACATACGCCTCCTCCAAGTATTGCCACCTTGTGCGGTTCCATGCCTTCTTCATCCAATGGCTTCTCGCCGTCTCAACTAGGTCGTCAGTCCACCATGTGAGGGGTCTATGGCCAGCAATGGACGTCAATTGGCTAATATGATGATGACGATGATTAAAGAAAATAAAATTAACTAACTAACTAATTAAATTAAAAAACAAATAAATATTATACAAAAGTATCTTTAAAACTAAATGCTTATTGACTTGTGAATCCAGGAAATTTGAATAACAGGCCCACGCTACGCCTTCTTTTGTTTTCGTAATGAATCTATGAACGTTGCTTTAGTTGATTGACTTGGCATTTTGATGGCAACCACAAAAATCTGATAACTGTGATGGCAACCTTAGAATGAAATTAAGCAAATGTGTGATGATAATATGATGACTCTTTCACCATAATTATTGAAAGTATCTTTATTTCCACGCCGTGTTTAATAAAATGTACTTAAATTTCATAACTAAAAGCAGCTCCCAGTAAAAAACACATGAACTTTTTAAATTAAAAACCTTTTCTAAATCCCCTCTTTGATATGCAACAGACATCTAAATAAATAGAACTGTTCAACCATTTAATAACGTCTCTTGAAGTCACGTAAGGAGCCAGCCATAAAACGACAGTAAAAGAGCATTGGATACGAATCTTTACTGTACAGTCACGAGCAATAATATGTACACATTTTCGCATTTTGTAAACCAGTTATCTAAAGTTCTGCCAATCCAAAATTGAAAATTCGAAGATTAATTCAAAACTGTACGGAACCTCTTCTAAATTACGAATTCATTTTGATATTGTAATGTCTAGATAAACGTGCAGATAGTTTAGAAAATTTGAAAATGTGTACATATTATTGCTCGTGACTGTACAGATCTGATCTTATCCTAATGCTGTGTAGAGTTATTTGTATTTTGGATACTAACGTTGAGCCGTTCTCAAGATTTTCTTATTTCATGTAGGGATTTCAAGAAGTATTTACATTAGAAATAATAAAATTGAGTTTTCACAATTGGATACTAAAGAACTGTTTGAATCTCACAGTGTTAAACCATCTAGTTATAAGTATCTAAGGTAAATATATTTGTCGTTGGATAGTGAACGTTCTGAACCAAACGTATGGTGGGCAAACCGTGGCACAGAAGACTATACTCAACGAGGGATCTAAATATAAATAACTACATTTTTATTAAATCTTTAATGTAATAAACCTTAACCTATTTTATAAAGCATTCGACGTAAATTTGTAACAGCGACATCTGTTCAACGACAGCTGTACTGCTGACGTTTGTCGGAGAATACATTCCTATTTTATGTGAGTTAGGTACGACGGCTATGTAGAACCGAATTTGTTTCGCAGTTAATTTATAGATAGAGTGTGTTTTGAACTTGATTCCAATGTAATAGCAATAGCTAAAATACTGAACATTGAGGTCGTTACGTGTTAAAATTAGGTTAAACGTTATGGAATTGTAGCGAGGGTTTTCTATTACTGAAACACAAAAACTTAAAACGGTATGTAAGCATTACATTGCTGACTAACCTTAAATAACTAAACAGCCGGACGACGATATAAATATGGTTCTATATTATCACTCCCTAATTACCGTGTGATTGCAATCATGTCACACTTATTGCACAAATTAGGAAAGTAAACAAAGATTCCTCCAAGAAGTAAACAAAGAGTCTCCGTGTGGTGACGAAGTAAGAATACAACATATCACCACCCCATCTCATCCCATGGGTGTCGTAAAAACCGACTAAGGGACTATCGTTGAATATTATCTTTACGAAATAAAAAGAAGGAAAACTTGAAATTAAACCCTATACCAATCCGCCTGGCCAGCGTGGTATTAGTAGGCCAAGTACCCCTCCGTCAAGGAAGGACGCCCGTCCCTGCAGTAGGGCATTAAAGGGCTGTTATGAAACAAAGATTGGCGGAAGCAGGACGCGGGGAAGTATGTGTAATTTACTTTCTTAGAGAAGGGCGTCGTCGCCTGGACGAATGTTTAGAGGGTTAAAATTCGCGGTGTCAGAAAATAAAACAAGCAAATATTTTAGGATAGGTTTATCCAACCAAACCGATCGTAAGTAAATAGCCTGGTTTGTTATTGCATTGCTACTTGTAATTCATTTTTTTTAGATTAGTTAGTATAAATAACAGCTGTACTATGATGCATAATACTAAACAATGGTTGTGATTAATACAAAAACAGTAAAATTAAAGTTTATTTAGGCACAAGGTACTAAGAGTTATAGATAAGCGATTAACACACCACACCGCGCATTACAACAGTTGCCATAAACCTTTGTGTGTTAATGACCAAAAAAGATAGAAGCAGTAGTAGGGTATTATTTCCCATACCATTTAGTTGGACAGTTCTCTTAGTAACACTTTTTTTATAGAGCGTAGATACTAATGGTTATAGGAGAGAGTTATAACAGAGCTTGAATAGCAAAGGGAAACCAGGTTTCCCTGTCATTGAAGAAACTCTAACCTAGCAGTAAAACGTTAATACCTAGGCTTTTTCTCGACATTTTACGTAACTTTATAATTGAATAACAAACTCAGAAATTCAATACTAAAATAAACAAAATAATTCAAAACAAAATCCTCCTTAAGTTGAAAGTTTTAGATGAAACCTCAGCTAGACAATTGAAATTCTCAAAATAAGCCTATCGTATTCCATCTCAAGGAAACCCAACACTGATTTAGTGAGACTTTAACAATTTATTTTCGTTTTCGATAGGCTCTAAATTAAACTAAACGAACCATGGACGGCGTAATACGATGTAATTGTATTAAGAGTTAAATCGAATCCAGTAAATTATTTTGTAAACGAATTTTAGACGCGTTTAGCAGTTGTTAACTACATTATCCCTGGTTGTGCTAAAGTTTTGTAGGGTCGTCATGGAGTTATGTTAACACTTTGTATGTGTTATCAGAAACTCTAATATTATTGATATGGAAGACAACATTAGTTGTTCAAGTTATTAGATTAGTGGTGTGGTAACCATTTACATAGGAGGAGGCCCGTCCCTGCAGTGGGATATTAATGGGCTGTTATGATAAACTATAAGTATTTACCACTAGGCGAGTTCTTAAGACGACCTAGTTAGGACGCTGGGAAACCGATGGATAAGGAAGGTAAAGGACCGCACAAGGCCTATGTCCAGCAGAGGACGTCAATTTGATATGATGATAAGTACTTAAACCCACTTGATTGTAAATTGTAACCACTGTTCATCAACTCCTGGAATGACAGGGCATAGCCAGACTGCAGGGATAAGAAAGGTATAGCTGGGCTTTTGGTACATACTTTATTCACCACCTAATAACTATTTGTACTCTGAAACTAAAACACGTTTTATTTTAATATTAACAAAGATTTAATAAAAGAGGCTGCATATCTCTTAATTAAGTGCTCAACTAGGTCTTGGTACGTCAAGGTCAGAGGTCAAAGGGACCCGCAATTTCTATGTAGATGTGGGTAGAAAAGATTTATAATCTCACCTGTGTACGTACATTCTTTTATACTGTAGTTGTCGGAAATATTTTTTGTTACTGCTGAATTTTGTAGGAGTACATTTAAGTAATAAAGTTTTACCTATTTTAATATAACGTTGAAAAAAAAACTTGTAACTAATAATTCTAACTATTAACTAATCATTTAATTATTAACATAATATGTCACCACACGTAAAATAATATATTATATTATTTTACGTGTGGTGACGGAGTAAGAATACAATATGTCACCACCCCATCTCATCCCATGGTTGTCGTAAAACCGACTAAGGGACTATCCGTAATTATCATTACAAAATAAAAAGAAGGAAAACTTGAAATTAAACCCTATACCAATCCGTCTGGCCAGCGTGGTATTTGTAGGCCAAGTATCCCTCCGTCATGGGAGGAGGCCCGTCCCTGCAGTGGGACATTAATGGGCTGTTATGATATATTTATAGAAATTTCTAGTGAATCACTTATAATATTATTATAGTTAACATGATCAAGTTTACAACAAATGAATTTATAGGTCTCTCGGCTATCATTTTAGGGCCCTAATAAACTTGTTGTTGCCTTGGGCGTATTTAGATGAACCCTAAATCTTATTTGCTATGACTAAATTCATTTTGATATAAATTTATTTATGTCTACCCCACATTATGTTGCATATAACTTTTGTAAAAAAAGCTACATTGATTATATTTTGAAATAATTGATTGAGATAATAATACAAATTATAGATTTATTAAGTAATCATGATTTGATATACATTGCCTTATTCCCGATCAGTATCATTTGCAAAAAGTCCAGTTACAATCCAAAACATATTTTCAAATTTATTATAGTTTTACCAAAATTAGAAAAAAATTACAAGTTTTATTATGGCAGATAAATAAATAAATATTCCTCACACATTCACACAACGCCATCTAGTCCCAAACTAAGCAAAGCTTGATAAGATGCAGCTACTTGTTTTTTTGACATGTTTAGGTAAAATCTATGCTGTGCTAATTACCGTTTCCCTGCTCAGCTGGCATGCTCCGCTCAAAGGAACAGACAGCCTTAGTGCAAGCCAAATGGCCGTAGTATTATTTATAGGCAATCTAGGGGCAAGATTCAGAGACCGCACTTTGACTTTACTTTGAAGGAAAGTTCGACTTTGATACAAAAACGAGATATAAGGCCCAGATTCAGAGTCGTGACTTTACTTTCTTTCAAAGTAATCTTCCCAAAGTAAACTTTACATGCGAAAGATTACTTGTAATGTTTTTCAAATTCAGAGAAAATAACTAGACTTTGCTAAAGTAAAGTCAAAGTGCGGTCTCTGAATCTGGCCCTAGTACTACGCCACTTAATCTACCAGACTGATATTTGACTAGTATGAGGTTTATATTCACATAAGATTTTCATAAAATAACAGTCGAAGCATAAAGTTAAGGGCCGCTTTCAGGTATAACTTGGATTCATTGCTCATAAAAAGACACCGCAAAAGAGAACTATTAAAGTGAAATGTCTTTGGAAGTTAGGTTATATTATTTTGGCAAGTTGGCAAGTTATTTACACGATAAGTTTCAAATTAATCTATACTAATATTATAAAGAGGTAAAGTTTGTGTGTTTGTGATGTTGTAGGGGGTAATCTCTGCATCTACTAAACCAATTTAATTTTTGGGTTGTGTTACCGCCTAGGCTTAGTTTAGTATATAGTAATTATGTGTTAATGTAAAGTAAGTAACAGTTAGAAAAGTATATAAAAGTAATAAACTAAATAAATGTAAAAATCATAAATATAAACTATTAGAATAATAAATATTAAACAAATAGAAGTTCCTGTACTTTTTGTAGTAGCAATTAAATTATATAGTTACTTTTGCTCAGTCATCATCGAACTGTCAGATTGTATGTATGACTTTCACTCGACATTCAACCATTGTACGTGTAACTTCGCTATTAAAAATTATACTAAGAACCACAAGAAGGAGTTTTATTTTATGTTTGGACTCTCTGTGTTCCTGATTGGACAACTCGGGAACATAATTTTGGCGACCGTGACAGGACCTGCAGCAGCAGTTTAGTCCAAAAATCAAGAGGAAGTCTATATTGAAGACATAAGACACGTATGAAGATCACGCAACCAGGCTTGTCTAGATTACTTATAAGCCCGTCGTGTTGAGGTCAGCAAGAAGCATTGAAGCTCCAGCGCCTTCCACATACATTTTACATCTTCTACGATATCTCTTGAGACATACTTGGAGTACCAGAGTTGGGGTCAACTACGTGGAGTTCCGGCAGAACACTTAATATCCGTTGAAGACCTGCACATGCAACACAGCAGCTAGAATATATTCCAGCAGCGCCGTCGTGTGTCGTCACTCGAGATAAGTGTTCAAACCTTGTTCTTCCAGTGCCTTAGCTTAAAACTTGTAAAAAAACCTATATACCTAATTCAAAGGTTCATCAACTACTTAATTACTTCTCCTAAGGGTCCAAACTGCATTTAATCTCATTTTGGTTCAATTAAAAGTCATTAAATTGTAATATTAAAGCTTATAATTTGTGCAAATCATCGTACGTACTTACTTACCCACTTTTCGAAAAATTATAGTTATTTTTTCCTTTGTTCGAACATCAATTTATAAAAGTTTTTTTTTACTTTATTTTGGTTAATATTTTCATATTATCATAAAGTTTTTACTTTAATTGTTCATTATCTCATCAATTCCTAAATATTTCGTATACACAAAAAGTAAGAACTCAAAAATGAAACGATAAGAAATTTACGTTCTTCGCCGACACATTCCAGATTAACTGCAAGTTCCACTGCGTTTGGTGAATTGTCTCGCTTATCAAACAGCTGATAAGATTGACGGCGAGTGCACCTGTCTCCACAACTTGCAACAAGTGTCAGTCGGAGGGAGGAGCGTGAGCAAAATCATTACATTTTATTTTATTTAATTGATAGTTTGCATTTGGTGAATTTTAACTCTTTGTTTATTGCTATAGTGATTTTATAAAGCAACTAAATAGCTTAATTTCACAATTTAAAGCTACTTTATACGTATTAGTTTATTTATAAAAAGTAAAAATGCCGGAAACTAGCGAAAAGTCGTCCGACGATTTGTTAAGGGCAAATATAAAGCGTAGTTCTATTAAAGGCCAGATAACAAAATTTAAAAATTATCTAGATAAATTTTCTAGACAACCTTCTGATGTAGACATTACAGAATTAAAGTTGAAACTCACCAAGTTCGAAAATATTGCTGTAAGGTTTGATGAGCTGCAAACGGAGATAGAATGTTTAAATCATACGCGGTTAGACTTTGAGTTAGAAATACGAGAAGGTATAGAAAATGACATAATCACTGTTATCTCCACTGCTAAAACCTTTCTTGATCTGTATACTGATTCTGGTAGTAAAGAGGGTCAGCACGAATGTCATTCTCATGATGCTGGTATAAGGTTACCCCGTATTCAAATCAATAAGTTCGACGGGTCATTCTTCCGTTGGCAGGAGTTTCGTGACACCTTTCAAACCATGGTACACGAACGTAAACATATGCCTGCTATTCAAAAATATTACTATTTAAATAGTTACTTAGAAGGTGACTCTGCTAGGGTCATTTCTAATTTGCAAGTTACAGATGCTAATTACGAGATTGCATGGAAGCTGCTCAATGATCGCTATAATAATACACGATTATTGATAGATCAGCACCTTAACTCTTTATATAATCTACAACCGATTACTCGTGAGTCAGAAAGGTCACTCAGGTACTTTGTTGATCACATAAATAAGAATTTACGTGCTTTGTCTAGTTTAGGGTTACCTACTGATAAGTGGGATGTGCTTCTTATTTTTATTATGTGTAAGAAACTTGACAGTCGTACACTATTTAAGTGGGAGGAGGTGAGAAGCTCCATGGAAGGTGATATACCTACTTTACAGTCTTTTCACGATTTTTTAATAAACCGTGCAAATGTACTATCCGCTATACACCGCAGCAAACCCTCCACTCAAGACTCTAATTTGCCCAAAGACGTGTCACATTCACATAAGATCCAAGGTAAAGGTCGGTTTGTTATGAACAGCACTGAACTAGCGCCACCTCAAGGTCAAACAAAACCATGCATAATTTGCTCTGAGCCTCATAGAATTTATAATTGTCCAACATTTAAAAATAAAAATATTAGTGATAGGTTATCTGACGTAACTCAGCATAAACTCTGTTCAAATTGCCTGCGATCTGGGCACCCTACTAAAAAATGTAGGCTGCCACCCTGTCGTTTATGCAAGCAGAGTCACAATAGTCTGTTACATTCAGATACTGTACCTAGTAATCACGCAAGCACTTCCACTGCTGTTGAAGAAGTGTCAGCATTGTGTCATCGTAATAGTAAACAAATCTTGTTATCAACCGCTATCATTCTTGTTTCTAATCCGGTAACTAACAAATCTATTAGGGCACGCGCGCTTCTCGACAGTGGAAGTCAGTCTACATTTATAAGCCAATGCCTAAAGAATAGGTTGGCACTTAAATCTAATAAAATAAATACAATAAATATAATAGGTGTAGGTAACAAAGCAGTAAACAATGTCCGTGAGAACTGTATTGTAAAATTAAGTTCAGTGAATCATCCGTACCACGTGACACTGGCTTGCTTAGTGCTAGAACAGCTGACCGGCGCTATACCGAGCGTACCTATAGATACATCCTTGTTAAATATACCTAGCGACATACAATTAGCCGATCCTCGCTTCGATCAAAGTTTACCTATCGACGTGCTGGTCGGTGCAGACTTATTTTGGGACGTTTTAAGGTCCAACCAACGTTCACTTGGTACTAATATGCCTAAGTTGCATAACACACAATTTGGTTGGATTATAGCGGGTTCGATTCCCACCAATTTTATGTTTAAAAATATTAATAATAATTTAACTATTTGTAATCATTCCATAATGCCAAATATTTCCTCAGATCGTGATATAGATTTATTTTTGCCTAAGTTCTGGGAACTAGAAGAGGTTCCTAAGATACCTATTTTAAGTGATAGTGACAAATCCTGTGAACTACATTTCATACAGCATACCATGCGCTTAGAGTCAGGTCGTTTTAGTGTTAGGTTACCACTTAAAGAGCCCCCGGACTGCTTAGGTGATTCTTATTATGCAGCAAAGAAACGATTCCTAGCGTTAGAGAAGCGGTTTCGTAAGGACCCAGAGATGAAAACCCAGTATGTGCAGTTCATACATGAGTATGCAGAGCTCGGTCATTTATCTGAGTCTACGGTAGCTATACCTTATAATTCTTATTTTTTATGCCATCATGCCGTTATGAAGCAAGATAGCGAGTCAACGAAATTACGCGTCGTGTTTGATGGCTCAAACCCAACATCGTCTGGTTATTCCTTAAATGACATTCTTATGTCCGGTCCGAATGTACAAGACACAATCTTCTCCGTGCTAATAAGGTCTCGTCAGTACAAGTACCTACTGTGCGGAGATGTGGAGAAGATGTTCCGACAAATAGTGCTGAGCTCAGCGCAAGATCAGAACCTCCAATTAATATTATGGCGTGATAATGAGTCGTTACCTATAAAAACATTACGTTTAGGAACTGTAACCTATGGCACGTCGTGTGCTAGCTACCTTAGCACTAGATGTTTATGGCAAATAGGTGAGGAATGCGAGGATCTAACCATAAAAACTATTATCCAGCGCGATTTCGTAGTCGATGACCTCTTAACAGGGGCTGATGATGAAGAGGAATTAATGCGCATTAAAAAAACTATTTCCTATGCATTAGATTCGGCAGGCATGATTTTAAGAAAATTTAAAAGTAATTTAGAATCAATTTATAATCGTCAATCAGGTGACACAGGTACGAACCTACTATTTAGCGACTCAACAAATACGTTAGGTTTAGGTTGGGACTACACTAACGATTTATTATTTTTTCCAGCCAAACCGGTTCTAGATAACCTACCTACGAAGCGTTTCGTTATGTCACAATCATTAAAAATATACGATCCTTTAGGTTTATTAAGTCCTTGTATTATTATTACAAAAATTCTTTTTCAAAACATTTGTGCTGAAAGTATAGGATGGGACGATCCATTACCACAATTCTTGGCTGATGAGTGGCTACAGTTTTATAGAAACACTAATTGTTTACGTAATATTCGCATCCCGAGTCGTGTGACGTGTGACAAACCGGTTTCAATAGAATTACATTCCTTTAGCGATGCGTCACAGCGAGCCTACGGTGCTGCAATATATATACGGTCTATTGATAACCGTGGCAACGTTACCGTTAAACTTTTATGTGCTAAATCTAGGGTAGCTAAACGTAATCCACTAGTAACCATACCGCGCTTAGAACTGTGTGGCGCGCTATTGTCTGCTCAATTATGTAAGGCGGTCATAGATTCTATTCGTTTCGAACCTACGTCCGTCACGCATTGGTGTGACTCGAGCATTGTGCTATGTTGGTTGAATGCTGATCCTACAAAGCTAAAAACTTTCGTAGCTCACCGAGTAGGTGCCACGCTTGAGCTTACAAAGCAGTCAGACTGGCGGTACGTGCCAAGCGAGTTAAACCCAGCGGATCTAATATCCCGTGGCGTAAACCCCTCTCAGTTGAGTGACCTTGACATCTGGTGGTCAGGTCCTCCTTATCTATTGAAGCAGGAGTCAGAATGGCCGACGCTCATTTGCTTGCGCCAGTCTGACATGCCTGAAGTCAAAATCCCTAAAACAACAAAAGGCACAGACAATTCAAAGCAAGTTTCGTTGCTCACTGAAGTATTGTTATCTTCGTCAATTATTATTATTGAAAATTTTTCTAATTTAAATAAGCTTCAACGAGTAGCATTTGTAAAACGTTTTATTTATAATTGTAAACATAAAAACAACAAATTTGCTGGCGTATTGTCACCTGATGAATTAAATGCGTCATTTATTTATTTATGTACGGTAGCTCAGCGGGAATCTTTCCCGGACGAGTACAAGGCTCTTTCCCAAGGGAAATCCTTAAAAGCAAAGTCTAAAGTTTTATCTTTATCTCCGTTTCTTGATGGACACGTTATTAGAGTAGGAGGTCGCATAGATGCTTCATATTGCGAATATGAAATGAAGCACCCCATATTGCTGGATGCTTCCCATCACCTAACAAAGCTCGTTTTTGAGCGCGAGCATAGCAGAAGCCTGCATGCGGGCCCCCAATTATTATTAGCGACGACACGTGAGTATGTGTGGGCGATAAATGGCAGACGTCTCGCGCGGCGGACGGTCCGTAAGTGTGTGCGCTGTACACGCTTAATAGGTAAGGTTTTGTGTCCTAAGATGGGTGACCTTCCTGCTCACAGAGTTAATCTAGACTTTCCATTCTCAGCTGTAGGTTTAGATTTTGCCGGTCCTTTTCAAATTTTAAATAGAAAAGGTCGTGGTGCAAGGTTAGTTAAGTGCTATTTATGTTTATTTGTCTGCCTAAGGTATAAGTGTATTCATTTAGAGGCGGTATCCGATTTATCTAAGGATGCCTTTGTAATGACATTGCGTCGATTTATTTCTCGTCGCGGACGGCCGGCAGAAATATTTTGTGATAACGGACGTAACTTTGTTTCAGCATCAAAAGACTTAGCTAATTATTTTAAAACGCATAGCAATCATATCTCTGAGTTTGCAGCTCAGGAAAACATTAAATTTATTTTCATTCCTGCTTACGCTCCGCACTTCGGTGGCATATGGGAGGCAGGTGTAAAATCTGCCAAGTACCACCTAAAGAGAGTTGTAGGCAATACACATTTAACTTTTGAGGAGATATGTACATTATTTGCACAAATTGAGGCTGTATTAAATAGTCGTCCCTTGTGTCCTCTTTCAAACTCTCCTAATGACTTTATGTCCCTCACCCCAGGACACTTTCTCGTGGGTCGGCCACTGACGGCACTGCCAGCTCCAAACTTAGATAACCGGAGTGATAGCTCGCTTTCGCGTTACGCCCGGGTGCAGAAAATACACCAGCATTTCTGGAATCGTTGGCAGAAGGAATACGTCGTTGAACTTCAGCAGAGGAAGAAGTGGAAGACGACGTCAAACCAAAGACTCGATGTCGGAGATCTTGTCCTTTTGCAGGAAGACTACGTTCCGCCTTTGTGCTGGCGCCTTGGTCGCGTAGATAAATTATTCCCGGGTCCCGACGGTATAACAAGGGTTGCAGATATCAACACTGTACGAGGAAAGGTTCGCAGACCGCTTGTAAGACTCTGCCCTCTGCACGAGTCTGATGTAACTGTTCCCTGAAAGGTGCCCTTTCAGCCGGGGGAGTATGTTACCGCCTAGGCTTAGTTTAGTATATAGTAATTATGTGTTAATGTAAAGTAAGTAACAGTTAGAAAAGTATATAAAAGTAATAAACTAAATAAATGTAAAAATCATAAATATAAACTATTAGAATAATAAATATTAAACAAATAGAAGTTCCTGTACTTTTTGTAGTAGCAATTAAATTATATAGTTACTTTTGCTCAGTCATCATCGAACTGTCAGATTGTATGTATGACTTTCACTCGACATTCAACCATTGTACGTGTAACTTCGCTATTAAAAATTATACTAAGAACCACAAGAAGGAGTTTTATTTTATGTTTGGACTCTCTGTGTTCCTGATTGGACAACTCGGGAACAGGTTGAATAGTCTATTTATCGGGGAGTGTCATAGGCTAATAAAGTATCATGCTTTGACTAATAGGAGTGGAGCAGTAATGAAATACCTATGCTTAAAAAAAGGACTCGTTTTTTACGCCGCTCAACGCGGTGGGCACGGCGCGGGTCAGCTAGTTGCAAATAAAATAACAATCAAATACGGTATTCTTTTTTATTTCAATATTAGAAGCTTGCTTCCTATCCATAAACCTAGATTAAAACATTCATGCTTTAATCTAGCACACAAAGTTTGCGGATTGAGCTAGAATCAAACCCGAAATGTTTGCGTAGTAATGAAAATAATAATAATTATGCCAATGCAAAGACCCTTCAATGGTACCTAAATAAACTTACAATGAATCTGTTGTTCTATTTGTTTGCTTAAAAATACACTTTACAAAACTGATTGGCCTAAATTATTTAATTAAGAAAGAAGAAACATTTTGTCAGACTTAATCATTTTCTTTCTGTAGGCTTTTATTATTAAATTACGTATTACTTTCTCAGACGAAAATAGGCTCTTTTTTTTCTCGCACGTTGCTAACAATATAATAAAAAAAGTATTCAAGTAAGGTAAGTAAATGAAGATGTCTGGGTTCTGCATTATTTATGCAGCTGAGGCATAGTTAGCTTGTTAGTAGACGTTTTATGATATTACCTATTTTGTACTAGCAGTATCAGGGCTAGGTGTTTCGTGTCGGAGGTTTGCAGTGCCGCAGCGGTGCGTTTGTCAAACGGCTGCCATCCAGCATTTACATAGTGTCAAGCGTTCGCGGTACGGCAAACGCACCTGGCATTTTGTGTGAAAATTAATTTTGTATTGTATTTCTAGGAGACGTAGCTTTTGTAATTTAGAGTTGCCGTAGAATATTCATAATTATTTCACGTAACATAAATATAGGCTTTGCATTGTCTTTCGTTCAATTTTTTTACTTCTCTTAACAAAGGCAACATGACTTGTCGCAGGAACTTTTACAGACATGAAATTTATAAAACACAGAAAACATCTGCGCTTAAGACAAAATTGTATTGTGTTAATAATTATCTTACGAGGGACAACCCCGCTACTTCTTGCACAGGAACCGCTTTCACGACCGCTTTGCTACTGAGCCAGTTCTTCATATTTATATACTACGAAGGTACAAAAAACGTAACCTTAACATTATTCCTAAACACAGAACCCTAATACTAATCTCAAGCTAACCTTCGTAGGCAGGTGGCGTTCTCGACTCGACTAATAAGAAAATAATTATGAATAAAGGTCGGACCACTTGGCAATTTTGGTCGTTTATTAAAATGGTAATGAGCTGAGTTCGGGTCTATAATGTGAGTTCAAATGTAGGTGCTCAAGTTTGAAGGTTGAGAACTAGTGAACGTTAGATTGTTACTTAGTATCGTGATGAAATTGGCTGGTATAGAGCTAATATTATCGACCTCTGTGGCGAAGTCGGTATATTACATGGCTGCTACGCAAAGGTCTCGGGTTCGATGCCCACTCAATGCAAATCTTTGTGTGCATGAACATGATTGTTTGCATTGGTCTAAGTATTTTCTATGTATAATATGTATGTATTTACAAAAAAAAATATTTAAGTAAGTATGTTTATCCGTTGTCTAGTACCCATTAGGTACAAGCTTTGCTTAGTTTGGGACTAGGTGGCGATGTGTGAATGTGTGAGGATTATTTATTTATAAAAATAAAGATCGAGAATTTTAGCTAAGGATGATAAAATTTGTAATAGGTGCTGCAACAGTTGTGTTCTTTCTTTTTAACTATTATTGTAAATTAATAATGTTAGAAAAAAACTAATTTGTGTTGAACAAACAATTTTGCTGTTTAACTTAAAAATATAGACAATTCTTTCTGTATAACTAGTTATTTTAAAATTATGGCTCAATGATTTGCATCATGCGTTCAGCAGGTTTAATGACTTCAAGCTCTTTAAACGAGGCCCGCCCTGCAGTAGGTCATTAATGAGTTGTTATGATAATTCACACTTCCACTCAGGATCAATAAAATGTTTTCAGGTTTCCGCTTTTTATACAGTAGGTACTTACTTTACTTACATGTAGGCTCATAATCCATTTATTACCATGATTAAGGCTGTCCATTGTACAAAAAAAGATAAACAGTAATCCAGAGATTGTCACCAAGCTAAAAGAAAAAAAAGAAAACAAAAAAAAAAGTAAGCGCAGATATCGTAAAACGAAACTATCTCGAAGGCGGATCATATCAGAGATTTATTGTTCAACATCAAGAATAAAAAGTTACCGTGCTAAGTCGCCTCAGGGACGCAGTTCGGACAAATGATGGTATACGTCAAAGTTACGACCACTCCAGAGGTTAAGGATACGATACTAAGTATAATGAAGGGATGGACGTGCGTTAGAATCAGTTGAACGACTCAATCACTCTTCTGCTACGTGAAGTGATTCGACTCTCTTTCGGGAATTGAGTTCGACTGTATCTACAAATATACGTTTTGTTAATACTTTATTTTGTTTGTATTTTATGGCTACATTTATAAGCTATTTTATTTTATTGACTTTGATACTCAGTTTCAATACAAATTGACGATAATTTAACTTACTTAAGTTACTTTTAGTTAACTTAAACGAATTTTTAACGATTTTCAGGTACGAGAATTGACATTCTGGTCTGCATATTATTAATTTGTGTGTTAAGTGAGACAACTCCAGCCCTAGAAATCTAGATCTGTGCCGCGAGGACTTTTACAGAACTGAAATTAACAGGCACAAACAATATCCAAGCTCAATTTATAACCATAATAATTTAGTTTAATTTATTTTTCATATTTAATAGCCCACGTGTTTCCTTGAAACTACGATTCTGGTGCTTCCAAGCGAGGCGTGGAAAAGCATCTTCTTATGCTGCCATAGTGGAGACATTCATGCCTCTACAAATACTGTGGCTGGCATGTTGCTCACCATTCTTGGAGTCTATTGGATGCTTAACATCAGGCACCATAGAGTCATTCTGGTAGGCCAATTAAAAAAGCCAATTCTCCGTGGGGTGACGGAGTTCTCCGTGTGGTGACGGAGTAAGAATACAATATGTCACCACCCCATCACATCCCATGGGTGTCGTAAAAACCGACTGAGGGACTATCCGTGAATATCATCTTTACGAATTAAAAAGAAGGAAAACTTGAAATTAAACCCTATACCAATCCGTCTGGCCAGCGTGGTATTAGTAGGCCAAGTATCTCTCCGTCACAGGAGGAGGCCCGTCCCTGCAGTGGGACATTAATGGGCTGTTATGATATTATGAATTAAAAAAACCAACCAATTTGAACCCGCAGAGCACGCTACCTCGTAATGTAACCGCGTCACCAAGGCAGTCAAAACTAGTAGTTATCGAGTAACCTAAAATAGGCCTATAATATTATATAACTATAGCAGCTAGGTACTATATAGTATTCCCGTATTTATTGATTGAAATAAAAGCATTTATTTTAAACACATATTATTATTCATGACGAACTCGATTGACTGAGAGCTGAACAAAAGGATATAAAATATTTACGCTGACATGAATTAACGAAACTTCCGAATGCACTTGTGAATATTTATATGTTTCAGAGTTGATTATTTGTGAAATGTTCTATAATTACAAACGTTCTTATTAACCTTTAACTGGTGACATGCGGTCTCACAGGCCGAGCGGCGTTAGTGATTTGTTATTACACCCCCTTCCCAGCGCTTCATTGTTTATACTTCCGAGTACCTTCAAGTTTAGTCCCATTAACGACATAGAGGAAGAAAGTTGCGTCGCACGGACCCAAATAGGTAAGTTACAGTGATTTAAAGTTCGACAGCGGCCTCTCAGGCACGATGTCACCACTCACGTAACTAAATGTAAAAATTTTCATTATTCGCTTTCTTCTTATTTTTACAGTTATTACTACAACATGCACAACTGTAAACATTAAAAAAAGAGGCGCAGGTAGTCGGGAGTAGTGCTAAGCACTAGAACACAATATTAAATTGAGGAATGGTTGGTACAGGAAGATTTAAGTGGTTCGGAAGCCGAAGACGTTCCCGAAAATTTACACCCGCAGCAAAGTGATCATAACTCGGAAACGGAACCAAGTAATAATGAAGATGACGAACTAGTAATACACCACACTGTGAGCCAGGTGTCAACTTAGGACAAACGGTCTTCCGGAAGTTATAGTGGAGATGAACCTCTAATAAGACGACATAAGTTTGGCCACTGTCAATTTTGTCAATTCTATTTTTTTATTTCAGTATAATTTTTTTCTTAGTTAATTACTATCTACTTTTTATAATAAAAAGTGTTATTTAATTAAAATGTTGATTATTAATTTTTTTATTACTAATTATTGATCTCATCTATGTTTGGTTGATTGAAAATATTACTTATAGCTGTGATGCCAAGTTTCCTAGCAAAAGTTATATTTAGAGTAAACTTATTTGTTTAATTTTAGCCAGTAATAGTTGATTATACTATTTTAAAATACCATAATAAGCTACCATACTTAATTTCCATGTTATAGACCAAACAGTGCAGCGGCTTCTCAGACCGCACGTCACCAGTTACGTTACATAATAAACATGTCACCAGTTAAAGGTTAAATACTTGCTGATGCCCGCGGCTTTGATTTGCCTTTTAAATCTAAGTAACATCATCATTTAGGTATATCTTGTAATACCTGGAACAATTACAGCACGAAGCTTTTTCTTAACTTTAATGTGTGCAGCCCAAAAAACCTAACGCTTAGAAAAAACAATAACATGTTACATAATACTGTATAATATAATACTAATACTCGAGTGGCCACCGTCTGAAGTCTTGGCAAGCGGTCAAAAACCAGATCAAAAATGGAATACTGTTCCTGTCAATATGGATGGGAATTTAACAAGACTGAAATACCATACCCTACCGTAGGAAGTGATTTTGAGTGGGTCTGTGAAAAGAACAGTTATCAAGCGACCGCCCAAGCACTATTTTTCGTTGGGTCTATTTTTGGAGGGTTTCTCTTTGGGTGGGTTGCTGACCGATTTGGACGTATACCAGCTATAATTGGGAGTTGTCTGATTGGCTGTGTTGGAGGATTAATCAGTACATTTACCAGAAATATTGTAGAATTTACAGTTGCAAGATTTTTCATGGGAATGGCTTACGATACCTGCTTTACGATGGCATACTTACTATTTTTAGAATTTATTGGTCCGCGATACAGGACACTGATGGCAAATATGGCTTATGATGCTTGACGGACTAGTGGTCATGGCGCTGAACGCGTACAGTCCAAAGACGCGGGTTCGAGTCCCACCTCGAGTACCAAGTTTTTCCATTGTCTTTCTTCTTTCTTTCCAATAACACGTTGTTTTCAATTTTCAATCTTAAAACACCTGACGTTAATGAAAAATATAAAATGAAGTAATTAATGTAAAATGAGTTCGATTCTCGATAATGGGCATTACGAGTCGAGGTTCATTGTCACGATATATTTAAATGTCCATTATTGTACTTTACATTCTTGATAGGTTAATTGTTATTTCCGAATAAATGAAGTCAATTTAATAGAGAGATTGTCACAAAGCTAAAAGAAAAATAGAAAGCAAAAAAGTAAGAAAGATATCGTAAAACGAAACTATCTCGAAGGCGGATCATATCAGAGATTTATTGTTCAACATCAAAAATAAAAAGTTACCGTGCTAAGTCGCCTCAGGGACGCAGTTCGGACAAATGATGGTATACGTCAAAGTTACGACCACTCCAGAGGTTAAGGATACGATAATAAGTATAATGAAGGGATGGACGTGCGTTAGAATCAGTTGAACGACTCAATCACTCACTGCTACGTGAAGTGATTCGACTCTCTTTCGGGAATTGAGTTCGACTATATCTACAAAATACACGTTTTGTTAAAACTTTATTTTGTTTGTATTATAAGGCCTACATTTATAACCTATTTTATTTTATTGACTTTGATACTCAGTTTCAATACAAATTGACGAGGATTTTACTTACTTAAGTTACTTTTAGTTGTCAAATTGTCACACAATAGGTAAGACAATTTGACAACTAAAGTTAACTTAACCGAATTTTTAACGATTTTCAGGTACGAGAATTGACATGCTGGTCTGCATATTATTAATTTGTGTGTTAAGTGAGACAACTCCGGCCCTAGAAATCTAGACCTGTGCCGCGAGGACTTTTACAGAACTTAAATTAACAGGCACAAAAAACATCCAAGCTCAATTTATAACCATAATAATTTAGTTTAATTTATTTTTCATATTTAATAGCCCACGTGTTTCCTTGAAACTACGATTCTGGTGCTTCCAAGCGAGGCGTGGAAAAGCATCTTCTTATGCTGCCATAGTGGAGACATTCATGCCTCTACAAATACTGTGGCTGGCATGTTGCTCACCATTCTTGGAGTCTATTGGATGCTTAACATCAGGCACCATAGAGTCATTCTGATATGCCAATTAAAAAAGCCAATTCTCCGTGTGGTGACGGAGTTCTCCGTGTGGTGACGGAGTAAGAATACAATATGTCACCACCCCATCACATCCCATGGGTGTCGTAAAAACCGACTGAGGGACTATCCGTGAATATCATCTTTACGAATTAAAAAGAAGGAAAACTTGAAATTAAACCCTATACCAATCCGTCTGGCCAGCGTGGTATTAGTAGGCCAAGTATCTCTCCGTCACAGGAGGAGGCCCGTCCCTGCAGTGGGACATTAATGGGCTGTTATGATATTATGAATTAAAAAAACCAACCAATTTGAACCCGCAGAGCACGCTACCTCGTAATGTAACCGCGTCACCAAGGCAGTCAAAACTAGTAGTTATCGAGTAACCTAAAATAGGCCTATAATATTATATAACTATAGCAGCTAGGTACTATATAGTATTCCCGTATTTATTGATTGAAATAAAAGCATTTATTTTAAACACATATTATTATTCATGACGAACTCGATTGACTGAGAGCTGAACAAAAGGATATAAAATATTTACGCTGACATGAATTAACGAAACTTCCGAATGCACTTGTGAATATTTATATGTTTCAGAGTTGATTATTTGTGAAATGTTCTATAATTACAAACGTTCTTATTAAATACTTGCTGATGCCCGCGGCTTTGATTTGCCTTTTAAATCTAAGTAACATCATCATTTAGGTATATCTTGTAATACCTGGAACAATTACAGCACGAAGCTTTTTCTTAACTTTAATATGTGCAGCCCAAAAAACCTAACGCTTAGAAAAAACAATAACATGTTACATAATACTGTATAATATAATACTAATACTCGAGTGGCCACCGTCTGAAGTCTTGGCAAGCGGTCAAAAACCAGATCAAAAATGGAATACTGTTCCTGTCAATATGGATGGGAATTTAACAAGACTGAAATACCATACCCTACCGTAGGAAGTGATTTTGAGTGGGTCTGTGAAAAGAACAGTTATGAAGCGACCGCCCAAGCACTATTTTTCGTTGGGTATATTTTTGGAGGGTTTCTCTTTGGGTGGGTTGCTGACCGATTTGGACGTATACCAGCTATAATTGGGAGTTGTCTGATTGGCTGTGTTGGAGGATTAATCAGTACATTTACCAGAAATGTTGTAGAATTTACAGTTGCAAGATTTTTCATAGGAATGGCTTACGATACCTGCTTTACGATGGCATACTTACTATTTTTAGAATTTATTGGTCCGCGATACAGGACACTGATGGCAAATATGGCTTATGATGCTTGACGGACTAGTGGTCATGGCGCCGAACGCGTACAGTCCAAAGACGCGGGTTCGAGTCCCACCTCGAGTACCAAGTTTTTCCATTGTCTTTCTTCTTTCTTTCCAATAACACGTTGTTTTCAATTTTCAATCTTAAAACACCTGACGTTAATGAAAAATATAAAATGAAGTAATTAATGTAAAATGAGTTCGATTCTCGATAATGGGCATTACGAGTCGAGGTTCATTGTCACGATATATTTAAATGTCCATTATTGTACTTTACATTCTTGATAGGTTAATTGTTATTTCCGAATAAATGAAGTCAATTTAATATTTTTTCTTTTATTATTTGTGTGATCCGTAAATGGCTTTTTGAGACCGGATGTAACTTGTGTCGCCGGAGACGCAAAGGCTCTGCTGGTTCATTAACCCCCTCCAAATAGGCGATGAAGTAGTGCCGCTAGGGATTTTTAGTGGGTTCACTGGGGGCTATCTAACTCCTTGGGAGCCCTAAATACCCCTCCCCTTCCCCGGACAAGAGGGCGTGCGTAGGTTTTACCCTAGCGTAAAAAACGAAGTACCTTGTGTGTGTTTCTTTTAATGTTAGTAATACAAGACAAAGGGCTCTATGCCACGAAAATAAAAAAAAAAGGTTTTCAATCGTGAACCATGAAGACAGAAACAAATTTAAAGACAGAATGATAATAAAGAATTAATTTATAGTATTAGACGGAATATCTAAGGCACAATAAGTACCTGATTTTCACGTTCAAGTTGTAAAAACTATACGTTAATTCGAAGACAGAAATAAAATTTACTTTAGAAAATAAAGGTTGACAATGAAAAAGCTAGTTAGTTGTAGAGTAAGAAATGGTGTATGTCGCCGTACCACTATCCAGTTGAAAGGAGTCTGTGGCAAGAATTTTATATTAAACTAGAAATACTCGATTGTTTGCCTAGATCTTTTGTTACTAAGATCGTGATCGCAATAATTCCTTTTAGTCCGGGATTCCTAGAACATTTTTCAAAGTGATTATTACTATCGAGCTAATTTTTACTCTTTAATATTTTCTTCGTCTTCGGTGACGGAGTAAGAATACAATATGACACCACCCCATCTCATCCCATGGATGTCGTAAAAACTGACTAAGGGACTATCTGTGAATATTACCTTTACATAGAAAGAAGGGAAACTTGAAATTAAACCCAAGAAATTAAAGACCAAGTATCCCTGCAGTGGGACATTAATGGGCTGTTATGACGAATATTTTCTTGCCTAGGATTTGAAGCCGCGACCTCGTGTTCTGTAACAGTTTAGAACTGACGAACTTGGTCAGTTAGATTGATGGGTCCGATGAGGTTTCTGTTATTTTTTTTTTTTAAGCACAGATTACCGCAGATAAGATATACATTTTTGTCACCACTTTGTAAGTAAAAGGGTAGTAACAATCTCCGCTTTAATAAGCATACATTTTCTAAGTAGAAATTGTGAGTAATTAACATAATCAATAAACCGATAAACTGATAATTTTTATTTAAACATAACAATTATTTCTGGTAACTTTGTAATCAATTGCAACTAAATTATTATTAAGTGTCTTATAAAACTTAGATACTATTCCAATCCATTCATCGGGGAGTGTCATAGGCTAGTATCACGCTATGACTAATAGAAGTGGAGCAGTAATGAAATATGTTTAAAAAACAGGACGCTATTTTTTCGCCGCCCAACGAAATGGGCACGGGTCAACTAGTAAAAAATAAAATTATGATCTATTTTAGGCTTTATGGCCGGTGTACACCATTGACCTGCTATAGTCTATGTAGTCGTGGGTACGAATCAAAAGCGATGACACCATAATATCATTGTATTCTTACTTCATACACACACTTAAAATAAAATGTATACATTTAACGATTAACTTGTTATTATAAACCTTCTTGGGTCAGCAATGAATTAATTGTAATTTATCAGCGAAGGTTTATTTACTGCCTTTCAGAACGGATAGCCGTACCGTACCCGGATGGCTATTGTTCTACAATGAACAGTCATCTTTTACAGGGCTATCAATGAATTTATCTATTTTACTTAAAAGTATAATAATTTATTACTTTAACTTGTATAGCTGTTTTGCTTATTAAGAATTGTTGATATTTTGTCAAGTTTTCAACTTTTTTCGAACATGCCGCAATTTTTAAAGATATTGTGTCATCATCATCATAACAGCACATTAATGTCCCACTGCAAGAACGGGCCTCCTCCCGCGACGGAGGGATACTTGACGTACCAATATCACGCTGACCGGAGGATTGGTTAAATTAAATTAATTAAATTTCAAGTTTTTCTTCTTTTTACTTCGTAAAGATAATATTTACGGTTAGCTCCTTAGTCAGTTTTTATGACACCCATGGGATGATATGGGGTGGTGAAATATTATATTTTGACTCTGTCACCACACGGACAAAGATATTCTTCTTTTTTTCTTCTTTTAAAAAAGACAACTCCCGCACTAGGGATCATGCCCTGTGTCGCGGGGACCTTTTACAAACATCAATTAACGGACACAAAGAACACCCAGACCAGGACAATAATTTGTGGATCTCACAAATTATTGTCCTGCGTGGGGATCGAACCCACAACCTCTTGCACGGCAGCCGCTTGCGCTACCGTCGCGCCACCGAGGTCGTCATATTGTGTGTGAATTGTCTAAATTACGCAGACAAAGTCACGGGCATATGTATTGTATTGTATTTACATACAGCAACAACAATTCAAAGTAAGAAACATTATACAGTTGGTACAATTTCTAATGTCCCAAACTTTTCGATACTTAAAGTTTAAATGTATAATTTAGTGTACCTTTTAACAAGCATTCGCTCAATCGATGAGTTCCACGTTCTTCCAATATTTGCATTTCATTAGCTGCGTGAATGAGGTGCGGGAAGTTCTATGTGAAGCGAGTAAAGTTAAAAGCAAATGATCTTTATTCGTGTATTGTTTCTAACTTACAAAGAGACTGTTAAATTTACCACTTTGTGGCTTCGAATTTGAGTGGGGAATTGTGTGGTAGTATTTTTGACAGGGGAACCTCACCTATCGGTTTAAAAACTATATATATTTTGTGGTGTAGCTGCGGCCATGAGCATAAATAACTTACTATGGGCACTATTATGAATGTGACATTTCAATGAGAAAATTTATATTTAACTGCACAAACGCAGCAAAAACATCTGATCATGCAAGAAATAAAGAATACTTTACTATACGTTTATTAAAATTCATCAAACTTCCTATTCGTCGTTACAATTGCGAATGCTGTAGGTACCTGTTTTGTCCCTAGGTCAGTTGTGCGATCAATTAGAAAGAAAAAAGTTTCTAAATCTTCTTTTAAAGTTTTTGAGTATTGAAAATGATTCTAAAAAAAAATTTTTTGAATTGAGGCATTGTGAGAAAGAAGACATTGTATTTATTAATTTACAAATCAGTTAAAGTCTTCGTGCCATGAGGTTCGATAAATAATTAATGTAGAATTTGCTTTTTAACCTTACATTACATTTCTATCTCACCCTCTTTAAAACCCTTGCATACAAGGAATATTATTATAATTCTTAGTATCAGTTGTCAATTTAATCTGGTATAGAGACGACAAGCAACTTGAGCAAACGATAATGATCTACGAAAGCCCTCTGAAGCACATACTTTCTATTCGAACGCAAAATATTGCAATAAAAGTATTGCTAGTTGGATCCTACGAGTTTGTTGGATAAAACCTATGTAAAACTCACTTTTGAACGTATATTTTCCTTTTCCTGTAGTTCGCCGGTCGATCCCCACGTTAGCCATGTTTCTAAGAATGTTAGTTCTAAATGTATTAACAAACAAAAATTAATAGACGTACAGAAAATTACATTTATTAGTTGCATTGATTTTTTTTTCTATTGACTGCGCTAGTAAGCTCTATAAACGCTCTTAAGTGAGACAACTCCGGCACTAGAAATCTAGACCTGTACCGCGAGGACTTTTACACAACTGCAATTAACAGGCACAAAAAAACATCTAGGCGTTAGATAATACCAAAATAATTTGCGTGGAATTTGAACCCGCAGACTTGAGCACGCTACCCCTAATGTAAACGCGTCACCAAGGCAGTTAAAAGTAGTAGTAATCGAGTAACCTATAATAAGCCTATCATCATCATAACAGCCCATTAATGTCCCACTGCAGGGACGGGCCTCCTTTTGTAACAGAGGGATACTTAGCCTACTACTCATAATACCATGCTGGCCAGACAGATTGGTACAGGGTTTCATTTCAAGTTTTTATTCTTTTTATTTCGTATAGTTAATATTCACGGATAGTGTCTTAGTCGGTTTTTACGACACCCATGGGATGAGATGGGGTGGTGATATATTGTATTCTTACTCCATCAGTACAAGGAGAAATAAGCCTATAGCAGCTTCTAGTTAGTATTCCCGTATTTATTGATTGAAATAAAAGCATTTATTTTAAACACATATTATTATTCATGACGAACTCGATTGACTGAGAGCTGAACAAAAGGATATAAAATATTTACGCTGACATGAGTTAACGAAACTTCCGAATGCACTTGTGAATATTTATATGTTTCAGAGTTGATTATTTGCGAAATGAACTATAATTACAAACGTTCTTATTATGTAAAAGCCTTTTAAGTAAATAATAATAGCAAAGCGGTCGTTTATGCGGCTGGACATTTCGAGGTAATGACCATCGAGGTAACGTCATTCGAACTAGAGTATTAAACCCCGTCCACGAAGTCGGGGTTTTGAATCACACGTAGGTTATTTGCTTGTGTGATCGACAAATTATTGTCCTGAGTCTGGGTGCGTTAGTATGGAACTAGATTCTTAGTGCAAGAGTAGCGGCCCTACTGATGGTAGGACGTAGTAACTGCCGCTACTGGATGCCATCATCAGAGCACAGCCAACCTGCTGCCTACCTTTGAGTTACACCTTACTCATAAACGCCTCTTAAATTTAATCACTGTTTAGCGAGAATTTTATTAGCAAAACCAACCTTATGCCAAACAAAAACGTAAGAATTTAAGCTAATCAATTGACTAAAATTTAAGAGGCGTTTATAAGTAAGGGGGGTAGTCTCGTTCTTTTATCGTAGTATAGTAATTTATCATAAAGAAAATTTGATTTACTTTTTTCTTTTTCCTTTATTGGTTTTAAGAACAACTTCCGCAATACACAATGTTACATAGACGTGACATTAACAAACAGAAACAATATACAGGCACAGGACAATTATTGGTAGAAAACACAAATAGTTACCTTGCTTAGTTATTAAGCAATTCTAGATATATTACCCTAAATAGTAATGATTGATATACTAAACAATATTTCATTATAATCAGCTTTTCACAGGTATTTTGTAATTTTAGAAATTAAATGCTATTCAATCTATTACCATTCAATGTAATGTTGTTTCAAACATATACAATTTGGTTTTCCATTTCGCCTCACTTCTTGGATGTTCATCATTCACCATTTATGTAATAGTGTATGTTATATGTCTTAATTATCAATTTTAAGTATAAGATAATTCAAAGATTATATTTGAATTTTATTAAAAATGTGATATTTGACAATTATTATTGGTACTGAATAAGACCTAATCTTAGCATTCCATGGATTCTCCGTGCGGGTGCCGGGTCCATCGCGTGATAGAGGACGGAACACTTGCATAACAGCGTCTGGGACTTACGACCCAGATGTAGGTTTAAGGAGGCCTTACAGGGCGTACCTTACAACGCGTTAGCGGTCACCTTTACTGTCTGCTATGTTCCGTCCCCTACCTATCCAAATAATTAATAAATTAACAAAAAAAGACGAAAAATCGATGTTTCAAATTTAAAAAAAAATAGTATTTATTTAGTAGAAGTAAACTTCGGAATTCATGTCCCTTTAAATCTAAGTCATTTAGGTATATTTTGTAATACCTGGAGCACAAAGCATTTCCTTAACTTTAATAACTTTGTGCAGCCCAAAAAACCTAACGCTTAAAAAAAACATAACATGTTACATATAAAATACTCTATAATATAATATACTAATACTCGGGTGGCCTAGTGGTCATGGCGTCCCGCCTCGAGTACCAAGTTTTTCCATTGTCTTTCTTCTTTCTTTCCAATAACACGTTGTTTTTAATTTTCCAATCTTAAAACACATGAGCGACGTTAATGAAAAGTATAAAATGAAGTAATTAATGTAAAATGAGTTCAATTCCCGATATTGGGCATTAAGAGTCGAGGTTCATTGTCACGATATATTTAAATGTCCATTATTGTACTTTACATTCTTGATAGGTTAATTGTTAATTCCGAATAAATGAAGTCAATTTAATATTTTTTCTTTTATTATTTGTGTGATCCGTAAATGGTTTTTTTGAGACCGGATGTAACTTGTGTCGCCGGAGACGCAAAGGCTCTGCTGGTTCATTAGCCCCCTCCAAATAGGCGATGAAGTAGTGCCGCTAGGGATTTTTAGTGGGTTCACTGGGGGCTATCTAACTCCTTGGGAGCCCTAAATACCCCTCCCCTTCCCCGGACAAGAGGGCGTGCGTAGGTTTTACCCTAGCGTAAAAAACGAAGTACCTTGTGTGTGTTTCTTTTAATGTTAGTAATACAAGACAAAGGGCTCTATGCCACGAAAATAAAAAAAAAAGGTTTTCAATCGTAAATCATGAAGACAGAAACAAATTTAAAGACAGTATGATAATAAAGAATTAATTTATAGTATTAGACGGAATATCTAAGGCACAATAAGTACCTGATTTTCACGTTCAAGTTGTGAAAACTATACGTTAATTCGAAGACGGAAATAAAATTTACTTTAGAAAATAAAGGTTGACAATGAAAAAGCTCTCAGGTTAGTTGTAGAGTAAGAAATGGTGTATGTCGCCGTACCACTATCCAGTTGAAAGGAGTCTGTGGCAAGAATTTTATATTAAACTAGAAATACTCGATTGTTTGCCTAGATCTTTTGTTACTAAGATCGTGATCGCAATAATTCCTTTTAGTCCGGGATTCCTAGAACATTTTTCAAAGTGATTATTACTATCGAGCTAATTTTTACTCTTTAATATTTTCTTCGTCTTCGGTGACGGAGTAAGAATACAATATGACACCACCCCATCTCATCCCATGGATGTCGTAAAAACCGACTAAGGGACTATCTCTGAATATTACCTTTACATAGAAAGAAGGGAAACTTGAAATTAAACCCAAGAAATTAAAGACCAAGTATCCCTGCAGTGGGACATTAATGGGCTGTTATGACGAATATTTTCTTGCCTAGGATTTGAAGCCGCGACCTCGTGTTCTGTAACAGTTTAGAACTGACGAACTTGGTCAGTTAGATTGATGGGTCCGATGAGGTTTCTGTTATTTTTTTTTTTTAAGCACAGATTACCGCAGATAAGATATACATTTTTGTCACCACTTTGTAAGTAAAAGGGTAGTAACAATCTCCGCTTTAATAAGCATACATTTTCTAAGTAGAAATTGTGAGTAATTAACATAATCAATAAACCGATAAACTGATAATTTTTATTTAAACATAACAATTATTTCTGGTAACTTTGTAATCAATTGCAACTAAATTATTATTAAGTGTCTTATAAAACTTAGGTACTACTTTTCTATGGGTAAGCGCTGTAAAACTTAAAAAGCTTACATAACTATACTAATATTATAAAGAGGTAAAGTTTGTGTGTTTGTGAGTTTGTGACGTTGTAGGGGGTAATCTCTGGATCTACTGAGCTGACTTTAAAAATTATTCCTGTGTTGAATAGTCCATTCATCGGGGAGTGTCATAGGCTAGTATCACGCTATGACTAATAGAAGTGGAGCAGTAATGAAATATGTTTAAAAAACAGGACGCTATTTTTTCGCCGCCCAACGAAATGGGCACGGGTCAACTAGTAAAAAATAAAATTATGATCTATTTTAGGCTTTATGGCCGGTGTACACCATTGACCTGCTATAGTCTATGTAGTCGTGGGTACGAATCAAAAGCGATGACACCATAATATCATTGTATTCTTACTTCATACACACACTTAAAATAAAATGTATACATTTAACGATTAACTTGTTATTATAAACCTTCTTGGGTCAGCAATGAATTAATTGTAATTTATCAGCGAAGGTTTATTTACTGCCTTTCAGAACGGATATCCGTACCGTACCCGGATGGCTATTGTTCTACAATGAACAGTCATCTTTTACAGGGCTATCAATGAATTTATCTATTTTACTTAAAAGTATAATAATTTATTACTTTAACTTGTATAGCTGTTTTGCTTATTAAGAATTGTTGATATTTTGTCAAGTTTTCAACTTTTTTCGAACATGCCGCAATTTTTAAAGATATTGTGTCATCATCATCATAACAGCACATTAATGTCCCACTGCAAGAACGGGCCTCCTCCCGCGACGGAGGGATACTTGACGTACCAATATCACGCTGACCGGAGGATTGGTTAAATTAAATTAATTAAATTTCAAGTTTTTCTTCTTTTTACTTCGTAAACATAATATTTACGGTTAGCTCCTTAGTCAGTTTTTATGACACCCATGGGATGATATGGGGTGGTGAAATATTATATTTTGACTCTGTCACCACACGGACAAAGATATTCTTCTTTTTTTCTTCTTTTAAAAAAGACAACTCCCGCACTCCCTAGTGCGGGAGTTGTCTTTTTTAAAAGAAGAAAAAACACCGGGACACAGGGCATGATCCCTATCATGCCCTGTGTCCCGGGGACCTTTTACAAACATCAATTAACGGACACAAAGAACACCCAGACCAGGACAATAATTTGTGGATCTCACAAATTATTGTCCTGCGTGGTGATCGAACCCACAACCTCTTGCACGGCAGCCGCTTGCGCTACCGTCGCGCCACCGAGGTCGTCATATTGTGTGTGAATTGTCTAAATTACGCAGACAAAGTCACGGGCATATGTATTGTATTGTATTTACATACAGCAACAACAATTCAAAGTAAGAAACATTATACAGTAGGTACAATTTCTAATGTCCCAAACTTTTCGATACTTAAAGTTTAAATGTATAATTTAGTGTACCTTTTGACAAGCATTCGCTCAATCGATGAGTTCCACGTTCTTCCAATATTTGCATTTCATTAGCTGCGTGAATGAGGTGCGGGAAGTTCTATGTGAAGCGAGTAAAGTTAAAAGCAAATGATCTTTATTCGTGTATTGTTTCTAACTTACAAAGAGACTGTTAAATTTACCACTTTGTGGCTTCGAATTTGAGTGGGGAATTGTGTGGTAGTATTTTTGACAGGGGAACCTCACCTATCGGTTTAAAAACTATATATATTTTGTGGTGTAGCTGCGGCCATGAGCATAAATAACTTACTATGGGCACTATTATGAATGTGACATTTCAATGAGAAAATTTATATTTAACTGCACAAACGCAGCAAAAACATCTGATCATGCAAGAAATAAAGAATACTTTACTATACGTTTATTAAAATTCATCAAACTTCCTATTCGTCGTTACAATTGCGAATGCTGTACCTGTTTTGTCCCTAGGTCAGTTGTGCGATCAATTAGAAAGAAAAATGTTTCTAAATCTTCTTTTAAAGTTTTTGAGTATTGAAAATGATTCTAAAAAAAAATCTTTTGAATTGAGGCATTGTGAGAAAGAAGACATTGTATTTATTAATTTACAAATCAGTTAAAGTCTTCGTGCCGTGAGGTTCGATAAATAATTAATGTAGGATATGCTTTTTAACCTTACATTACATTTCTATCTCACCCTCTTTAAAACAATTGCATACAAGGAATATTATTATAATTCTTAGTATCAGTTGTCAATTTAATCTGGTATAGAGACGACAAGCAACTTGAGCAAACGATAATGATCTACGAAAGCCCTCTGAAGCACATACTTTCTATTCGAACGCAAAATATTGCAATAAAAGTATTGCTAGTTGGATCCTACGAGTTTGTTGGATAAAACCTATGTAAAACTCACTTTTGAACGTATATTTTCCTTTTCCTGTAGTTCGCCGGTCGATCCCGTTAGCCATGTTTCTAAGAATGTTAGTTCTAAATGTATTAACAAACAAAAATTAATAGACGTACAGAAAATTACATTTATTAGTTGCATGGAAAAAGAAATAATAGATTGACTTTAAATAGATAATAATCAGACCTTTTATGACAGAACTACCAGACACGACCTATTTAGTAGTATTAGTTTCATCTAATAAAACAAACTTTAATAAATTTGAAGGTCTATCATCAGTCGAAAAAGCATTCCTTTTATTCATGTTTCCTCTAGAAAATTTCCTCGATTCATCTACAATTTCCAGTATATTTATTAAGTATTGGACGTCGTGACCTAGTATCGGGCTACGTGCTACAGTATCGGTCTTTAACAGTCGTATTCTTTTATAAAGTATATACGATTGAATTAATTCTCCTGGTATTGTAAGTTAAATTGATGTAGCGAAAATATTTTCTTAGAAAACTACTGCATAAAATATGAGACTCCGTGGCGTGTTAGGTTTTAATTTATTTACATAAATATAATTCTCTTAAAATCATTATTTCAAAATCATTCACAATCAATGACATTTTAGAATATTTTAGAATGTGTTATAATTGATGATTTTATTAAAGTAACAATTTTGGGTTGTATTTACAAAGAAAGTTACGATGACGAGTAAAATAATAATAAAATAAAATAAAAAGCATTTATTTACAATAAAGTTGTACATAATTTAAACATTACCTTTGGCCCTACACTAGGTATATAAAATAGCAGTGCAGATAGTTTAATTACTGCGCCTTTGACAATACAAAAAGATACAGTATTTGCTTTAGAAATGCATTTCTTTTGCTGTGACTACGACATCAGCTTATCATTTTTTTCTCCGTGGATTACGAAAGCATCAGAATTTTACGTTGAGTTTCTTTGAAGTGCGAAGTTTTTCTGAATCTAGTAGATAACAGATTATGTGAACCACAGAAATGAACGCAGGCGAATGACTTTTTATTCTCGTCGCTAACTATTTAAATTCTCCGTGTGGTGACAGAGTAAGAATACAATACGTCACCACCCCACCTCATCCCATGGGTGTCGTAAAAACCGACTAAGGAACTATAAGGAAAGAAAAAAAAGGGTAACTTGAAATTAAACCCTTAACCAATCCGTCTGGCCAGCGTGGTATTAGTAGGCCAAGTATCCCTTCGTCCCGGGAGGAGGCCCGTCTCTGCAGGGGGACATTAATGGGCTGTTATGATAATGATGATGAACTATTTAAATATACCTAATACTAAATTATGCTAAACTGCAGATCAGGTCAAATTAATTTGGAACGATTTTATATTGGTAACAATTTAATGATACAATTCAATCTAGGTCAACTGGTTTTGACATCTCATTAGCTAAAATCAATTAAGCTTATACATGGTTTGAAACATAATAAAAAATATATAATATTGACTGCATCAGTGCCGATCAACAGGTCGTGAATACAAATCCTACGAACCACATTAGTATTTTTTAAATGAATGAATACACTTGTATTTTTATTCATAAAACTCCCGCACTAAGGATCAAGTCTTGTGGCGTAGCCCTTATTCGTCGTATTTTTGTTTGGTCGGAGTCTTGATTCGTAACAAGATCAGCTTAGTTTGGGACTAGAGGGTGTTGTGTAAATGTGTGAGGATTATTTATAACATAACTGTCTTGTGTGTGATTTTAAACCCACAATCGCATGTCCGGCAGCTCGATACATTACAGCTTTGCCATTGAGGCAATAACTTGTAGTTCATGACCCATTTATTTAGTTCAGAACAAACGCGGACATTAACATCAAGTTAAAAGACCACATAAAACTTCAATAAATGTTATTATCTAAAAATTGTTAGTCTCTAAAGACTGAATGACACAGTTATTTTAAAACGACGCTTTTCATAATCGACTCAAAGGACTTAAACTGTGTCTTTATTTGTAGACATGAAAACTTTATACATTATTACATTTAGCCGGCCTTTAAGAACTTTCAAACGAACGAAAGTTTCTTTATGTTTATTGTGTATCAGCTATTTATTTTTCCCGTCTGTACATTGGATTGTTTCTTCTTTGTAAACGAAAAGTCCAAGTTTCCATTTACTTTGAAATTCATTTTCAGTATCATTGAAGATTTTATGTTAAAGTATTTTAGTTTAGAACCGAAAATAAGTCGCGAAGTGTTCTTTAGATATTAAAATTGAGGTACTTATTTATTAATTTAATAACATTTTATTAATTTACATTCCTATCTCAACAAAATCGTATAAGTAAACAAAATAAGGTGCCGATACTACACCAAAAATAGCAACGGAAATTAACATGTCTCTTCGGCACATGATATTTACCTGATTTTTTGACATTTCGGTGAAGGTTACACGGGCCGCGTAACAAGCAAAATAAATAAATATTTCTCGCACTTTCACACAACGCCATCTAGTCCCAAACTAAGCAGAGCTTGTACTATGGGTGCTAGACAACGGATAAACATACATAAATACCTTTTTTGTGTGGGGAAATTCAAAAGTGCCTGAAGTCAAACAAATGGCGACGTTATTAAAAAAAATAAAAGTAAAATAAATAGAAAACTATAAAAGAAACAAGCATTATTTTATTGTGTATTCTAAACTAGCTGACCCGTACCCACTTTGTTAGGCGGCGAAAAAAACGCGTCCGTTTATTATTAGTCATAGCGTGATACTATATAGCTTATGACACCCGATAAATGGACTATTCAACACAGAAAGAATTTTAAAATCGGTTTATTAGATCCAGAGATTACCCTCTAAAACGTCACAAACACACAATCACACAAAATTTACCTCTTTATAATATTAGTATAAATAAGTCAGTTTTATCTAAATAGTTATTTCAATGCATAAAGTTACTAAACTGCAAAATGATACGATACTTTAATTTAATTTTTAACTTTTGCTGCACAAAAAGTATGTAAAGTGAAAACTTTCTTCAACGCTTAAGACCAGTGATGCAAATTCTTTTATAATTTTAACAAGAATAATGAGAGAAAAATTATTATTTTAACTTTTCCTCTTTGTAAAAAGGTTTTAGCTGAAATCGAAGTTTCACATCAGTGTTCGTTTAGAATAAATTTGCTATAAAAATAACTGCATCTTTTTAAAAAAAACATAAATTAATTTTGCTTCCTTTTTAATATCCGGCCAGGTTGTAGCGTCGGAAATTATGTAGAACGAAGCACCAATTAGTGTGGTACTTAATACTTCGGACCTAGGTAAAGCAGAAGGAAAAACTTTGTAAACAATTCCTGTGTTTAATATTTACTTTATAAAAGAGACTAACTAAGACTTGCATTATAGATTAAAAATATTTTAAACAAATTTATCATCGTGTTAGTCATTGACCTATATAATAAAAATAAGTATTATTTAGGTAAAATACTTATTAATATGCTTGTTCGGCCCTACGATGGCCACATTCACACAGCGCCATCTAGTCCCAAACTAAGCAGAGCTTGTACTATGGATACTAGACAACTTATACTTAAATACTTTATTTTTTGTAAATACATACATATTATTATACATAGAAAACACTCAGACCAATGAAAAAATCATGTTCATGCATACAAAGATTTGCATTGAGTGGGAATCGAACCCGAGACCTCTGCGTAGCAGTCACGTTGTATATCAATACGCCACAGAGGTCGTCATTTTCCTTTTTCTGTTTTCAATATCTAAATTTAATATCTAAATTTATTTTAGTTTGTTTTATTTGTTTAAATATAGTAGCGCTGATTGGTTCGCTGTGACACCGTGTAAGGGAGATATTTCAAGGAGAAACGAGACAGAGTAATTGCGTTCATTGATAATCTAGATGTAACTGAGAACAGTACTCTATTCGTATATTCTATTGCTGTGTGTGTTAAAAAAACTGGCGACATTAGGTTTCCATACAAAATGACAATCAGGGCACATCTCCTTTGTTCAGATATCTGTGACTGCTACGCACAGGTCTCGGGTTCAATTCCCACTCAATGCAAATATTTGCGTGCATGATTGTTTGCATTGGTTTGAGTGTTTCTATGTATAATATGTATGTATTTACAAAAAAAAGTATAATATATCTGTATAAGTAAAATATCCGTTGTTCTGTTACCCATAACACAAGCAGGTTAAGCCTAGCTTACTTTAGGAACAGATTGCGGTGTGTAGAGATATCCGTGAATATTTTTTAAGCTAAAAACACAAGCGATAAATTGGCACTTACCACATTTCACATAACTTCGTATTACATAAAACTTTTACACGACATGTTTTTGGTAAGGGACAATAGTAACTTTAAAAAACTAGGCCAAACTAGAAGTATTTTAATATTTTTCAAAAGTATGAAATTTCTGAATTCCACGAGCTGCGATCTAAGTACTGATATAATATCATAAAACTGAAGAAAGTTAAGCAACTTTGCGGACTTATCTGTACGATTTAAGGGTACCCTGTAGATTTATACAGCAACCGTTGGTGTGGAAACTTTGATCATATTTTCTTTTATTTACTTTTTATTTTACGTATTTTATGTACTTATGTTTTATTTTTCGCAGAATTTCTCAAAATAAATAAAGCAACAGGGTAAACAAGAATAATACATATTGGTGCAGTGTAAGCTTTAGCGTTTGCGTAATCGGCGTTCATGTCATCATAACAGCCCAATAATGTCCCACTGCAGGGACGGGTCTCCTCTCGTAAATGAGGGATACTTGGCCTACTAATACCACGCTGGCCAGACTGGTATTCTTACTCCGTCACCACACGGAGACGGCGTTCGTATCTTCTATGTGAATATGAACTGTTTTAGGCCTGATTATTTTTATCTTAAATGTTATTTCGCTCTAGTACACATTTATTTATTTATTTAAAATAAAATTTCACGGCATGACAGAGGAAAGGCGCCAATGCGCCGTACACATTCGTACGTCGTACTTCTTAATTTAATTAATTATTTAAAAAACCAAAATGATAATGAACTAAACACGTAGTTACAAAAAAAAACCGTGTTTCTATTGTTTACATAGCTAAATATCAAATGTGTGTGCCAAAGCGTTATTACAAAATTACCTAACATTTTATATAATCGTAAATAACAGCTTTAATAATATTAAAAAGGTGCGAAAATGTAAATTATCATTATTGAAACATTTATCAGCTTATAATTACTGCGCGTTGACGTAAATAACGAGGGAAACGAATAATTTATTGTTAAATGTAAATGAATTTAAACAACGCTTTTTGTTTTTTCTTCGCTTTATAAATATTGCATACCCACTTTTATTTTAGGTTAATTATCAAATATTCGTAATGTTCTATTTGTAATATTTGGTAAAGTTAAATCTTTATTAGGTACTATTCTACTCATCCATAGAGTTCCGAACCAAAGTGTCTTTGTAGGGTTCCTAGATTACAGATAAAATATTAGGTCTTTACCTATGAAGTTGCCATTTTGTATAAAGATTTTATCAGAAGTTTGATTTTTCATACTAACGTTTTCTTAGGTTTTAAAATAATTATTAAACATAATATAATAAAACTTAGTCATTGTAATGGCGCACATTTAATCTAACTATTGTTTTTAAAACAAAGAAAAAAAAAGTATCAGGGAAGAAGTTACAAATAAACAAATGGGAAAATCCGCTGTTTTAGATTTTACCCATGTTGACTGTTTTATTAATAATACAAATAAAAATATAATAAATAGCTTGGTCCTTGTATCCTGTATTTCCGAAAGAACACAATATATTTCAACAATACAGTTTTAAAATAATAAAGAGTCTAAAGACTGTGCAGAAATAAAACAGCAATTTCATAGGTAAAGACCTGTTACTAAAACACTTTTGTTGTAAATACATAGATATTATTACACAGACAAGACCTAGCTTAATTGCAAAATTCATAATATACAAACCCAGAAATATTATAATTGAGCGGTAACCAAACCTGAGACTTTGGCACAGACGTTGTATCATTATTACATGTAAGACTTTTTTCTTAGTCATTTGCTACACTACATATTGTACAATACAGTTCATGAATTGAGAGAAGGTACTTTAGCTGATATTTTTATTAAAATACAATAGAAGTATTTTACTGGAAATAAGATACTACCAATGACCGCCCCATCTCATCCTATGGGTGTCGTAAAAATCGACTAAGGGACTATCCGTGAATATTATCTTTACGAAATAAAAACAAGGAAAACTTGAAATTAAACCCTATACCAATCTGTAGGCCAAATATTCCTCCGTCGTGGGAGGAGGCCCGTCCCTGCAGTGGGACATTAATGGGCTGTTATGATGATGAAGAAACTACTTATTGGTAATAAGCAATTAAAATAGTTATTTATTTGCACATACTTATTTTAATTTAACTCTACTTATTCTTTTCCGTCGTAAAGGTCTACTACAGCTGTTTTCAGTGAACATTTAAACCTCTAATAAATATTTTACTACATGAAAAACTACCTATAAGTGTATTAAGCAATGAAATTAATTATTAATTTACAAATAATTAATTTGGTTTTAACTCTAGTTAATTGAAGAATTTATTTATTAGGTTAACTACTTAATCCTTTCAAAAATGTTTACTGTCTTTAGTTAACTTTAGTTCATCTGTTGCGTACAAGATGGCGCTACTTGTGCGTACTTTAAAAATTGTGTGTAGTGAAAGTGGAGAGAGAACATTTCTAAGTAAAGCTGATAATGTTTGTATTTTTATTATAATCTTTCTTTCTGTAAACAGTTTTGTTTGATAGTAAGACATGACAGTAATTGTGCATGCATTGATTAATTGTTGAATAATTGATTAATTATAACTATGCAACGTGGCTGCTTAATAGTTTTATTCAAGCCAAGTTTAACAATCAGATAAACGGCTATTAGTTAAAGTATCAGTAGTAGTATCAAGTACAGTAGTCGCATGGACTAAAAAATAAACACAGCTTTAAGCAAATTGTAACAAATAGTAAAAAAGTAAAATATTTGTTCTCAAACTTAAAGTTACAAGACAAAAAATCTAAGAGTATCATGCCAAAATAAGTTTTAAAACTAGGTGCTATATATAAATCTTGAATTGTAAACCTCTGTGGTCCATTTGGCTGCATTCCATTCGTCATCCATGTTTTAGGCTGAGCGCACATTGGAGACTAGACAGTCTCAAGACTGACTTGCCTCATATAGACAAGTCTGTCTTAAAACTAAAACGAAACAGTTTTGACTACGATACGTAGCACACATAAAACAAAACTGTTTTGTCTCATCGTGTTTACTTACTGAACGCTCGGACGAGAGTGGGGTGCGTGCGGGGTGTGACGGTAGACAGTTTTGTCTTTAATGTGCGCGCCCGCATTGATACAAAAGGGAAGCCGACAATCGTTAGTCAGACTAGTCGCCGTGCGGTATTAGTCTATCTAAGACAATATTGTCTCTACGACGTTTTGTTCCAAGTGTGCGCATGTTCATACATATTGTAAAGCAATAGTCTGTCCTATGACTGTCGTGTTCCAAATCTGCGCTCAGCCTTACACGTTATTGAGTGTTGGTATTAAGGAAATGTATATTGCTTTCATGACGCTGTAACTCAAGCTGCATGCATTTCTAAACCACGCCCATTAAACATCTTACGTCATGAAACACAGAAACGGGCATTCGTTTTTTAAAATACTTTGTTTCTTAGATATTTATAGCTCATATGTTTCGCTGCAAAACCCCTGGATTGGTGTGTTTTTTTTAGTTTATCTATTTTTAGCTATTATATTTTGTTTGTTTCAACCAGTTAAAAAAAACACAGTCAAACACTTTGAAAAAATTGTAACTAATAGTAAAAAGTAAAATACTTGTTCTCAAACTTAAAGTTACAAGACAAAAAACCTAAGAGTATCATGCCAAAATAAGTTTTAAAACTAGGTGGCATATATAAATCTTGAATTTTAAACCTCTGTGGTCCATTTGGCTGCATTCCATTCGTCATCCATGTTTTACACGTTATTGAGTGTTGGTATTAAGGAAATGTATATTGCTTTCATGACGCTGTTACTCAAGCTGCATGCATTTCTAAACCACGCCCATTAAACACCTTACGTCATGAAACACAGGAACGGGCATTATTTTGTTTGTTAACGTACTTTTTCTCTTAGCTATTTTTATTATGGTTTACTGTAGAAATCACGTAGAAGTGCTGGATTTACAGATTTTTAAGTTTTTCTTTCTTTAACTTACTTTTTATGTTTTCCTTTTTTATAATTAAACGTAAGACATGCAAGCCGTCCCTGCAGTAAAATATTTTAAAATTTCAATCAATCTTCTCTGCGAGTATCCAAAGTCAAAGTAATAATTATTTTGCTATAACGCAATTAAGTTTTTTCCTAATTGGTAAATATTATTCACTAATACTAAAAATTAAAACTGAATGTTTCTTGCCAAATACTTATGGAAATTTAAAATTTAAATGTAAATAGAAACCAAATATTTGCATGCCTTACAGTAGAGGAAAATGACATTATTACCACTATGAAACAAAATATTATACACCCTTCTAATTAATACTCAAATTTCTTTATTTTCTCTCCACAATAATACAACTTATAAAAATATACATTAATGCTTAAATGTAATAACCATTGTGAGATACTGGAGCCTGAAATAGTTTAAGTAAAAAACCTGTGTTACAGGCCACCAAAATACTGATATTGTAATATAATTACTTACGTCAACTATAATTAGTAAACAAATTCTGGTTGAAACCATCGAAATATGTAGTTAAAAAGAATTTAGAACCTGCCCATTCGCTATTTAAAATTGAAGCAAAGCGAATAGCGTGAAAAATTCAGTCGTACTTCACGGGTTTAGGTAAATGGCTCGAGAGATGTATGAGCACACACTGGCTGGGTACCTGCTCAAGCTGATTTACGTGTCCTATGTGTAAAAGAAACGAATACAGAATGTGTTGTGTAATGCCGAAGCTTTAGATTTCGTTTAATAAGGGTGGCCTTGAAGATACGACTTTGTGCTACAAACTAAATACAATTTTGTTAAGACATTTTGTTTGGAAATATTTTGAAGAGACCTATATCTAGCAGTGAACGTTCATTGGTTGATGTGATGGTGATAATTGTGTTTTGTTGTATAAAACCTAACACAAAATAGTTTGAACTTATTATACTGTATATCAACTATGATTCATATTATGATAACCATTTAGATAATATAATATTTACTTTCGTACTATCGTGCATAGCGTTGAAAACATTTAAAAAAGTGTATCGATGTTGAAGTTGCGATTCATCAAATTATAGCGACCGTTAATGTTTCAATCTCCGAAATTGAGAGTTACTGTGTATAAAATTGTTCAGTTTATACGTTTTGCGAATAAAAAAACAAAGTTACATTAGTTTTATTTCAAAATCATAACTACAATGCTATAAAGCCTATAAAATAAATAGGTTCTATTCATTATAAAACCTTAAACTGATCGCGAGCTTATACAGTCACATAATTTTAAACATTACACTGGTAAATACAACATTTTTTGGTCACTACATACGCCGTTTAAGTGATTTATATTTAAACATTGAAGCTACAATTGCTATTAAAGTAAATTGCAAGCGAGGTAGCCTTTATCTTTAATAAATTGAGGGTATTTGAACTTTAAGTGAGGTTATATACATTTTGAAACTTGGCAGGTTTTTACAATAGTATAAGTCTACATGTTTTGAATTTACTTTTTGTATCTGTTTAATTTGGAGAGTATTATTTTATTCATTTACGTGTACTTCTATGTTTGTCACATTCAATATCACTACGAAGTAGGAGTTGCCTATATAAAACATGTCAAATTAATAGATTTTAAACGATCGCGATTTGTATACGATTTGTATTAAGAAGCCTAGTTAAGCCTAGAGTTATGCTTTATAGACCCTTAAAATACATTGATGGAGAGTGTTTTGTTTTGCTGAGTATCAATTGGAGCCACATTACGACCCTGAAAGACGTTGATACCATGGTGTCGCACTTAACCGACATTGATTCTTTTATACGAAAAACACGCGCCAGTTAAGAGTATAACTATCAGAGAATTACCCACTTCATGGCTTACAGAAACTATCAGACTGATGATGAGATTACGAGACGCCGCACTCAACAGGTTCAGACGCACTAAGTTTGATGCTCATAGACTTTACTATAAAGACCTAAAAAAACAAGTTGAGATCGCAATACACAATGAAAAAAAATGTTACTTCAAGGAGCACATCAATGGTCAGATTAGCAACCCCAAACAACTTTGGAAAAGTTTGAAGTCAAGGGTTTTGCCTCAAAGTGATATTGAAATACCTGCTTATCTTAACGATGTGGATGCTATCAATGACCATTTTGTAAATGTTCCAGGAAACCCTTATATAACCATATCCCAACTTACATACTACGAATATCATACTTTTAGCTTGAAAACTGTAGACTCAAGGGCAATATTAGAGGCGATTAGGAATCTTAAATCGAATGCCTCTGGAGTTAATGATCTGAGTCTGGATATGTTGGTTATGCTGGCTCCTCATATATTAGAAGTACTGACGGCAATTGTAAATCAGTCTTTTCTGGATTCAAGGTTTCCCAAGGGCTGAAAGACAGCAATTGTTCGGCCCATTCCTAAAAATAATAGTATTGCACATATTCAAGATCTCAGACCTATTAGCATATTGCCATGCCTGTCTAAGGTCTTGGAGAGGATTGTGAGTATCCAATTGAGTCAATTTCTAGAAAATAAAACCGGTCAAGTGCGAGTCTGACTCGCGCACCGAGGGTTCCGTACAAACTTATTAATTTTCTCGCCAAAATGTGATGACGTCACAATCAGCTGTCAAAATTCTATGACGTCACGACGTAGCTGTCAAAAAAAAAAATTCCCGCCAAAATTCTTTAACGTCACGTCTCATCTGTCAAAAATTCTATGTCGTCAGGAATCATCTGTCAAAAATTCAATGACGTTACAACTCAACTGTCAAAAAATATTTTCCCGCCAAAATTCTGTGACGTCACGACTCATCTGTCGAAAATTCTTATATTATATATATATTATATATTATATAAATATTAGAGTATAATAGGTTTTATGTTTCATGTACATTTATGTATGTTTTTACATAAGTCTACATGAAAACAAACTAGTTTTTGTTTTTATTATTTTGCTTTATTGTTCTTTTAAAACGCAAAAATATGTAGGTATGTTTTTTGTTAAATTATTTCAATCTATTTCTTTATAGTTGGTAATGTACTTAAACTGCAGCTGTGTTGTGTGTTAATAAAAAAATATTTTTCTTTCTTTCTTCTTTCTTTCTATACATATTACTATTTTACACAGGTCTAACTCGCGGTATATAATTAGGTCTATGAAAGGTAACAGGGCGAATTTGACCCACTTTGTTTTTTTTCGCGTACAAACACCAAACTAGGTTTAAATTTTATACTTTAATACCGCTTTTATAATTATGTAAAAAAAAATAATGTACCTACCGGGAGAAAAAAGTTATTTGGCTGTATGTGAGTAGGAAGAACCAAATACTGAACATTATTAAGTTTGTATAAAAATGAAATTAACGCGACAGTTTTCAATTATAACGGTTTAATAACACGCATACACCAGACAAAGTGGTAACCGGCTTGAAGTTGTTGCAAATCAGCTGCGGAGATGTCATATTTGGAACTAAAAGACCGGGAACATGGGGAGCGGGTGTTTTTATTTTTTCCTGTACGTGCGCAAACCTCTCTGAAAGCTAACTTCAGCCCAGGTAGCGCAAACTGTATGTGTCCAGTAGAATAAAAAACATTTTTATAACACGTGATTTTATTTCTGTGCTATTAGGTTACAAGCGTAATAATGTGAACAGTGTTGTATTAAACAGACTACTGCTCCAAGTATTATCGAAATAAGCCCAATAGGTTACTGAAATATTTTGATAAATCCTTTGTTTAATGCCTTAAAACAATAAACATAATTTTCATTTTTCTACTTTTTCCCATACCCCACAACAGTGGGACCTATATCAGTAAGTATTAGGTATATTTAACTACATATACCGCCATATTTCGTTCGTGTACGCCATGGGTCATATATCCAAACAAAACGCCCGTTTACCTTTATTTCTATTATCCCTTTTATTTCTGTTCAGTCTTTAGACTCTATATTCTTTTTAAAAGTATATTGTTTAAATTATTTTTGTTATTTAGGAAATACAGGATATTACTAACATTTAATAAAAGATAATAAATTAAAATAATAATTATTTGTATCTTTATTTATATTTGTCACATTAATTTACATTTTTAAATATAGATATAAAAATAACCACATTAAATTTTTTTATTAATTGTATTATTAAAACGTCAGTATGAAAAATCTAACTTCTGATAAAATCTTCATACAAAACGACAATTTCATAGGTAAAGACATATTATAATACTACTTAGCCTAGATACTAATAGGATAATGGTCACGGAGGAACTCAGTCCCTCCGCGACCATATCGCGACTAAGTAGTATATGCCCCGAGTAAGACCCGTGTAAAATAGTAATATGTCAAATTAAAACATACCCTGCATCACAATTGTATTGCTGCTGGCGGGTATTTTGCAAGGTTTCCTTCTTTATCATATTTGATTATTTTCCAAGAAGTATATAAATCAGTTCTAACTTTAGCACGGCGATGAAGAAAGCAGGCCTTTGTTATTTTTCGTAAAAGATAAATTAGGAGTACGTCTCCTAGAAACTCTAAATGCTCTAAAACTCTACTTATTTATGTTCTTGATGTTGATTCTTCTAATTAAACCAAGGCTTATACTATTGGATAATAAAGACACAATTATTTAATAAATAAAATAAAATACTTAAAACCAAAGTAACTGTTTTATTTACATTGTACTTAATAAAACAGCATAAATGAATTCGTAACAAATATACAGAAATAATTAATTAATATTAAAAAGCTTAACAAATATTAAAATATGAAAACATATTTGATACAATACAATACAGAAATACATTTATTTGTATCAGTAACAAATAATACAGTGCTGTTTGCTGTAACATAGAAATATTGACGTGTTTTATCAATTCGTTTAATGTACGAGTTGGAACTGCACTATCCATTTTTATGTTACGTTTTATTCACAATTTTCCATTGTGAAATATTATTATGGATTTTGAAATCCTTGTTCATGTTATACTCGTACAATAATATTGTACGAGTATTATTATATATTATTATATTATAATAATCATTGATTGCCCGGTTAAAGTAGCGGTGGGCAGGGCACATAGCGCTAAGATCCGGCAACCGTTGGGGCAGAAAAGTTCTGAAATGGCGACCGCGTACCGGAAAACGCAGGGTGGGGAGACCCCTCACGCGGAGGACCGACGACCTGGTTAGGACGACAAAAAACCGATGGATGAGAGAGGCGCTAGACCGCACAAGTTGGCAGTATTTGGAAGAATCCTATGTCAAGCAGTGGACGTCAATTGGTTATACATAATAATCTTTTTAAATTATCATCCTATCGGCTAATGGTCGCCCAGTGCTGGGCGACCATTAGCCGATAGAACCTCCTTCAAATATTTTTACCTAGCACTCCTCCTTGCGATCCTGTGCCTCTCTCATCCATCGGTAAAATTATCAAGATCATTTTTTGAATAATAAAATTATACTCGGACAGTATAAGTCAAAGTATTGAATTTGAATATTATTATAATTATTTGATATTATTATACGACTTACACTAATTACTGGCCAAACTTTAGCAAAGTATGTAGTGTTAGTTAGTTATTAATCCAGGCAAATGCAAAAAGAAGGACTACTGACATTGCACTTTACATAAATAATAAGTCTACAAACCAGGGGTTAAATAATTACTGGTAAGTACAGTTAATATTTTTATGTAAATCACTAAGCCATCAAAAACATTCTACTTAAAATTTGTCTTAAATATTAAACTTATTATGCTGTAAATGCTTAACAATAATTATAGTAACAAACTGTTTTATGTCGTTAGTATAGACATTTAAAGCTAAACATTGTATATTTATTTATATTGTATATAGAAACAGAGACATATTTACGCGCTTCGTGGTTCATAAAGCTTGCAAATTGAGTATTGCCTAGCATTACCATTTTTATACAAGCTGTTTTCCACCGTAGAATTTTGCGTTGTATTTTTTGTGCAGCCCGGTATTTTTTTTTTAATTATTATGTTTGTTTTTAAAACTATAGGTACTAAATATTTAACTAGATTGACTAACTATGTTTTAACTTTTCATAAAGATAGGTGGTTAAAAATATTTAAAATTAAATTATTTTTGTGATCAAATTCTATTTGTGTTTATAATTTATTTTCCTCTCTAATTATTGTCTTTAAATGCAATTCGTTTGTCACCATTACAATTTCGTCAAGACAAAGTCTATTTTATTAGAATATAGTATGTAAAGTATAGTTTGTGTTAGCTTTTATCATCCCACTGATGGCCAAAGGTAATACTTTTTATATGAAGTTACTTTACGTGTTAGAAGTTAAGGCTCAAGTAATTCTAAGAAAAGCTTGAAATTCCTATAAAATAACGTATAAAACTTTATGAGAAAAATGTAATGTCATTTTCTATTTCTTAACAGAAACTCAAAATAAAAGTACAAAACAAAATATTTGTCAAAGAGAACGGCGTAATTACACCTCATTGTCTGTGGTGCTCGTCGATTGTTCGATACGAGTCATTAAAATAAAATTGTCTTTAGTACAATAAACTATTGCAACCGACATTGATTTCTTTTGTGACATACATAAAGTTCATTTTAAATTGTAATAAAAACATTCCATGAATGCAAGTATTACTCGTACAGAACAGCAGGATGCAATTAATGCAATTGATTAAAGTTGTAAGTGGTAGATAGGACAATGGGTTTTAAGTTTGAGTGCTTTTTAAAATAGTCATGGTTTCTAGTAATTAATTACGTCAGAAGTTTATTTGTACCAATAACCTTTATTATCATATGAGAAGTGATCTATGAAGCCAAGTAGTTCAAGCCAAGTTTATTGTAAATAAAACCGGTCAAGTGCGAGTCTGACTCGCGCACCGAGGGTTCCGTACAAACTTATTAATTTTCTCGCCAAAATGTGATGACGTCACGATCAGCTGTCAAAATTCTATGACGTCACGACGCAGCTGTCAAAAAAAAAAATTCCCGCCAAAATTCTTTAACGTCACGTCTCATCTGTCTCTAAAAAAAATTCTATGTCGTCAGGAATCATCTGTCAAAAATTCAATGACGTTACAACTCAACTGTCAAAAAATATTTTCCCGCCAAAATTCTGTGACGTCACGACTCATCTGTCGAAAATTCTAAGACGTCACGTCCCATCTGTCAAAAGTGACAGCTGTCAAAATCATTTTCCCGCCAAAATTGTATGACGTCACGACTCAGCTTTCAAAAATTCTATGACGTCACGACTTAGCTGTCAAAAAATATTTTCTCGCCAAAATTCTGTGATGTCACGACTCACCTGTCAAAAATTCTATGACGTCATGCCCATCTGTCAAAAGTGACAGCTGTAAAAGAACAGGTGTCTAAAATATATTCCCGCCAAAATACTATGACGTCACAACTCATCTGTCAAAAATTCAATGACATCACAACTTAACTTTCAAAAAATATTTTCCCGCCAAAATTCTATGACGTCACGACTCATCTGTCAAAATTCTATGACGTCACGCCCATCTGTCAAAAGTGACAGCTGTCAAAAGAACAGGTGTCTAAAATATTTTCTCGCCAAAATACTATGACGTCACAAAACATCTGTCAAAAATTCTGTGACGTCACGACTCAGCTGTCAAAAATTCAATGACGTCACAACTCAACTTTCAAACAATATTTTTCCGCCAAAATTCTGTGATGTCACGACTCATCTGTCAAAAATTCTATGACGTCACGCCCATCTGTCAAAAGTGACAGCTGTCAAAAGAACAGGTGTCTAAAATATTTTCCCGCCAAAATACTATGACGTCACAACTCATCTGTCAAAAATTCTGTGACGTCACGACTCATCTGTCAAAAATTCTATGACGTCACGACTCAGCTGTCAAAAATATTTTCCCGCCAAAATTCTATGACGTCACGACTCATCTGTCAAAATTCTATGACGTCATCTATGACGTCACGTGGTCACGTGACCCAGTTTTCCCGCCAAAATTCTATGAAATCAAAATATAATATGATTGAAGTAAAAATTTAAGTTTTTCGGAATTTTCCCATTACATGTACTACAGGACCTTGCTTCATGCCAAATTTCAAGTCTGTAGGTAGACTGGAAGTACCCTGTAGGTTTTTGCTCTTACCCCTCTAAATTTGCGACAAAGACAGCAATATCTCTTGATTGCGTTGGTTAAGAAGTTTGAATTTTTTAGAGCACTAAGAGGCATCAGACCTTAGTATTTGGTGAAAATTTCAGCTTGATACCTCCACGCGTTGCTGAGATAAATGGTCTTGACAGACAGACGGACGGACGGACGGACGGACGGACGGACAGACAGACGGACAGACGGACGGACGGACAACTAAGTGATCCTATAAGGGTTCCGTTTTTTCAAAACTGGTACGGAACCCTAAAAATAGTATAATGATAATATACCTACACATAATGACATTTTATTGTTAACAGCTCCTAACCCCGCTGACAAACCGCTCTGCATATTGGTGGGATTATTAAAAATGTATTACGAGTATGTGTATTCTTTAAATAAACTTCTTTTTTCTTTTCAATTTGCACAACGACAGAAGAAAGGTATTTCTTTGCTGACCTAAACGATATAATATTTGATGGAATTAACGGCCGAATACTCAAACGTCTGTTAAAGTTAAGCGGTGCTTAAAATAGAAATTCTCATACACATGTCTAGTTTAAGCGCCGCTTTACTTAAACAGACGTTTGAGTATTCGGCCGTAACATAGAAAGTGTAGCGTATCAAGCTGATAATATTTTCAGAAAACACACAAAACATTACACAAGTTCTTTTCACATAGATTTTGGGTAGGAGCTTTCTACGTATAAAGCGAGTCAGCATCGATTCTAAAGTCAATATTGTAGTATGTATAAAAAGGACTATATTTATTTCATCATAATCATAACAGCCCACTGCAGGGACGGGCCTTCTTCCGTGACGGAGGGATACTTGGCCTACTAATACCACGCTGGCCAGACGGATTGGTTTTGGGGTTTAATTTCAAATTTTCCCTGTTTATATTTCGTAAAGATAATACTCACGGATAGTCCCTTAGTCGGCTTTTACGACACCCATGGGATGAGATGGGGTGGTTACATACTATATTCTTACTCCGTTACTACGCGGACATAAATATTATTAAAATGGTTTTATTTAGTCAATTAAGTATTTAAAATAATTGCTTTGTAATCCTAGGCAGTACATAAATTAGAAAAAGGAGTGTTAAGCTCAGATTGATTGTACCAACTACGTAGAAAGCCTAGCTCAACCTAGCTCGAGTTTCACATTTATTATTTTTTTTATTTTGATGTGATAAACATTTGTCGAAATGTTAATTAAATTGTACAATTTAAACTGTGACAAACTATGCGTTTTTCGCAAACATTTTTAAACTTAATTTTCACGGTGTAAAAATATTTTACAACTTGGTTTTTAGCGCTGAAACTAAACAGAATTTTTATAGTTACACGAAATTAAAATAACTGGAAAAGACCAACAAGTTCGTTAAAGTAGAAAACCAAAAATGAAATATGACAAAGAATATGTCACCACCCCATCTCGTCCCATGGGTGTCGTAAAAACCGACTAAGAGACTATCCGTGAATGTTATCTTTACAAAATAAAAAGAAGGAAAACTTGAAATTAAACCCTATACCAATCCGTCTGGCCAGCGTGGTATTAGTAGGCCAAGTATCCCTCTGTCACGGGAGGAGGCCCGTCCCTGCAGTGGGACATTAATGGTCTGTTATGATGATGATGAAAAATAAAATAATGAGATTGTTTTTCTTATTGCATAAAATATTTTCAATGTTCATAGTTCAGAAACTCAAAAATATTTTGACCCATTTCTAAAAAATATTTTTAATTGTTTCAAATAACTATAGCGCATACATTTTACACAAATTGGAGGAATGTTTCCAACGATCTTGGTGTTATCTATACTACTTAGATGTTTTTATTTCGAAGGTAACCTTCTTTCTCTCTCTTTACCGTATTATACAAAACAAATAATTAAAACATGGATATCCAGATCTCCCACAAATTACTTATTAACTTGTGTTACCTTTCTGTTAACTGTATCTATGCATGAATTTGTGAAGATGAATAAACGTTTTAATTATTATTATTTATTTATGGAGTCCATTCCATTGTAATGCAGATCTTTGTTTCGCCAGTAACAAGGTTGCTGGCTCAGTGGTAATTGTATGACAAACGATATCCCCGTACCGGGCTTTTCTAGCGGCTAGTATTTTATGATTAACGTCAGTCGACGGTGAAATTAGTTTGTAAAAAAAAATATAATTTACATCTTCATTCCGGTTAACATAATTATGAGTTCATTGACGTTATTAAGATCAACAAACAATACTATAATAGTGATAAATAATATTTAAATACAATAGGTAAACATTTCACTATGTTATACAGGTATAGAGCTTTTATGCGTTCTAAGTATTAATTTTTATTCATGTTATAACATAATACTATTTTTACGGGTCTTACTTGCGGTATATACTAATTAGCCTAGATACTAGTAATATAAATACCTAGGAGAAAAACCTAAAAGTAGTAGTAGTAAAAATAGTATTATGTATACAAATCGGGATAATTTAAAATGTTATAACATTATTAATTAAATTTGACGGCCTCTATGGCGTAGTGGTTACAACATGAATGCTACGCGGGGGACACGGGTTAGATTCCCACTCAATGTAAATATTATGTGCATGAACATAATTTTTTTTTTTTTTTATTTATTTCACATTTTAATTATAGGTACAAATAGGTCATTAAGTAAGAGCATTACAAAAAACCACTAAGGTTTGTAAAGAATGCTTAGAATTAGACCATTTGCATTAGTTTGAGTGATTCTATGTATAAATTATATATGTATTTACAAAAAAATGTATATAAGTATTAATATCCATTGTTCTGTTACGCATAACACAAACAGGTTAAGCCTAGCTTGCTTTGAAAACAGATGGCGCTGTGGAGAGATGTCCGTGAATATTTATTTATTTATTTATTAATCGTAAATGACCACGAGCCACCACCTTGCCTGTAAAGAAACTAAGCCTGTACCTAAATACCACGTAAGTTATATCGAGTTGTGTTTCCTTAAAAGCTAAGGATATTTATTACTGGTTAAAAGAACGTTTGTGACATTTTAAGACATTTTGAAATGTTGCATTTTAGAAGTACTTTATATAAATTATTGCTTTATTTTTATACAAAAACAAAAGAAAATAAGTTTATCAAACTAAAAAGCTTATGTTTTACCAAGTCATAGTTGTAGAAAATTTAGTACGAAACAATTAGCAATAAATTTCATTGATTTACATGACAAGTGTTTACAAGTTTTTCAACTTAATCTCGCACAATAATTTATGTGGTCAACTTATAAACATTTATATTATTTTGTTGCTTAGAAATAATAGGTCTTTACCTATGAAATTGCCCTTTTTCAGTACTGAACATTTCAAATCAAAAAATTTTTTTTTGGCTAAGAATTCTAATTTCAAATCAATTTTATTTTAAAAACATGGAATTCTTCTTCCAAAAGTAGTCATTTGTTTATTGATTAGTGTTACGTTTTCATCGCAATTCAATCGTTTTCGTTGTTAAGGAAACGTTAAAAAATCGAGTAATTTTGGAATATGAGTATTGTCGTGGCACCAACGCGGCACAAGCGGCACCACGCAACATCAACGACGTTTACGGAGCTAACACTACAAGCAAACGCACCACTTGTTATTGGTTTGCTCGCTTCCGTTTTGGAAATGTTGACCTGAAAAAGAACCTCGTAGTCGTCCGAAGACTTTGGTCGACAATGACGAATTAAAGGCGATTATGGAAGCCGATGATACACAATCTACGGCTGAATTAGCAGCAGCTTTCGACGTTAACGTCAAAACAATATTGGTCCATTTGCGTCAAATTGGCAAGGTAAAAAAGCTTGACAAATGGGTGCCCCACGAACTAAATGATCGCCAGCGCGAGGTACGCGTCGAGACCTGCCTAGGACTGCTCAACAGACACACAAATGAAGGAATTTTGAACCGCATTATTACTAGCGACGAAAAGTGAATGTTGTTTGATAATCGTAAGCGCTCATCTAGTTGGTTGGATCCTGGTTCAGTACCTAAACAATGCCCTAAACGAAAACTTACCCTTAGAAAAGTGATGTTTTATTTATTTATTTATTTATTTAAACAATATGGAAGACTTACAGCTAATATTACAAATTAATTGTTTACTGTTTGGTGGTCTAGCGCCGGTGTGATTCATCACAGCTTCTTACAAAACGGGGTGAGCATTACTGCGGATGTGTACTGGGAAGAACTGAACACAATAATGGAGAAGCTGACACATCTCCATCCAGCATTGGTCAATCGCTCGTCTTCGCTGCTACTGCACGACAAGGCGCGACTTTATACTGCACAGCAGACGATCTCCAAGTTGCAAGAACTAGGGTTGGAAACTCTCCGTCATCCTCCAGACCTTGAGCCTTCAGACTACTACTTTTTCCAAAATTTGGATAACCTTTTGGCTGGGAAAAAATTCAATATCCAAGAGGCAGTACAAAATGCCTTTGAAGAATTTGTTGCCTCCCGTCCAGCTGATTTTTTTAAGAAGGGCACTAATAAACTGCCGCTGCTTTGGCAAAGATGCATTGATTGCGTGGGTGCCTACTTCGATTAATACAAATAAAAAATACTTAAAAAAAAATCGTTTAATTTTGTTCATACAAAATGGCAATTTCATAGGTAAAGACCTAATTAATATAAGTACCTTTTATAGTAAAATACGCGTTACGTATTGACAAAAGACGCGGGTTCAAATCCCGTCTCGAGTACCAAATATTTTACAATTTTTTTTAAATATTCCTCACACTTTCACACAACGACGCCGTCTAGTCCCAAACTAAGCAGAGCTTGTACTATGGGTACTAGACAACGGATAAACATGCTTAAATACTGTTTTTTTTTGTAAACACATACATATTATTATACTTGCACACAAAGATTTGCATTGAGCGGGAATCGAACCCGAGACCTCTGCGTAGCAGTCATGTTAAATAACCACTACGCCACAGAGGTCGTCCATTGTCTTTCTTCTTAAAACTCTCGTGTACCAAAAATGTTTTCCATTGTTTTTGTGTGCATTTTTAACTTTACCTAAGCTTAGTCGGTTAATTTATATGTAACTAGCGGTCCGTCCCAGCTTCGCACGAGCATTATTTTCACGCTTTTCTGTTCAAATTTTTCCTTAATTTTCCTTGACATAAACCTCACGGAGCCCGAGACCTTTCCAACGAATGCAAAATCGTGAAAATCGGTTCGTGTGTTCTGGAGTTATAGCGTCAGGAAGGAAAACCCGACTTATTTTTATATAATAGACTAGCGGCCCATCCCGGCTTCGCACGGGGATTATTTTCCCGCGTTTCTGTTGAAAGTTTTTCTGAATTTTCTTTGCTATAAACCTCACGGAACCCGAGACCTTTCCAAAGAATGCAAAACCGTGGAAGTCGGTTTGGGCGTTCTGGAGTTATAGCGTCAGGAAGGAAAACCCGACTTATTTTTATATAGTAGATTTAGATACCTTTTATTTTATAAGAGGACAAATTGAAATTTGAAAAGCGTTTTTATTAAATTCCTTTCGTCATTTTCTACATAATTATTGTTGGGCGTTGATGTAATGAAAACGAAATGAAGGACGACAAGAAATATTCGAGGTTGCTATGTAATATTCAGATGAGATGGATATTTATTATAACTAGGTTATGAATGCTTGGCCGCCATCATAAAACGGTTAGTAGATAGTCACATTCTTCATGTTGTGGCTACCACTGAAGCTTTTTAATATTTGTACTACTAATTCTCATCATTATCTTTTATTTTTCTTATTATAAGCTCGAAATATGCCACTTCCAAATACCTTGATTAGTAATCATCTTAGAGCTCAGTTAGAAGTCGCGTGCCAAATATATTATTCTTGGATCTTTTTAAAAGGACCGTTTTGCATAGACGTCACTTGTATCAATAAATACTAAGTTTTGTGTATTTTTTTATATTATACCTACTCGTTGAATGTCCTACGTTCAATTAATATCTTTGTCGATGTCATAAATAAGATAAAAACAATAAGTAAGATGATTTTTTTAATTTTGCTCCTAATAATAAACCACACTCTCTGCGTTCAAACTACATGCATTTAATAAATATTGTGGTCTACTTTATTATAATATTTAGCAAAATAAACTTCCTTCCAAAAATAATTTTTAAACACGAAAAATATTTTTCAAGAACATGCGTTTTCGTACGAAGCTTAAAGGGGGAATTCTCGTTAAATGCAACATGATTTAAGCGACACTGAATATGGTTAGACACGGCGACTAGGTGAGCGTAATAGAGCAATAATTCAAAATGTGAGCACAACGTGTGCGGGACATTATGCATATTGTCGGTGTATCTGATGCAGGTTTTATTAAATCCGTTGTACGTCAAGTATGAGGACGTAGAGCAAAGAATATTACCATCTAGATAAAGATCTAGGATTTATAGTACACAAGCAACTCGCCCCAGCTTTGCGGCAATATAATCTACAATATTATGCATGTATTATACATACAAACCATCCTCTTAAATCACTCTATCTATTAAAAAAACCGCTTGAAAATCCTTTACGTAGGTTTAAAGATTATAATAATCCTCACACTTCACACAAAGCTATCTAGTCCCAAACTAAGCTGAGCTTGTACTATGATTACTAGACAACGGATAAACATACTTAACAACTTTTTGTTTGTAAATGAATACCTATTACACATAGAAAACACCCAGACCAATGCAAACAATCAAGTTCATGCATTTTTTTGAGCATCTTATATTTTTATTATAACTACAAAACAAATCAAATGTATTTTATAAGTTAGTCATGACTCTTTTTCAACAGAGTATCGTATTGTATCGTATCAGCCCTTATCATCCCACTGCTGGTCAAAGGCCTCTCCCTTTGATTTCCACAACTGTTCAACAGAGTAACCTTTATAATATTATCTAACTAATCAAATAACAAAAACAAAACAAAAAGAATTGAAAAAACATTTTCAAATGCAAAGTATTAAACTAAACCAGATTTTCTCTAAAGCGATAACAAAAGCGTAACTTTCTAGTTAACTCAACTAAATTAGTTTCAATTTGTTCATAGTTAGAAGAGGAACTTCAATCTAGGTGGAATTTAAAAGCAAGTAGCTGCAAGGTTACTAAGAAAAATAAAAGTATCGTTTTTAATTTGAACATTCATTAACTTATTGAAGACGCTTTTTATCCAAACGTTCCCAAGGGACTGTGTTTTTAGTTGGAGTTTTTTTCTTTTGTTTCACCTTTTAGCGAGTTATATATTGTTAGGGAGCTTTTAGACTAGGTAGTAAGAAATAAAAAAAAAATATGTGCGAGGACCTCGCACATATTTTTTTTTCTCTCTAATCTTTTAGATTCTATTACCAGCCTTTGGCGGCAACTGTATCACTGTAATACGGTATACCGCCTAAGTTCCACGGTCTCAATGTTGGTCTCTCGCCCATGAATTGAAAGACAGGGATTACTCAAACCGTGCTTCATCATCATCTCAGCCAATTGACGTCCACTGCTGGACATCCTCCTCCAAATATTGCCAGCTTTAAACCGTGCTTGGTGGTATGAAAATGTAATATTTGTGTACCATTTCCTGTTACTAGTAACTTAGAGTACAAGTTTCGCCTATTTAAAGACTAAATAGCGACTTGGGTACGTGCAAGGTGCATATTGTGCTAAACTAAACATTTTAAATGATATTAAATTATGTATTTAGTTTGAAAAACTAAACTAAAATTTCTTCATTTTTGTTTATCGGTGTAGATAGATAAAATAACATTTGTTCACTTATAAGCCTGTTTAGAAAAAAATATTTGAAACTCTTGTACTCTAAAAGTAGCTGTAAAGTGGGATTCATTCTAGTTAACTAAGAATAGGGACTTTACGTACTATAAAGAAGGGGATAAATCAAGCTACTCCTTTAATTATTTATTTAATTAGCTAAAGGAAGAATTAAAATAGGTAAGTATTATTCAATTCTATTAGACTAGAGTTTCTTGAACATTTGTAAGAAGTAAAAAATATAATTATCAGGTAAAGTAAGATTAAAATCTTACTTTTTATTTCATCACCATCATCATCATAACAGCCCATTAATGTCCCAATGCAGGGACGGACCTTCTCCCGTGACGTAGGGATACTTGGCCTACTAATACCACGCTGGCCAGACGGATTGGTATAGGGTTTGATTTCAAGTTTTCCTTCTTTTTATTTCGTTAAGATAATATTTACGAATAGTCCCTTAGTCGGTTTTTACGACACCCATAGGATGAGATGGGGTGGTGACGTATTGGAATTTTTATTTCATTATAATTTAAACATTTAACATTATATATTCCGGTACAGTTATACAGTAAAAATAACTCAATTCGGTATGTAAAGATTTTTTTTGGTATTTTTTTTATATTTTTATTTTAAAGGTTTATTAATTATAAACAACTAATTTGAGTAATTTTGCTTTCCTACTTATAGTTTATTTGTAGTAAACAGCCAAAGTAAGCAATTCGACCGCATGTGTGACGTAATAGATGCGGTCGAATTGCTTACTTTGGCCGTTTACTGCAGATGGGCTATATAGGTGGGAGGGCAAAAATGCTCAAATTAGTTGTTTTAGTTATTGAGCAATGAAAGCAGAAACAAACTTCTGTTGAGCCGGGCGACATGATGTCATTTAGACGTCAAATGAACAACAAAGTAATTTATGTAATAATTGTAAAAATAAAAACAATCTTGCGTTTTTTTGCGCTAAAAATATGATTTTATTACTTATCGATCTAAAATCTCTAAATGGTTTTGGATTCGACATAGGTAAACTTTTACTTTACATACCGAATTTAGTTTAGTAGACTAAATTAAAAAATAAAAATGAAAAGAAAACAATATCAAAAAGTATAAACAGATAGGTAGGAGAACTCAAACACATTTCTGTGTTCACGAAAATTGAATAATTTTATCTTAAACCGATCTCACCTGATCGGGAAGATCCAATATACTCCAATGGTGCCGGAAAAGTTTTATTTTTGAATAAAATTCTTTTAGAACACTCGCAAAATTTTATATTTTAATACAGTAAGCGAAATGCATCGTAACATTCGATTAGGTGGAACTAAGAGGTATAGTTTGTAAGTACCAGTTGTCAACGAGGTCGTTTCTCTTTCTCTTTCACTCTTAAAACATTGTGTTAAAATGATTTTTACAGCTTAAATAGAGCGATAATTTCAAGTTAGTCTGCGGTTAAGCTGTGTTCTAGGATTGCTGACGTTCATGATCGGCGGTTACCACTTATAAAAAAAACTTTTTATTTCGTACTGTTAAGAGTCAATTTGGGTTTAGGTTTTTAAAAAATAAAATAATGAATTAGGTTTGAGACAGCCGTTCGGTTCTGATGATGGAATTAGACTAAGGTGTGAATGAATGGATCGTGAGGATATGAATGAGAAATGCTGACTGAGTAAGAAATGCTGACTGTGTATGAGAGTGTGCGTGGTATGGAATAAGGGTAACATTGTATGTCTATAACACCTCCCAGGGGTGGACTAAACATCGGGGTTTAAATTTCGATGTTTAGGAAGATAATCAATGGACTATCTTTAGACATTTCTTCTTATACTAGGAGATGGAAGGTTTTCATTTTCTTGAATATGTTCTGGTGATTTTAATAGGAATGACTGGATCGGGGTTTGAAGTTGTGTCTGGTGAAGGATTAACTGGGACTGACTTGAATAAAGTAGGGAAAAGTTGGGAAGAACGGCTGTGCGATTTAATATAATAAAACAATTTAAGAATACAGAATATAGAAATTATAACAATAATAATTATAATTAAAATTGAATAATGAGTCTCATATTTTATAATTGGGTGTTGGTTTATTATAGTATCTGTTTGATCGGTAATGGATTTTAATTTTGATTTTGTTTCTGATGTAAAGATGTCTAAATCAATGTTTTGTAATTTCAACTGAGGCTCATTACTACTTGTTATTACATCTCTAAACTTATCTAGGTTACAACAAGTGTCGTTTATAATACTAAAATCGGAATAGGTAACAGTTACATTAATTTTTACACTATTGTATTGTGGTATTAATTTGGTACTTTTACAGTAAGCAATACAATTGTCCTGAATGCTCAGGATACCTGTACCAATAATATTAATTTCCATTATCGTTTGATTTGGGCATTCAACATAAAGTTTATTATTCTGTGATTGTACATAAATCCAATTATTATTGTAAAGTGGTTTCCATAAGTCTATATGTCCGTGTAGAAAATCGGTACGACACTGTACTGGTAAAACACTTATCACTTTCGATAACAATTCACTCTCACAACACGGGTTCGCGTTTACCGGGAACACCGTCATGACGTCACAGATGTATTCACGCGCGCTTATCGCTGTACATTCCTTTATCGAATCGAGGTTACAATATTCTGATTTATCCTTGGTCATTGCTATGTACTTACTAGTGGGAATTATAAAACTAAAAGACTCTGGTTTAATACTATTGTGCGGGGTTGGTAATGCTATGCTATGGAACAAATTAAACTGTTTAGGAGACACCAAAGGTATTTTCAATACAAACACAATCTTGTTGTTTAAACTATAACATAATACACTAGATATATTCATTAAACTATGAATATTATTTAATCCTAAGCTTACAGGTAACTTAAAATCTACGGGTAAGTATCTATAGTTATCGACAATTTCTTGATACAATTGAGTCGGTGATAAAATAACAGGATGCAGGATGTTTTGACTACATAACATAACAGCGTTTGTTATGTCTTCTAGCTGAAATGATAAGGTGAGTATAGATGCTTCTAAACTGTTTAAGATTGAATTAATATATGCTTTCATATTTAACTGGTTAGAAATAGCAGTAATATTATTTAATTTTAACGTGAAATTGTCGATAGCTTGATTGAGACTGGCTTCATTAAGTTTTATTTCATGTAAAGTTTTGTTAAACTTTGATAACACTGTTGTGGTAATTAATATATTTTCTTTTATTAATGATCCCAGTCTCTTTTCATTATCTTGAATATTTTGGATGGCGTTGTCATATCGATCAGCGTCATCCTCGTCCAGAGTGCCAAATATGGTTTTTGCCAGAGAACCAATACCACCTATCCATGCTCCTCGTTTAGCCCTATTTATTACTAAATGGGAAATGGCGGAGTAAGCTGAAGTCATATCGTGATATCGCGTAGTTAACGGTTCCAGTATATTGTGACATTCTAAGTTATTTGTGGTTTTGATCTGGATTTGACCACACACTAACCGTATTGTTCCTAATATAGAATTAATGTTTTGAATATGGGGTTCAATATGTGATATATCGAAAGGTGTTACTATATCTAAATGGCTTACACGAATTTTGAGTTCACCAATTGGATCAAAATATATACCAGGACTCTTGTCGATTGGTTTGATAAGTTCTGGACGACCATGAGCCAGTATGCTGTAATGAAAAGAGACATTTGATAATTCTAGATGAAAGAGTTGTACCTAACTATATTATACTTACTTATAAAAATCTACTTAGGTAAAATAATAGATAAAATATAATAATAGTAAAATATTAGTATAACTATTTGCTAAAATTTATATAGCTATATAAGCTAGTATTCATTGTTCTCGGACGTCCACATGTTTGATTTCATCAAAATGATGTTTTACATGGCGCCGATTTATTAATAACGATAGTGTATGATTGCCATGTATTTTGACTACTTTGTACGGACCTTTCCATACAGGCGATAAGGCCTTGCGTAGTCTAAGGTGATTTTTTAACATGACGTAATCGCCTATTTTGTAAGTTACGGAACGAGAACGCGTATCATAATAGTTCTTTGAATTTATTTTTGATTTATGAATGAACTCTAACGCTTTATCACGCGTATGTTTCATCCGGTGTTGTAGCATTTTTACATATTCCGGGTATGTCGCAGTGGATGTATCGTCGTATACAGAGTCTGGAATGTGTGGCTTATGGCCAAACAATAGTTCATAAGGTGAATAGTGCGTTGTTGTATGAACAGCAGTGTTATACGCTAACATCGCGGTATAAACATACCGGGGCCAATTATCTTGGTTATCGTTTATATACGGTCTCAAGTATTCCTTAAGGGTTGAGTGTGACCTTTCCAAAGCGCCTTGCGTTTGGGGATGATAAGGGCTAGACCATAGTTGTTTTATTTTGAGGAAGTCGCAAGTTTTCTTAAATAGGTCCGCCGTAAAATTGGTGCCTTGGTCGGTGAGAACATGTTTAGGAATTCCAAACAATGAAATAAAATGTAGTAAGCAATCGCATGACTCTTCAGCGGTATTACTACGAAGCGGATAAGCTAATGAGAATTTAGTGAGGTCATCTTGCATGGTTAAAATAAATCTAAGTTTAGTTGTGCCAGATTCTGGTAAAGGGCCTACGATGTCGAGAGATAGCCTCTCGAAAGGGGATGTCGATGTCGAGGTTATTACCATTGGTGCTCTATTTACTTTACGTAGAGCTTTATTTATTTGACATGAGGAACAGCTTTTTATGTAGGTTTCAATGTCGCTGCGCATGTTTTTCCAGTAGAATCTTTCTTTAATCCGATTTAGCATTCTATTGGATCCTAAATGTCCTGCGATAGGAATATCGTGGTTTTCCTTTAAGATCTTAGGGATTTCAGAAAGTGATGGGTATATAATGTGATTATTATATATATGTAATTTAATGTTGGTCCCATGAAATAAGTAGCTCAGCATATTGTAGATTTTAACAAAAGAATGTTTGTCAAATGGATTTTTGAAATCAGATATGCTAATTTCATTTGTCATGGGGTAAAACACTATTATCTCATCACGTGCATGTTTCAAAGAATTAAATATATCTGAATATGAGTAGTCATCAAAATAGTGCACCTTTGTGAATAGAAATAGATAGGTTTTATTTTCAAAACTTAAGGGTAAAAAGGTGTATAGAGTTCTATCTAATTTTAGAAATTCACTACGATCAGGTTCTGGACAGTTATTAAGTACCTCTTGGACGTAGGGCATAGATTCGTCCATATCTATAGAGGTTGGTATTAACACTAGCTTTTGTGTTCCTTTGAGAAGGTTTTCGTTATGTTGGGTTATTAATGTGTCATATGTTTTAATAGGTAATTTTAGGTACTTGCTGTATGTTACTTCGGATAAAGGTAAGTTTTCAGGTATTGGTGAGGTTACAGCATGCTGTTGAGTAGGAACAGGTAAGGTTTCAGGGTTTTGCCAACTAGTCGAAGGTTGAGGTTCTGTTTCAGTTTCTGTTTCAGGTTGCGGTTCATCTGTGATGGAGCTTAAGTAATCCATTACCTCGTTTTCGATTTCAGGATTTATAAGGTTCGTGTCAACGTTAGATGGCGGGGACACTAGGAGGCTTTGCAGATCGTTAACTGCTTCATTAAGTGAATTTGGAGGTTGTGATGGTTGTAGTGAAAGTTGGTTATCAGGATTATCCGTGTTTAACGTATTTTCTTTTTCAGAGTAGATTGGATTTACTGGGTATCGAGAGAGAGCATCAGCAGCTGAATTTAGTTTGCCCTTGCGATATATGATATCGTAATCATATTCCTCGAGCTTTAACCTCCAACGTTGGAGTTTACTGCTGGGGTCTTTGTGATTGAATAACCATTTTAATGGTCTATGATCAGTGACGATTAGGAATTTATGACCATAAAGGTAGGGGCGGAAAGTTTTGCAACCGAATAAAATGGCTAGTAATTCTTTTTCCGTTGTGCTGTAGTTACATTCGCTTTTATTAAGGGTGCGAGAAGCAAACGCTACCGGTTGGTCCTTGCCCACAGATCCTTGTGAAAGAACACAGCCAACGGCATAATTAGAGGCATCGCATGTAAGAATGAACGGTTGAGAGAAGTCAGGATAGATGAGAAGCGGAGCTGACGTTAGCTTGTGTTTTAAAGTATCAAACGCAAGCTGCTGTTGATTTTCCCATTTAAATAAAATGTCTTTCTTTAGAAGATGAGTGAGGACTTTAGCTATCTTTGAAAAATCAGGTATGAAACGTCGGTAGTACGAGACAAGGCCAAGAAACGATTTTATGTCTTTAGGTGACTTTGGAGTAGGAAATGCAGTTACGGATTTGATCTTATCTGGGTTTGGTTTGACACCTTGCTCAGTGATTACATGACCAAGATAACAGACTTCGCGGCGAAGAAACTCGCATTTGTCGGGCTGTAATTTGAGATTGAATTCTCGGATTCTTTGGAAAATAGACGTTAGGTTACAAATACTCGTTTTCAAATCAAATCCATAGGAAACGACATCATCTAAGTAAACAAAACTTTTAATGCCTTGCAGGCCTGATAACACAGAGTTCATTAGTCTCTGGAATGTTGAAGGAGCGTTTTTAAGTCCGAATGGCATTCTAGTAAATTGAAAATGTCCTTCAGGGACATTGAAAGCAGTTTTAGGTTTATCGGCGTCATTTAATTTAATCTGGTGAAACCCGGATGCCAGATCTAAGGTTGAGAAATATTTACTGTTCCCAAGTTGGTCCAGGATTTCTGTAATCTGAGGAATCGGGTAAGTGTCGCCGATTGTGACGTCGTTCAATTTTCGATAATCAATCACCACTCGCCACTTTTGTACGTTAGAAGCGTCAAGTTTTTTGGGAACAACCCATATTGGTGATGACCAAGGGGAATCGGAAGGCTCTATTATATTTTGGTTTAACATTTTATCTATTTGCTTTCGAACTTCGGCTTTATGTACTTCAGGAAATCTGTAAGTTTTAGTATGTATAGGGATATCAGTTGTGGTTTTAATTTCGTGTTTTAGAGCATTTGTGTGCGTGAGGTTTTCACCGGGTAAATAAAATATGTCAGAAAAGTCTGAACATAATTGTAAGAGTGCTTCTTTCTCTTCTTCATTTAGATGTGAAACACGTAACTGTTTTAATACTTCTTCTGTACGTTTAAAGCTATTATATGTTTGGTTTACGTGATGAATTGGATAAGGAGAAAGATTTTTAAATTTAATGCCACTTATAGCTTCAAGGTGCAGATTCAAGTTGGACTTTAACGTGGTAGGCTTTTCGGACGTGTTTAAGACCGATATATTTATTCGTTTGTTTTCTTTCACATGTACTAAACAATTAGCAATTAATAGTGAATCTGAAAGTTTTTGGTCTAGGATCAAGCCTTCTTTTATTTCAGGATTTGAGACGGAACATTCAATAACGGTTTCGGTTCTGGGCGGAATAATATAAGCAGGATCGTGGAAGTGCAGCTTTAAAGATGACTTCCCGAGATGAAGAAGATTATCATTGTAATTTATATTACAACTGTGAGCATTGAGCAGATCAGAACCTATGATACCGTCATAAGGTAAGTGAACTATATCAATCACGTGAAACTGGTGCGTTAATTTGCATTTAGGAAGATGAATTTCTAATTGGAAATGTCCACGAGTGTGAAGAGATTCTTCTGTTGATTCAATACCTTTTAATTGAATGGCTTCTCTTGTCAGCTTGGGATATCTCGCTATACAAGAGTGTTTAATTAAGCTTACCGATGAACCTGAATCTACTAATAAGGATAATGGTATGTCCGAAACGGAAGAATTAATCAAGACATGTGGCAATAGTGTTTTTGCAGGATTATTTGTGATCTCAAAAACGTTACATTTGTAAGATAAAGAGGATTTGGAATTGGTTTTATGTTTTGCTAGGCTATCTCTTAGTGATGCCTGCATAGGATGAGCTAAGCTATCTTGTATAGATGCTTGCAGAGAATGAGCTAGGCCATCTTGTATCGATGCCTGCAGAGGATGAGCTAAGCTATCTTGTATAGATGCTTGCATAGAATGAGCTAGGCCATCTTGTATCGATGCCTGCATAGGATGAGCTAAGCTATCTTGTATAGATGCTTGCAGAGAATGAGCTAGGCCATCTTGTATCGATGCCTGCAGAGGACTTTTTTTTAAAGATTTTAGGTCTCCGTTTTGGGACTGGTTACCCTGCTGTGTGACCTTATTGAAATTAGAATTAAGATCTCCGTTTTGGGGCTGGTTACCCTGACGTGTGACCTTATTGAGATTAGAATTAAGATCTCCGTTTTGGGGCTGGTTACCCTGCTGTGTGACCTTATTGAGATTAGAATTAAGATCTCCGTTTTGGGGCTGGTTACCCTGTCGTGTGACCTTATTGAGATTAGAATTAAGATCTCCGTTTTGGGGCTGGTTACCCTGTCGTGTGATCTTAGAGGATATTGAAGGCTTACTAGATTTATGAGTGTCGATTTTTACATTACGATGTCCCGCACGACACCGGGACGAGACGGTTACTCGTTTTTTGAACCGGTATCTACCGTATCGTAGCCTTCTTCGAGGTTATTAGGATAGTCATCATTATTATATTCTGATGGTTCTTCGGCAACAAAGTTTACACGATGAGTCGGCCCTGATTGGGTCCGATCAGGATTATTAAAACGGTTATTGTTATATTTCCGTTTTTGGCATTGTTCTAATAAATGCCCAGGGGTCTTACAATATCTACAAAATGGAGCCGAAGGGCTGTAATTATTATTACCGTTCATAGGTCGTGTAGGATTAGGATAAAACTTTGAGCTGGATTGGATTGAGTTACGACGCATAAATTGATTGTTAGATTTTGATGTGTTCGCTTTGTCTTGGCGTAATAGCTGGTTATTAGATTGTGTTTGTTTGTTTAAGGAATGATAAATTTTCTCCTCCGAAATAGCGAGGTTTATGGCTTCATTTAAGGTTTTAATTGATTTACATCTAATAATATTGGATATATGGGGTTTTAATCCCATTTGGAAATGATGGAGGGCTAATTCCTCCATTGCAGCTGTTCGTCCTATCATTTCTCGGCTTTTATGCCCGTGTGAAATAGAAATTTCCGTTAGTAATTCGGATAGACATGTCTCAATTCGTAGAGCATACTGACTAACGTTTTCCTGAAATTGTTGTTTACAATCCTGAAGGTCGGTTAAAAGATGGGCATAGTGTTTCCTCTCACTAAATTGTGTTTTGAGGAACTCTTTGAGTTGTTGCCAATTGGTAAACTCTTTAATTGAGCAAGCGGTTTCTGCTTTACCCTGTAGTTGGCAAAGGATGTATTTAAAGAGTATATCTTTCTGTGTGTCTGAAGCTAATTCGTATGCGTTGTTACAATTTACAAGAAATGAATTTAATTTTTCTCTGGAACCATCATAAGTTTTAATAAATTTAAGTAAAGTTGGAAGTTCAATATCTACTTTAAAAGGAGTAGTTTTTTTTCTAGAGGACGCTCTGGTTGAAGGTCCTTGAGGTGGAGGGCATTGGCCTTGAATATCCTCCTCGGTATCGGTTATGGCTATTTCGGGTTTTTCAAATTTGGGACTCTGTGATCTTTCAGCCATAATAATTGATTTAAATATTACACAATAAAGAATAAGATACAATAATATAAGGATAAAACACAATCGTTCAAAATTAACAATAGAATTATAGCAATGACCAAATGTTATACATAAAATCACTTACAGGAATGTAGAGAGCGTGATAAGAATGTTCATTGTTGCTTGTAGCTTTCGATGAAACGGATATAGGTACTGATAAGCCGCTGGATAATTGCGTCACGTTGCCGTCGTCGGAGTCTAAATGTAGGCTATCACTTTTATTTTTACGCGACGGGATAAGTAGTTTTATAGGTTTAGAATAAAGACCGGCTGCAGCACGAGCAGTGCGCAGCAGTGGGCCTTGCAGGAACAGGAACGTCGAGTATTGCAGCACGAGCAGTGCACAGCAGTGGGCCTTGCAGGAACAGGAACGTCGAGTGAAGCCGGGCCCGAACTCGGTATAATAGTTCAATATCACACAATGGAGTCGGCACTTACAAAACGTACACTCGCGTATTACTTGTTCGAAGACGTACCGGGGATTATAATTTATTAATCCCACCGCTGCCACCAAATGTTAAGAGTCAATTTGGGTTTAGGTTTTTAAAAAATAAAATAATGAATTAGGTTTGAGACAGCCGTTCGGTTCTGATGATGGAATTAGACTAAGGTGTGAATGAATGGATCGTGAGGATATGAATGAGAAATGCTGACTGAGTAAGAAATGCTGACTGTGTATGAGAGTGTGCGTGGTATGGAATAAGGGTAACATTGTATGTCTATAACAGTACGTTAGACACTATGCCTTTTTAGTTTGTAACCACACTTTTTTATACAATAAAAAGCTAGCAATATTATTATATTATTCCCTTGAAAATACAGACAAAAAGGCAAGAACACACTCAAGGGATACAATCAATCAAATAAAAAAACGTTGACTAGAAAGTAACTTAAAAACTCCCGTGGGATAACCCCTTATTTTTTGCAAGGAATCGTTTCAAATAAACTCTTTGCTAAGAGTTTATATTGAGGTGTGATATACAAGTAGGTAAGCGGGATTCAAAATTAACTCGATCAGAAAGATGTGACGCACTGCACCAAAAAGTTTTCTAACTCCGTATGTGCCAAGAAATGATTAACTGGTGTTGGTTTTCTTTAGGATTCGGAGGTATGGAAGTCGAGTAATTTAAAAGCGTGGTTTTGTTTAGCAAGAGCGGAGCTGAGCGATCCCTGACGTATTGAATCAATTAATAACTGAGCTTTTTGTAATAAAATCAATGTTAACTAGCCGAAAGGTAAAATTTCGGCAGATTTTTGAAGCTGACCTTAGTGCTATTAGGGTTAAATCACTTTATTTATTTAAATATAATTACGTTATCTTAAAATTTGCATTAATCCACCATTTAACCTATATTCGCTTCTAAATTCTAAGAATAATAAAATAAAATTACTAAAGAAACGAGGCGTATTCGTAGGACAAAGATTCTACATCCAACGCTAAAGTAAACATAATATAGACCCACGTAATTGAAATTTTGTTAATCTAAAACAAGAAGATCTGATTCATATCTCGACTTTTATCCTTTTACTTCTAATACATAATCTTCAATGGAAAATGTCGGAAGCTTAATAATTTTACGTTTATAACTTTAGCTAAGGTAGAATGCGATCTCGGGGAATGGCATAATCTAAAAGTTTTCTTTGATGTAATAGCGTTCGAGTGCCGACAGTAGGAGGTACTAACACCGTTCAGAGTTTGTTAAAGTTTTATCAATACTTATTTAGATCTTTTTGACCTGACAGAAGTTGAGCCAGTGTCGTAAATCTCTGACGTATTCTAAAATTTCAAAATCCTCTTGATTTAAAATAACAGTAGTAAGACTTCTGTTTTGTGTAAGTATAGTTCTTTTAAATTATTTTTCTTTCTGAATGATAGGTATGTTATGGTGAGAAAAGCGTCTTTTCCCATACTTTCGTTTTTAATTAGTAATTTTATTTTCTTCTGCTTCCATTTTTGATGCTAAGGATGGTCTTCATCTCATAACGTTAAACAACACTCGGTCATTAACCCAATTTTTTCTCAAAATGAAAAATCTTGATATCAATGTTTAACTATAAAGAAAGATCAAGTACAAAGTGTAGACGACGATTTAAAAAGAAAAACAGACTTAATACCGTTTCATTTCTGTTTTCTTTTAAATATTTAATAAGCTCAAGGTAAGTTTTTTGCTAATACACAACATTTTCTTTATAAACTTAAGCGCGAAAATAGCCTACAGCTAAGTTTGCTCTTATCTTCAACAATATTTTACCACCACGCGCCACCTTACCTAACAAAAAGTTATAAAACATTACTGTACGGTGTGACATGTGGTATAAAACGTTAAATTAACATCATATTTGAGACACCACAAAGAACATGCTTTTTGCTACATTTAAAAATCACATGAGATGCGATTAAGCGTCTAAAATAAAATGTTTTCTGTGTCATAGAGCTTATTTTCAGCTAGTTCATACTGAGCCATAGCAGAGACGGATTAGGCCGTCGGGAAACACATTTAGTTAAGTAGATCTTTCTTCTCTAATCAAGAAGTAATAGTATTTTAAACAGTCTAAAATGAAAACAAATAGTTATATTATTATTATGAGGACACCACAAACATTCAATCTTGAAGAATAACTTCAGTTTATTATAACTCTCTTACAAACTACGTGTAATTAAAACTAAATAAAAATGAAATAAATGTGACTATTCAAATCAATGTACGTAGCAACGTTATAATTAACAATGTAACATAGGTAACAAGATTGCGTTGATATCATCGTGGAATGTGGAATAAGATTTGCATCCGATTAAAATAACGGTAGCGTATAGTTCAGCTCATTAGCAACACGTGGAGTTTATTTGTTAACATAAATTTTAAATAGATATCAAATCTTTCCAATAAAATAAAATTATTCATGAATTATAAATACGCTGAAAGGCACTAACAAATTTCAACAAAATACGATACAAATATCAAAGTTAATTAGCAATTTAGACCAATATAAAATTATACAAAACAAACAGTAAATATTTGATTCAGCGTATCTTGGCCTGTACAAATTGCGGCCCCTATAAAATAGCGTACAGTTCGACCCTGTTAGCAAAACGATAACCGCACATAATGCACAAAATTTGCACATTTTGCGCAATAATGGTGCAATAATTCAAATGTAACGGGTTACGTTTAAATGTATGATAGCATAAGGTACTACTGACATAGATAACTGGTGAGTTGCAATGCAAATTGTGAGTAAATAGTGACGGTGCCAAGTCTTTATTATACTGGAACTGTATACAGAATACCTACTTGACAATAAGTTACGCATACTACAATTTTATGTATAACAAAATTCTTTTCAACATGTTTTGTTAAAATATTTTATTTCTTTCCTAAAGGAAACCACTAATAATGTTTATTGTGCTATGAGTACTACTTTGTCAATGTTATTTATTTAGGGCATTTTGTTGTGCGTTTAAATTTTTGTTACTTAAATTGTGCTCTGTACCGTTAAGAGCTTACGCAGGTACTAATTTAACAAATATGTAAGTGGACTAGCTAGGTTTTTGTTTATTTATACAAGAGTCCTGATGATGTACAAAATACGCGTCTTATACAAATACTTCAACGTAAAACAATATTTTATTACTTTTTATGGTGCAGCATCTACTTTGTGGATAGTTGTTTAATCTTCCCATAGACATCTGACGTTGCATAATTACAGTAAAAACAAAACTCTGTACTAACATACTTAACAATACTCCTTACATAATCAGAATTATTACACAAACACCGTAGTACTGTGCAATTTAAAATGGTGCCCGTGCAAATTGCAAATACACAACACCACCTGGTACAATTTCCTTTCTAAGAACTGTCCTCGTCCTCATATTGACATTAATTGAAAATACGGATTTTGAACTTCCGCATAATTCGTACTGAAATGAAAATAGATTACCAGAAATTTTAAAATATATTACACGAAACTGAGAATTAACACGGCAAGCTATTTACCTTTGATTTGCTTGAAGTTTCGCCACAACTTACACGAGCGGTGGTCTCAAGTAGACTCACTTTTTTTGGTTTTAGCTTGAGACCACAGCCAGTGTAACCTGTGTCAAAACGTCAAACAAAATAAAGGTAAATGGCATGCTGCGTTTAATCTACCGTTTAGATTTTTGTCATTGACTTTTCGGGGTGCTGTGCCGGTGCAGTGCGTTTGTCGCCTATCGTTAAATGCACTGCTCCGGTATTGCAAACATCCGACACGAAACGCCTAAATTGAAAGAGCCTTTAGACTGATTTTCATTGCATTAATTTTTCTTTTTATATTATAAGTAATCAAACAACGCGATAGTTTAAAATTTATGAAATAGAATAAAGTTAAACTACATCACAATAGGTATGCAACAGGAAATTTGTAGCGTACTTTGTTGTCACTAAAAATGTTTGTGTAAAAATAAAGTTTTCTCTTTCTGTTCGAGTTGTTACAGTGCCGGGCTTTATCACTCAGTCTCTATGCAACTGAATTTTAAAGGCTTTTAGGCTTTTGTTCAAATATTTAAGCGAACAACGTATCTTACCCAGTTTTATTATGTAATTTTATTTTATCCGCTCATCTGTCTATCTTTATTGTATTATAGCATTATTTTTGCAATTTGGCAAATCATTGAATTATGATACAGTGTTCTCGAGTTTGGTTCTTCCTTGTAAGAGCATTGGTTTATATAATAACAATACTTTATTTTCTGTTAATTTGTAGTAACACTTAGTAATCTATATACTTCTATACTAATTATAAAGAGGTAAAGTTTGTGTGTTTGTGACGTTGTAAGTAGGTAGACGATAGTACATTTATTGGGGAGTGTCATAGGCTATAAAGTATTACGCTAAGACTAATAGGAGTGGAGCAGTAATGAAATATGTTTAAAAAAAGGACGCGTATTTTTCACCGCCCAACGAAGTAGGCACGGGTCAGCTAGTTGTTTATAAAACGAAAATATTCATTCTAACGATGTGTTAAAATTACATAGAAGTGTGAGGAAAGTAGAAGACTTACTCCATTTTGTGGACAACAGCAGCCTAATAATTTAATAGGAATAATACGCTTGTAATCAGTTTGTCTAAATTTAGTATTCCGTATATATTATTTGGTTTCTGATTAGTCATACCAAAAGGGCATTGATGCGTAAACGGATTAGATAAGCGTGTATTGTTTCGTACTACATTTATCAAATTCGCATAAAACGTCAGGGTTTGTATCCATGTACCTGAAATTATTGCTTTGCTTTCAAAACTGGTTACATTAAAGTTAATAATAATACTTTTTACACCTATTACAATTTGTCAAATTTCAAAATGCTTTATTTCTTAAAATTTAAGCACTAAAAAAACCGCGATGTTCAGTGTAAATTAGAGGAGAAAAATAAAACCAATCTACTACTCAAATCTCATCAATCAGTTTCCAAATGCATACAGCCTATGAGAAGAAACCTGGCAAAGAAACTCAACTTCTATTCCCAATTGAAGCAAAATTACTATTACTATTAGTACTATGAATGATAGTGAAATAAACATTTGTAGTAAACTTAGTTGCTAAGAAATAAAATAGTAGGAAAATCTTTAAATACATTTTCCATTAAAAAAAGCGGTCGTTAAACAGAAGATAGTTTTTCATAATTACCTTTTAAGGGATTAACAAAAACCACTATCACTGCTTTGCTAAACTGTTCTTAATCACTAATTGGACGGTATTTCGTATTCTGTCTTCACCGCGGATTTACAAAAGCTATTTTTCAGAGTCCGTCTGTCCATCCAGTCTCCTCATTAATCAAGGTCGGACAGTCGGTGACGAACACTACGATAGATGGGTGTAGTCATGTTGAAACTTAACTGGAAAATACGAAAAATATTTTTCGCTCCGCAGTTCATTCGTTTGGAAAATGTTAGTGAAAAATTGTGAATTTTAGATACAGTACGGAGAAAGTTTTCGATGTATAACTTCGCTTATTAAAATGCAATACTGTATTAAAAGTTTACTAAAGCTGGTTATAACTATATTAAATATATATCGTAGATATGCACACTATCACTTTTTGAATTGCGCTTATAATGCTGAGAGATATGTGGTTCTGGGAATTCTAGAGTTTCTGGTAAACAGGCGACTGCGACACAGATGGTGCGATTACTACGATTATAAGTAGGTATAAATAAATATTCACGGACATATCTACACAGCGCCATCAGTTCCCAAAGTAAGCTAGGCTTAACCTGCTTGTTTTATGGGTAACAGAACAACTGATATTAGTAACTTATATACTTTTTTTTTGTAAATACTTAAAAACATTCAGACCAATGCAAATAATTTGAATTGAGCGAGAACGAACCTGAGACAGCTGCGTAGCAACCATGTTATGTAACCACTACGCCACAGAGGTCGTTAATATATTTCTTTAATTTTATTATACTTTCATTTGTAATCAGATCATTGAAATCAGCTAACAAAGCATGATTCTTTGACTACAAAATCTTAAACAATAAGTAAATTCCAAAAGACAACGTCTCCACATCCTTAATACAAAAGAAAAACACTTTTAAAATGAATAAGACAGTAAAATAAATGGCTGCTAACAAAGGGTAGGAAGATACACAACACCTTACAACTCCATGGCAGCCTTAAGTGCTTACTCGTGTCAGAGGATGTTGTCAAGGGCGGGAGAATTTTGCGCTAGGGTTCTCCCTAGCGCAAAATTCTCCCGCCCTTGACAACAGCCTTAGTAGTGTTTTCAAGATAGGCGTGTTAATGTTTTCTATAGTTTATCATGCTCAGGGTGATAGACTCCTCTCTTTATAGTTAATGGCATTTCTCGGAGCAGCGTTATAGAGACAAAGTCTAAGGATTTTAGTTTTTGTTTTTGTAATCCGTGTTTTGTCATAAAGACTTAGTAAATAATTTTGTAATGAAACTATGAGAGAGGTGAACGTAGGAAACATAGTAAATTGAAGTTGAAAAACGGATTTAAATCTCTATTAATTCCGTTTATTTTTATCATAGCTTACGTTTAAACTGGCTTTAGGGCATTTTAATAACTAAATGGTTTATTGTAATAATAAGTACTTAATTAGCTGTGTATTACCCTTGAACTAATTACAAACATTTTGTATCGATTCCAACAATTTGAATGCAATAAAAATACAATAATTTGTGAGATCCACAAATTATTGTCCTGAGTCTGGGTGTTCTATGTGTCCGTTAATTGATGTTTGTAAAAGTCCCGCGACACAGGGCATGATCCCTAGTGCGGGAGTAGTCTTTTAAAAAAAAAAAAAGAAAAAGAAAAGAAACAAATCTGTCCTTAGGGAGAGACGATAAAAGAGTTGCTTTTCCTGTTGTTAGCATATTTTATAAAAGTACTTATTAAGGCCCTATATAATGCTATGTATTTTTTTATTTCTAATATCTTAGCAATCAGAAAATAAAACCAGCATCAAGAAAATAATTTATGTATTACATCGTAAATTTTGAATGAGTTACTTTTTTAAAGTTTCGCGCATTTGCATTATAAATTATACAAATAAATAATATGAAATAATACATTTTTTTTTAATCTAAAAGGTCTAATACATGGTGATTATATTACTTTTAAGAAAATTAAAACAATGATTATGTTAGGTGGGATTGGTTGTATTACCCTCTTGCATAATAGTCACATATCCTATCGTCATGAATCATTTTGCATCAAATTCTACTATAATTATCTGAAAAGGATAAGAATCAGCACCCTACATTCATAAACAACGTACTTCATAACTAAAATATGATGGTACAGTGCTAACAGGTCAAACCTAATTCAATCCTTTACATCAAAACCGGTAAACAAAGGCGTAACATAATATTAAGATAATGAACTATTTCTCGAAACTACCTTACGCAGTATCAACAAATCCTTCACATAACCTAAGACTTCGAAACTTGAAGCTCCTGATGCAGACCTAGAGAAGTGTCTACTAAATTTGCATGTACATAGTTTGGTTTAAGTAACATAGTCGTAACTAGTAAATAGGTCGTATGTGCACACGGTAGATCGATCTTCGACATAGGAGCTTGTAAAGGCTGAAACTGTTATATACAGTTGAGCTACGAAAGTTTGGAGCTAGAAAACATTATTATTTTTATAACTGAAACAAGTTTTAAAATTTGTGAACACCAATCCTTAATTGCAATGATGTTAAATATTGAGAAAGAATAGCTTAAGTTTCTTGCCCAGAGTCTACTCTAAATCTAAAATAAAATAATATAATTTTATGAAAAAGCCAACGTACATAATATTTTCGCTCATAGTTCTTCTTTTGGTTATTATAGGGGTTGCTTTATAACCTAAATATATAAAATTAATATTATAAGGAACATAAACGAAGACTTTAGAACTTGAAGCTCCTGATGCAGACCTAGAGAAGTGTCTACTAAATTTGCATGTACATAGTTTGGTTTAAGTAACATAGTCGTAACTAGTAAATAGGTCGTATGTGCACACGGTAGATCGATCTTCGACATAGGAGCTTGTAAAGGCTGAAACTGTTATATACAGTTGAGCTACGAAAGTTTGGAGCTAGAAAACATTATTAGTTTTATAACTGAAACAAGTTTTAAAATTTGTGAACACCAATCTTAAATTTCAATGATGTTAAATATTGAGAAAGAATAGCTTAAGTTTCTTGCCCAGAGTCTACTCTAAATCTAAAATAAAATAATATAATTTTATGAGAAAGCCAAAGTACATAATATTTTCGCTCATAGTTCTTCTTTTGATTATTATAGGGGTTGCTTTATAACCTAAATATATAAAATTAATATTATAAGGAACATAAACGAAGACTTTAGAACTTGAAGCTCCTGATGCAGACCTAGAGAAGTGTCTACTAAATTTGCATGTACATAGTTTGGTTTAAGTAACATAGTCGTAACTAGTAAATAGGTCGTATGTGCACACGGTAGATCGATCTTCGACATAGGAGCTTGTAAAGGCTGAAACTGTTATATACAGTTGAGCTACGAAAGTTTGGAGCTAGAAAACATTATTAGTTTTATAACTGAAACAAGTTTTAAAATTTGTGAACACCAATCTTAAATTGCAATGATGTTAAATATTGAGAAAGAATAGCTTAAGTTTCTTACCCAGAGTCTACTCTAAATCTAAAAAAAAAAATATAATTTTATGAGAAAGCCAAAGTACATAATATTTTCGCTCATAGTTCTTCTTTTGATTATTATAGGGGTTGCTTTATAACCTAAATATATAAAATTAATATTATAAGGAACATAAACGAAGACTTTAGAACTTGAAGCTCCTGATGCAGACCTAGAGAAGTGTCTACTAAATTTGCATGTACATAGTTTGGTTTAAGTAACATAGTCGTAACTAGTAAATAGGTCGTATGTGCACACGGTAGATCGATCTTCGACATAGGAGCTTGTAAAGGCTGAAACTGTTATATACAGTTGAGCTACGAAAGTTTGGAGCTAGAAAACATTATTAGTTTTATAACTGAAACAAGTTTTAAAATTTGTGAACACCAATCTTAAATTGCAATGATGTTAAATATTGAGAAAGAATAGCTTAAGTTTCTTGCCCAGAGTCTACTCTAAATCTAAAATAAAATAATATAATTTTATGAGAAAGCCAAAGTACATAATATTTTCGCTCATAGTTCTTCTTTTGATTATTATAGGGGTTGCTTTATAACCTAAATATATAAAATTAATATTATAAGGAACATAAACGAAGACTTTAGAACTTGAAGCTCCTGATGCAGACCTAGAGAAGTGTCTACTAAATTTGCATGTACATAGTTTGGTTTAAGTAACATAGTCGTAACTAGTAAATAGGTCGTATGTGCACACGGTAGATCGATCTTCGACATAGGAGCTTGTAAAGGCTGAAACTGTTATATACAGTTGAGCTACGAAAGTTTGGAGCTAGAAAACATTATTAGTTTTATAACTGAAACAAGTTTTAAAATTTGTGAACACCAATCTTAAATTGCAATGATGTTAAATATTGAGAAAGAATAGCTTAAGTTTCTTACCCAGAGTCTACTCTAAATCTAAAAAAAAAAATATAATTTTATGAGAAAGCCAAAGTACATAATATTTTCGCTCATAGTTCTTCTTTTGATTATTATAGGGGTTGCTTTATAACCTAAATATATAAAATTAATATTATAAGGAACATAAACGAAGACTTTAGAACTTGAAGCTCCTGATGCAGACCTAGAGAAGTGTCTACTAAATTTGCATGTACATAGTTTGGTTTAAGAAACATAGTCGTAACTAGTAAATAGGTCGTATGTGCACACGGTAGATCGATCTTCGACATAGGAGCTTGTAAAGGCTGAAACTGTTATATCCACGTACGTTGGAAACTGAGCTACAAAGAAAGTGGAGGTAGAAAAAAAATTTCTAGTAAGTTTGAATGATTGTAATTAAGTCAAATATTGAGAAACAATGGCATAAAATCTATAACCACATTTTTTGCTAAACTTTAAAAATTGCATAATTAAAAAATTGTAGTAGTTTGGCAGTTTTTTTTCTCCGATGATCATAAGTATTATTTGGTAGCCTAAATCAATAACAAATTTCATTTTAAAAGTTCAACGATTGAAGAAACAACAACTTATTACTAGGAGGATAGTAAAAAAATCTCGTTTTTGTAAGCAAAATATATTATCTTATTGAGTGTTAAGATATTTTTAAATTTTCTCAATCATCATTATCACATGAACTAATAATATCTCATAAATATACAAAAGAAAATTATATTATAATCTATCTGATATTATTCTTGTTGAAATATTATCACAGCTTACCAAAATAGCCAGAGAGAGAGAGTCGTATATTTTTCTGCCTATGATTTTAAGGAATTTTACGGTCTAACCAGTATATAGTGAATCTAATATGAAGCGCTCGCTACGGGCCTATTTTATAGATGTATTGTTTTAATGATTTTACCTTCAATAATATTATATCATAACAGCCCATTAATGTCCCACTGCAGGGACGGGCCTCCTCCCGTGACGGAGGGATACTTGGCCTACTTATACCACGCTGGTCAGACGGATTGATATAGGGTTTAATTTCAAGTCATTTCTTTTTACTTCGTAAAGATAATATTTACGGCTAACAGTAAAGGACTAATCCCTTAGTCGATTTTTACGACACTCATGGGATGGTGTGGTGACAAATTGTATTCTTACTCCGTCACCACACGGACAGATAATATTATATAATATAAAATACTTCTATTAAATGAACGTTTTTCTGAAAAATTGTAAACGTAATAAATATTTCATTGACGAAAATAATTTTAAGAAACAAGTTAGGTTGAAATAGCCTGCACAAGAACAGTAGTTCGGCAACGCATCTGTGATTCTTCTAGTGTTGCGGGTGTTCATGGGCGGCGATGATCACTTACCATCAGGTGACCTGCTGGCTCGTTTGCCTCCTATTACATAAAAAGAAAATATTCTAATAAAATGCCGCATCAAAATATTTGTACATGTCATTCTATAAACATTTGCTTGCAACCCTCGACCGGTCAGCTCTTTAAATCTAGATCTGGACTCAAACCCGTAGCCTTTTACGGGCTGACACAGCACTACCGTTGAAATTTTAAGCTATGCCATTTTGTCTGTGGTGTATTTATTCGGTTGAATAATCGTGATGTTTTCGATTCCTTTGATGTAGTAAACAGACCTTTCTGAGAGGGTCTATGCGTTTTATTTTAGACCTTACGTAGGTTTGACCCGCCTAAATAGCACCTGTTTTGTTGGTAAATTCACATTCACAAGCCATGGGCTTTGATTTTTGAGATTGTTTGGGTTGTAACTTGTAAGCACTAAAAAGGTCTGTTTATTTTAAAATTCTTGTATCAGTGACGACACATTTAAAATTACACACTCTCTCTCTCTCTCATTCTTTTAAAATGCAATTTTGTCGTAGTTTTTGTATATTTTTTGATTTTGTTTGGCAGTAGTAAAAATTATTTAGTAATTTCTAATTAACCAAAATACAAATTTTAATCATACCGCACACAATGACATATAACTATAAACATTTTTTCAATAACTGTCAGTAGCTATTTTTACAGTCAATGAATAAATGTGTTCAACGTATAAGAATAGCTAAATACTAAACAAATGTATACTATTACGTAATACTGTATTCATTAAACTTAGCTAAGAGAAATCCCATTTCAACGTTGATCACTTAAAAGAAAAAGTAAAAACGTATTCCATTAAAAATATCCCAGCAAGTATGAGACAAAAAGTACTTTTAAGAGATATACCGTATCGAAATCCTCTCAAATTTAGAACAGCCCGGGGTAGTAACTCCATCCTGGAGAAAACCACAGCCAAATAACTTTGTATTATCTTCGTTGCTTTGAGCATCGTTTGCAACGCTTGCGGCATCAGGATTAAGGTACGCTAGGCGTTGGAGTGTTACTTGCTTCACTAGCATTGCTAGGATTTCCGTAATGTATTTCTCAGGTGTGATCATGTTTATCTATTACGTGTATATTGGGAAATTTGATCTAGGTAGCTACATAAATTTACATGTGAAACAGTGTACCGTCAAAGACAATAATATTTAGGTGGTGTACTTCTAAGCTCATCATCATCATACTTATCATCTTATGGACGTGCTCTGCTGGACATAGGCCTCCTCCAAACATTACCTTGCGCGGTCTTGTGCCATTATCTAGGCTTAGTCATTTTAATTAATTCATTTATTCCAATTAATTTCCTTTTTTGCAAAGCCAGAGCTTGTGATGATTTTTAGGGTAAGGTGTCGTTTAATATAATGACCAAATTCAGTACTAAGTACATAGTTGCGTATGGCATAAGGTCGGTTACTTGTGTATCGTATATCGATGGCTATGCTCTTACCGAACATGGGGTATAAGCTGATGACACGAAAACTCCGAGCTTAACTGATGTAAGAAAAGAGGAGAGAACACATTTAGATTTTTTTTAATATAGCAATAAAATCTACTTATGTGAATATTTTGAAATGTAAATTATGCTATAATTTACGGGCTTTAATTTAACCAAGAAGTAATTCAAACATTAGCAAAAATTATAATAGATATTTAGTCAACTAGCGAACATAAATTTTAGAGATTGCTCAATTACTTCGATTAGAGCTTTCAGAACAATACAAGTCTCTGTTCAAAATTTAATACTGGATGCAATGGAACCAATTTCAAACTAATTCTCATTGGAAACTTGTAGGTCCGTCTTGCATATTGAATATCGAAATGTAATAATCAGTCGTCCGGGAACGCTGTCCTGACTTTAGACTTCTACTGTCAATTTGTCCCGAGAGTAGCACATTTTGTTAGTGACTGCAGTATCAAACATGCAACTATGAATGGGTTCAAAATGTAATAAGATTAGATTATAATAAAAAAAACAGATTATAACAGACATACTTGTAAAATTATTGTTGAGTTAAAGAACTGAATTATTAATTTTGTAACCATATTTTTTTGATGTTATTTGATTGATTTTTTGTATTTAGTGAAGATTATGTAACATACATAAATATATTACGCACATTTATGAATCGCTTAATGAATGTGGAAGAGGCCCAATCTGTTTGCTAGGATTGTGACAAGTGGCGTTCTGTCGTCTTTGCCTACCCCGGACGGGATAAGGCGTGAGTTTATTTATGTATGTATTATGTAACATGTAAGAAAGATTTTGAAATACTTACATTAATTTATGTATTATCCACTTAATCCAGTCTCTGCGATTGAATCTTCCAAATCAAAAAAAATCAAACCCTATATAGAGGTTTTATTTTATTAATTTAATATTTCGTAACTTCATGTTACTTTCATTACAGATGCTCGCGTCTGCCAATACAGCCATAGCAGTAATTGAGTACATTTGAAACTATTTTATTGATTCTCCCAGTACCATGATGCACCATTTAATTTAGTTGTTCAATGTTCTATGGCGGTATTATACGGCCAGTGTATTAATAGAAATTATAATGGATTTTATTATGCTTAATAACAATTTTCTATATTCATCATCATCATCATATCAGCCTATAGACGCCCACTGCTGGACAAAGGCCTCCTCCAAAAGTTTCCACCCTGCGCGGTCCTGTGCCTCCCTCATCCATCGACTTCCCAGCCGTCCTAATCAGGTCGTCGGTCCATCGTGTGAGGGGTCTCCCCACCCTGCGCTTTCCGGTGCGCAGTCGCCATTCTAGAACTTTTCTGCCCCAACGGCCATCAGTTCTCCGCGCTATGATATTCAGTTGATTTTAATACAGATCGACTATGCAGTTTATTTAAAACATTTTAGGAGGCTAGGTGGCAAAATAGTAGTTAGTGTATAGGGTTGCCGTGCACAAGATTGCGGTTTCTAATCCTACGTAAGATAATTTATTTGAAAATGTTATATACTCATTATTGTCTTGATCCTGAATATTATTTAGGGCTGTTTATTTCAAAGTTTTGTTTGTGAAATTCCTGTTACACATGGCTCGATACAAAGCGCCGGAGTCATCTTGAAAAAAAAAAGACACTGCAGAAGGATTTCCTGGTTCGTATTAATGTATTCAGGTTGATGTGAGCGTCATCGGCTTAGTTTAAGGCATTCACAGCTAGTTGCAATCACTTATTTTTATATGATAAAGTCAGCGAGGTCATTTAAAATATGGGTGACCGTTCAGTAGTCATTTTCATGCTTAACAGGGCACTTAAAAATAAACTTTATACAGACAACTGCGTACAAATAATATTGTCTTAGAATTAAACGCTACCTCGATCTCGGTAGCCAAGTACGACTGGTGCTCTTCTTAAGCTGTAAAATATTATTCCTTTAAATCGAGACATATTCTGCAAATAATACCGATTTTGTGTTGAGTTCAAAAAATTAAAACTCTGTAAAACTTTTTTCTGTTTGTTTCTTTCATTTTGTTAAACTTATTGTAGTACATCACATCATGAAGCTGTCACAAGTTTACACTAAATAAAACATCTTATTGTTTGGCAATTGACTGTTATATATTCTTAAACAAAATTAGCTTCAAGTAAGAACTCTTCTTAAGCACCCTTCAGATTTATGAAGAAAGTTTGATACTTATTTCTATTTACTTACTAACTTCAGTTTATCGAAAAGGTAACATTCTTGTTACGAATTCGTTTGTTGTATTCGCAATATCATACCTACCAGAAGTTGGTATAAAAATCTTAGAATGGAAAACATAATAATATGTTGAGCAGAAAGGTTGCATATTGGAAAGGGCCAAATAAAGAGCACTCGTAACCGACGCGCATGTATGACTCGCTTAAAGAATGTAGACGAGGCCTAATCTGTTTGCCAGGATCGTGACAAGTGGCGTTTTGTCGTCTCTGCCTACCCCGGACGGGATAAGGCGTAAAAGATAACGTATTTATATATTTTTCCCTTAAATACTTCATCATAACAGCCCATTAATGTCCTACTGCAAGGACGGGCCTCCTTCCGTGACGGAGAGATACTTAGCCTACTAATACCACGCTGGCCAGACGGATTGGTACAGGGTTTAATTTCAAGTTTTCTTTCTTTTTATTTCGTAAAGATAATATTCACGGATAGTCCCTTAGTCGGTTTTTACGACACCCTTGAGATGAGATGGGGTGGTGACATATTGTATTTATACTCCGTCACCACACGGAGATTCTACATCAGTTATAACAAATTAAACAGCCATCAAATTATTACAAAGCCCATACATACAGACTAAACTTGACCCAACTTGCATCTTTAACACATATTCAACATGGCGGAAGTCGACAATCCTTTCGGTTAATCTACACAGAGATTAATTGATGAAGACAAAGACGGAGACTGGACATCTGCAATACGATTAAGTACCCAAGATCACATGGTACAGAGGACTGAGTTATTCAGTAAGCTAGATACTCTGTAGTCTAGTGTCAAAGCATTTCTGATTCTATAGGTTATGATACCTACTTAGTTTAACTTTGAATGCAGTGGTTCTGTTTTGAGAGAAAGGTAAGTATTTGTCAATAGATATTTTGATGTAGTTATTTAGTATTTTTGTCAAAAAAACATACAAAATTTTGTACTCTAGTTCGAATGACGTTACCTCGATGTTTCTACCCAGACGGTATACTTCACCGATGGTTCGTTATCTCGGGAGGTCAATAACTCGAAAGATCTATTTCTCGACGGGTCTTTTCTTTAATTGTACATTTGATCCAAAGCTTGGAAGATAGAGAACAGTCACATAAAAAAGTCTATAGCTATAGTGTCAAAAGTATGCTGAAACTTCTCAAACTTCAATTGGGTTCGTTTCTGAGGGTTACAGTCCCAGAATAATTAATAACAGATATAAAGATACAAACTTATTTGTATTTTTCACACACTATAAGCTTGTTACATCATTTCAAATCAATATAAAACTGAAAATACTCCAATAACACAAAAGTATTTCAGAATCCCAAAACAAATAACGTAACATGAAATAGCACAAGTAGAAATCCACAAACAATATGTGTGGTGACAATTATCTACGTGACGCTATAAAGGTCGTCGCACATTACACCCACTCGACGCCAAGCCAATACCGTTCCAGCGATCAACTCGTCGGCCACCAGTGGACAATTTGGCGTCAATGTTGTGAGAATCTGTAAAATAGCTGTAAACTCGTTGACGACTTGTCAGCAATACGGTGTAAACGGGCCAGTGACAGTCAATAAGTGAATAATGCGTGGACCACGCATGACCTCTAAGTTATGTTTTAAGAAAATCACTCGTATGAAACACGAAATAAAGATTACGTTTCAATGCCATACTGTAAGTTGAGTTGGAGTAGAGTAAAGGCCTACGCAGACCGGGACGGCATGGCAAGGGATTTTAATTTTTACTAATGGACATTCAACCGTACTATTACAGAAATACGACATAAATTGCAATTCTTTAGAATGAAAAATGCCGTGCGATAAAATCCGTTTTATTAAGCGTTAAGTCGGTGTAATGTGGGACGATCTTAATGCTTTCTACTTGCAATTGTGACGTGACCTGTATGCTAGGTTTACACGAGCAAATTGTGCACAGATTTGTACAGGTTTATATTTTAAATAAATGTTATTATACCACAAAAAAAACTCAAAATAATCCCTTTTAAATAGTCTAACCTACTACCGTGATTATGATAGCAGATCAAGTTTTAGTGTATTGTTCAAGAGACACAAAACAATTATTTATATTTTTACTTTTTAATTGCACTTTTTATAATTATTAATTCAATAAAAAATTCAATGTTCTATTGATACTATAATCTAGAAAAGCAATAAAAATAATCCAATAAATATAATAAAAAAAATATCGAATAACTTCTGACATAGTAAAAATATTTTATACCTACACAAGTGTTATAAAGCTAAATCTCTAAATCGGTGCTTGGGGCAAGTTCGAGTATATAGCAATGCAGCGAGGGATATTAAGCTACAATTCACACTATCGTATATTGCAATATGAGGGGACTTTACAGGATACAACTGATCTGTTCTGAAGCCCGCTTATGAGTTATTGCATTGGTTTAGTGGTAACCTAGATTGTAACTGGCTTGAAATATCATACGAATTTATTTTTCTTTTATTTTAGCAGTCTGCGATTTATTGTTTTGTTCGAACGTTGTAAATGTGGAACATTTGATTTTGCAGATAAAATGGTTTCTATTGTTTGGTTTACTTTTTTACATGAATGTGTTCTATTATTACAGTATGAGAAATAATTAACTATTTGACATTATATTATATGTTTCATACATATACATTACATATAAATACATTATGTTATATGTATGAAACATATAATATAATGTAGCAATGATGAACAGAGGGGAAAGCGGTCAAAGTGGTAAGAACCACTTTGACCGCTTTCCCCGCTGTTTTTGTTTTAGTCAGTGGTAGCATGGTTTCTGAAATTACTTGACTAATGGGGGTTAAGCGTCACGTGATCGCGGCGTACATGCGATTCCATGTAGTATGGCGTATAGTCGAACGCTGCGTAGACGTTGCGTTGGCGCGGCGTCAACGCGGTGTGAGCGTCGCTCATACGCCCAAAGAACGCCGACGCCAAATGTGGGGGAGGCCTAAGAATCGTAGTGCGTCGAATAATAAATAAAGAAATACGTCGATGAGCCATCGAGTTCCAGGAGCGGGGTCCGCAGATCCGCCAAATCGCGCGAAATGGCCTCTACAGTTGAAGAGATAACAAGGTGTGAATTTATATACGTATCAGCTGTGTCACTGTTGAAAGTTAATAAAAAAAAATTATATGAATACAATATACAAACTGCCCCACTATATGTTCGATATAACATACGGTTTAAACCGCAAGGCGACAAGACGTGAGCACTGATGAGCTACATGTTGTAACTTGTTACTTTTGTAAAACTTGCTAGTTCACAAGATGCTTTACATTTTGCTCTTCATAACTTACCCGAGGTAGTGTACTTTACTTGTTTCAACTTAAACTTAATGCTATTCATATTTATTAGTGCTAAATGAAAGCACCTTATGTAATCTTAATGTTTTGTACCGTATGATGGACCTTTTCAATTCGAATCTTAAAACTTTTTTAATGTAGGACTTAATGTTTTGTATCCTATGATGAAGGTTTTGAATTCGAATACTATGTTAGACTTTTTTTTAAGTATGAACCCTTTTAGATGCTGCCTAATTGGCTTTGGCCAAGGCAGACAGGTATTTTGGAGTCCCGAAAAGATAAACTTTTTAAAAGGATTACAAAATCCACTGTATACCTACTCTTAACCATAAAACGACAGAACGGCGAGTAGCCTTGTTATATTTGATCCGTCTAAGTGCCATACTATTTTAAACTGTAAGCCAATTCTCGTTCCTTAAAATCGTTAAAAATTCGGTTAAGTTAACTTTTAGTTGTCAAATTGTCATACAAAGGTAAGAGAATTTGACAACTAAAGTTAACTTAACCGAATTTTTAACGATTTTAAGGAACGAGAATTGACATGCTGGTCAAAAATTGACTTAAAAAAGATAAAAATATCGATAACGTAATTAACTTACCTTTTATTTTTAATGTTCTAAGTGAAAACAACCTAGTAAAAATAAAATTAAAACATACTTAACATAACAATTACTTAGCAAGAAACAACATAAGCTCGCTTACCTCAAGTTACAAAAAAAAATATACTTTTGTTCAACACAAGAGTCAAGAGCGAGTTAACAAACTTTTCACGTCATCGAAGATGTTATTGAAAAGTTTCAGACAAGCTTTAAGTTGTTTTCCTTCTTCTTTAAATCAATCATGCACTTTGATCTAAACAAAGAGTTTGAGAATCTTGTTGTTTTTATTGTTACAAGACTCAGAATATAGGAATTAAACTTTCTTCTTTCTCTCTTTTATCGTGTGGCTAGTGGCCAACATGGTGTCGAGTGAGTCGCTCAAGCCATTTCTTTTACAATAACAGCCAAGATCGACTTTTCATAAAAAGGCCTGTGAAACACAAAAACCCAAAGATGAGATACTATTAACCGGTCTCCCATCTATGATATGACCTCCCTGACGGGACTTAACGACTTTATCAGCGAGTTCGTTTACGAAACATTGATTGAAACTGACTGTGAGCATTTACCTTGGCTTCGAAACCCAGTTTGATTTCCAAAGTAATTGGATGAGGTTGGTGAGAAGCAGAAGAGGAAAATAATATAAAAAAACTGCATACAACAAATATTTTCTAAAAAAAAAAGCAAAAACCTAACATAAGTATGCCACATAAGCTCTTGGCACGCATTAACCTCCTGAGCATCATACAGTACCTCGTCCTAACATTCAACGTGCAGTCATCTACATGCATGATGTAAATGGAAAACAGGCACTAACACTAAACCTCTGTAGAGGAAAATATTATGAGCGCGGGTTAAAAGCATTCTACTCGACTGTTTTTGAACACAGTGTTGCACTGTGTAAGTACGAACATGTGTTTGTAGCGCTTAAAGTCTGCCTTTTATTTTTACTGAAAGGACTTTGAAAGTTTTGTTTTGTTTTCTATATTTTCTTGTGCTGCGATGGAGTATAAGTTTCTTTTTTTAACGTAACTGTATTTAAAATTTAGCTAGAATACCTTCATAAATAACGTTACGAAATTTATAAACTCTTTGTGTGGTGATGAAGTAAGAAAACAATATTTCACCACCCCATCTCATCCCATGGGAGTCGTAAAATCCGTGTCGGACTATCCGTGAATATTATCTTTACGAAATAAAAAGAAGGAAAACTTGAAATTAAACCCTATACCAATCCGTCTAACCAGCGTGGTAATAGTAGGCCAGGTATCTCTCCGTCATGAGAGGAGGCTCGTTCCTGCAGCGGAATATTAATGGGCTGTTATGATGATGAATTAACAAAATGTTTATAAAGTCAATTCCTGCACTAGTAGTATTTCAGGGGCATTTATAGACATGCAATTAATAAATAAGGCTCTTCCAGGCTTAAGACTATTTTATTACATGGATCGCAAAATTGTCTTGCATTTCGCTACCTAGTGGTCAGCAGCCACATAAACGAACTTCCCCACCCAGAGGCAGCAAGTGTATTTAAATTTTGTTTTTTCGGGTAGTAGTAAGGGACTACTACCCGAAAAAACAAAATTTTCTACTTTAACCTAATACCTCTTGTTGCTAAGTCCATTAAATGAGACAAGAAACAAGAAGGTTTTATGATTGCAAACGTAAGGTATAGTGGTACAACAGCGGTGCGGTACGACAAACTTCGTAAATAGTTGCATTATGTTTCATAAGTGTTACAAGTTATCTTTATGATGCATAACTGCATCATAAAGATAACTTGTATAAAGATAACAAAACTTCTTACAAATTCGCACAACGTCATGTAGTTTAACTAAGGAGAGTATTGTACTATGGGTACTAGACAACTGAGAATAGTAAAATAATAAAAAATATTTATTACTAGAATGTGGTTACATGGTAATTGTGTTACGATGATAGACCTTATCATAATTATTCTATTATAACAATGGTGAGTAAACATTTCTGTCTTAATGAATTAAAGTAAATTGTACAAACATAAGAATCAATTTTAATTTAATTAAACATTATGCCAAACATAGCAGTTAATGTCTCACTGCAAGGACGGGCCTCCTCCCGTGACGGAGGGATACTTGGCCTACTAATACCACGCTGGCCAGACGGTTTGGTATAGGGTTTAATTTTAAGTTTTCCTTCTTTTTATATCTTTAAGACATAAAATCCCATGGATGTCGTAAAACTGTCGTTTTACGACATCCATGAGATGAGATGGGGTGGTGATATATTATTGTTTTCTTACTCCGTCATCACACGGAGACAATAATAAAAATTTTTATTATTTGTTTTAAGAAAGATTTTTATTATTTTCCAGACAGAAATATGTTTAGACAAGACGGAAAGCGAAAAACGCAATTTATTTATAAAAATTTTCACAATAAGTTTGAAAAAAGCGAAAATAAAATTTGGGTTATATAAAACGTTGTGCTATAAATCGCTTTCTTTATTCCAGTATTTTTGTTAAAAATCCTTTCTTAACGGTTATCCGTACTTTAACAAAATCGATTAACTAACAGTTTATGTTAATCACAAGAACAACAAAGAAATAGAGAAGTTCGTAGGATTTATATCTCACATTATAACTAACAGAGCTGTAAATTCAAGCTCTATATCTCTTTGTCTGTTAGAACATCTTCATTTGAAAATTTACATGAACTTTTCATACGTTTAAGTGCCATGAGATCTCTGTGTTGTTTGGCACGGAGTTATGACATGTAAAACAAGAGCATAACGTTATGCCTTAATGTTGACTAAGAATTAACTTTTAGATGACTTATGAGAATGTTTTTTGTCATTACGGAATATTTAGAAATATACCTACATACAAAAGAGCGTATTTTCTGTTAGAGGGGTAACTACAGCTGACCACCATATAACTACTATTCTTACAAAGAGCTTTGCTATATCCACTTTAATACAAAATTCATTTTTATACCATTTTTTATCTGTTACTTATTTTATAGCTTAAGATTGTAAAACTAAATTATTTATTTACAGTAAGTATTTATTGTACAGTTGCATTCTACTTCAACAACCAAGGGTAAAATTTACCTGCCTAAATTCAGCATTGCCTTTACTACTTTCCACAGGCTGTAGTTCTGCGGTTGATCGCAAGCAAAATGTTTAAGCTTCGTGTTCACAAGATCTTTTCATATATATAAAACGTATCTTCAATGATAACTGCCTAAGATTATTATGTTATGTAAAAATCACAACATGTAGAGCAATTTTGGTGTTTGCCTCGCTTTCGAAGACGCCTAAAAGGAAACAGCGGAATGCGCGCCAAGATCCACAAGCTTATTTTGGTCGAGTGACCAGACAGTTTTACTTATCCCGCTGAGAAATTAAATTCAAGATAAGATAATCTGGTAACTCGCTGTGACTTATCAATCTTTAAACAAGGTTTTAAGAGAGAATTACTTACAGGGCACTCCGTGTGGTGACGGAGTAAGAATACAATATGTCACCACCCCATAGCATCCCATAAGTATCGTAAAAACCGACTAAAAGACTATTCGTGAATATTATTCTCTTTACGAAATAAAAATAAAAAGAAGGAAAACTTGATAAACCCTATACCAATCTGTCTGACCAGCGTGGTATTAGTAGGCCAAGTATCTCTCTGCAATGGGAGGAGGCCCTTCCCTGCAGTGGATATGGATCCTTCACGGATAGCCCCTAAGTCGGTTTTTACGACTCTCATGGGATGAGATAGGGTGGTGACATATTGTATTCTTACTCCGTCACCACACGGAGATGTGTAGTTAGTACTTCTAGTTCTAGGGTTAAAGCAAAAAAACTACTATCTCGTAGTACCTACTCTACTTTAAAGACATTAAACTTAACAAGAGTGATTCTTCATTGCTATTACAAATTCGTCGTATTAAATAGCCCGCACTGAATAAGGTAAACTTAATTAGTTTACTTTGAGTCATTATAACGCGGTTGTAATATTAAACTTAAATTATAATTACCAGCCTTGTTAAAGCAATGTGCAGATGAGAATATCAAGTTATGATTACACGTTATTATTATACATCATATCATTATAATTATGAAGTCTTATAAAAGGAAACTACAATCAAAATAATATTCCTTGTGTATTTGTATTGTCTGACCATCGTAATTTTTTTTTAAGATTATCTAAAACTAGAGCTTAATCGATACTAATATTTTAAAGAGGTAAAGTTTGTGTGTTTGTGACGTTGTAGGGGGTAATCCCTGGATCTAATAAACCGATTTTAAAAATTATTTCTGTGTTGAATAGTATATTTACGGGGAGTGTGGTGACAACCTAGACAGATGATTTTTTATAGATGATTAGTCAAAATAATAATCATAAAAAAACAAAGTTTTTTTTCAATATTAAAGCATTACTTACAATGAAATAAAATTTTCAGTTTTTGTTATTTAAATACTGTATTCATTCAGTTATAACTATTGTTTCGGCAAAGGTCAAGTTGTGGAACATTTTATTGACCTCTGTTATGCCACATTACTACAATTAATTTGTTTACCGTCTCTCATTTACAAAACTTTACGATGAACTTCTCACTATACTTTTTTATATAATATTATGTTATACTAGCTAATGTCCGTGACTTCGGATTCTTATTTCAGACAATTCACACAGTATCTTTAAAATTGTAGCATAAGTGTTATTTTGATGTATAAGCTATAATATTTGTAAAGTTTTATTACAATTCATTCAGCAGTTTTTACGTGAAAGAGTAACAAATATTCTTAACTTGCAAATATTTATTATAAAGGCGAAGTTTGCAAGTTGCAAGAATATTTGTCACTCTCATTTTTTAAAGATACTGTGTGAATTGTCTAAAATAAGAATCCGAAGTCACGGACATTAGCTAGTATAACATAATATTTATTATATAAAAAAGTATAGTGATAACGAAGTCGCGGACATCAGCTAGGTTTTTTTTTATATTACAGTAACTTACCAAATTTTTGTAACGATTGTCGTGAGGAGCGTCAAGACAATCATCAGGACGAGAGTCATCACAAGAGTCGGTATATACCTCGTTACTATTCATCTAATCGAAAAAGAGGTCGTTAAGTGTGGATAATAAATTAAATTAATAAAATAAATGAATAAAACTGTAATACTGTATTTATGTAAGTTGGTGTGCAATAAAGTATTATCTATCTATCTATCTATCTATCTAAACATTCGTTTCCTTAGTTTAAACTAAGAATTGCACCTTGAATGCACTTACGCCAATAGGACTTTCACAACTACTAAACGGTAAAATTATTCAGACAGTAGATAATAATTATTGTCTGAGTTTATTATAATCAATAAACTCAATACAGTTAAACTACTAAATAGTTTAATAAATGAGGATCCCTAACACTGTTGGTATGTCAAAAGACCTTGGTATAAAATAGTTTCAAATGAATTGTATTAACTAATTGTCCAGCAAAGTTTGTTGGGTAATTACGTAGATTTAGTTTGTGAGAATGGCTTCTTTAGATCAGAATGTGGGAGATGTGACAAATTCTCTAAATGGAGATGAAGTGGTCATCAGTGGAATATCGGGAGTTTTTCCCAATTCTGAAAGTGTTTTACAGTTAATGGACAACCTCTATAATAAGGTAATATTATTGTATTGTGTCATTGTAGAATTTTTAAATAATATTTGACACAATAGTTTATGTGAATGCATTAACAAACAAGTATTTATTTTAAACTAAAATAAAATATAACCTTATATGAAAAATATAAGATGTGTTATTTATATATCATACATAAGAAGAATACATTACACACTATCTTTACAGGTTTGCACCTAATACAATAGTGAAGTTGTATCTTATTCTAAATTAAAATATCGTAACTAAATACTATACAATCTTGTTCTAAAATTAATAATAATAAAAAGCTCATACTAATAAAATTTGTCATCTAGTCCCTCATCTAGTCCTAATTAAAGCTGAGCTTATGCTGTGATATCTGATGCAACCACAGGATGCAACCATTTTATTTTATGCACATAAAGATTATGCTGAAATTTAAGCCGAAACATCTGTCTAACAGTTATCTTTTATAAATTGTCCGTAACATAGGTTTAATGAGAAGAGTTTATTGATAGGTATAGTTTTAGATTATAGTCATAGTTCGTATAACATTTTTTCTCTTGTTATATAACGCATAATACTGACAAAGATAATACATATGAAACACCAATTAATTGTATTCAAACACTATAGTAAATCTCTACAAAATGTTGATAGTTCCTTAACGTTAAGATCAATTTTTCACTTTTACTCGTCCTAGACCCACCCTTGCATTGTCTTGTACAACAGTTTGTAAATATTAAGAAAGGCATGACATATAGAATTTAGCTTTTTTAATGTATTCAACAAATGCATTGTACACAACAACAAAAAAAATCTCTAGATAGATTAACAATATCGGCTTTCTATATCGCAAAGTTTAATAAAAAAGCAAATTATTCATGACACCTATCCGAGTCAGCTGTTATTTTTAATATGTTTACACTGCACAGGTTGATATGGTTACATGCGATGAAACTAAACGGAAATTCAACAATCCTGACATACCTAAATATACGGGTAAAATAAAAGGGACTGATAAATTTGATGCTCAATTTTTTGGAGTAACATTTCATTTAGCATGTGTCTTGGAACCTATGGGAAGGAAGTTACTGGAAAATACTTATGCAGCCATCTTTGACTCAGGTAAGACTTACAGGCTAAAATTTAGTTTTTTTGGAACTACTCCTTTATTTATCAAATAACTAATACCTACAAAATCAAAAGGGCTTGCTTATAAATGTCTTGTCTGTATTTTACAACTTTGTAAGTTTGCTTTACATTATTTTTTGGTATATTGTTTAATATTTTTATATTATGACTATTAGATGTGACAGCCAATCAATAAAATGTTAAAAAAGTTGCCTTAAACCTAATGTCTCAAAAGAATAAATGGACTTCTTTAAATTTCATTTTATAATAGTAATCGTATATTAAAAACTTAAAATATTTTACTAACAGGTACAAATCTGCAATCTTTAAGAGGTAAAAAGGTGGGCGTATTCATCGGATCAGCTTTCACTGACAACAGTTCTTTAGCTATGTTCAACATAAGCAAAAGAAGCGACTTTATCATAAATGCGTAAGTAATTTGCAACATAATAGAACATTTAAATATTAACAACACAAATTTGACTTCCAAAGGTCTGTGAATACTTGAAATTTATTCCGACAAATGAATTTATTTGAAACCAATTACAATTGAATTCTACACGGTATTGTGACACAATGATATTGAATTGTACCTTTGAGTGTCACCTTCGTGATACTCGTTTTATTTTAATTAATTTATCATACCTACATATATTATTTAAACTATAACATTCAACCGTGTGGTGATGGAGTAACAATACAATATGTCACTACTCCATCTCATCCCATGGGTGTCGTAAAAACCGACTAAGGGACTATCAGTGAATATTACCTGTACATAGAAATAAGGAAAACTTGACATTAAACCATATACCAATCCGTCTGGCCAGCGTGGTATTAGTAGGCCAAATATCCCTCCGTCACTGGAGGAGGCCCGTCCCTGCAGTGGAACATTTATGGGCTATTATGATGATAACATTCAACTACTGCTGTATTAATTTGATTAATGATGTAACAAAATACTTCGAAAATAGAAAAAATCAGTTTAAAAAGTACAAACATTCAGTCAACAACTTCTAATCAAATTGTTCAGTTATCAATACAATTTTATATTTTCAGAGGAAGCAAATCGATGTTGGCTAATCGAATTTCATATTGGATAGACGGAAAAGGTCCTTCGTATGGAGTAGATTATGCAGATTCCAGCTCAACAGCTTGCTTTGAACTTGCTTATCAAGCTATAAAATCCGGAGACTGTGAAGCTGCTATTGTTGGTGGATGCAGTTATGGAGTTCATCCAAACCTGACCTTAAATTTGAGAAAGTATGAGCTTGTAATATACTACTAATTTTGCCTTTAACACAGTCCATTCTTCTAAAATTTGTATCATTAAAGTATTATTACAAGTAATTTTCAAAACAGCTGGAGTTATGAATAATCTTTAAATGCCAATTAAAAACAATCTTATGAAAATTATAAAATATTGAAAGAAAATTTATTAGAAAACTTTGTAAGTTAACGTTGCTTAAAATGTATTAGAAAACGACCTTCGTTACAATGGGCGGAAATTATGAGTTCAATAGAAAGGTTAATACTCGCTAAACTACAATAAATAATTAACAATGTAATAAAGTTATACAATGAATTGACAAAATTAATTACATAAACACGTGCTTTATTAATTTTGTAGAGCTGGGTTATTGTGTTTGGATGGGAAGACGAAATGTTTCGACAAAAATGCTGATGGTTATGTACGAGCAGATGCTATCAGTGTCGTATTTTTACAGAAGGCTAAAGATGCTCATAGGTAAGTCATTTATATTATTTTTCTGAATATCCTCTCTAATTTAATACCTAGAAAACCTATTCCTATCTCCAGCGCGGCGCGTTAAAAAGGTGACGCAGCGCTTCTGAAGTCCACTTAAGATGTTTCAAAGATACGACTTTTTTCGACCCTCTTTATTTACATTAATTGCAGCAAATCATACCTTTTTTTTTTTTTTTTTAAATATGTATTATTAATAGTATTTATAATATGTATTAATAATAGTACTTTTATAAATAAAGTTAACGGCAAATTTCTGTATCAACGCACATGCAATTTACATTCTATTAATTTAATAATTCTTTAACATTAACAGAATAGTTTGTTTATATAACTAGTTTATCTTCAATTTTGGTCATAGTCAATATATAACTATCTTAAAATGCACTGTTCCTCCTGCAAAATGCATATCTTCAATTTACAACAACATTGAGGATCAAAAAGTAAAATTTATATGCATCAAGTTATAATTTACATTCTGACGTATTTGTTCTTTTAAAATTTATTGGTACGTGACGACATTTGTTATTTAAAGAATATTTAATGTTATTTATTTTTCGAACTTCATTTCGAATGCCTCATAAAAATTTATAGATGCAAACACATGCTTCTACGATACAGTTTTGTAAGCAAAGAGTTGAAGCTTTTATGTAGTAATGTTATGACAGTCTTTTATTAAAAGAAATACTAAAAATAATAAATGAAATAATATACAAGGTGGCAATATTTAGAGGAAGCCTGTGTCCAGCAGTGGACGTCAATTGGCTGAAATGAATTAATGAATGAAATAATGATTTATCTAATAACTGATATATTTATCTCATATCAAAGTGTAAACTGACTAAAGAAAGGCTAAGACAAAGGTTTAAATCGAATGTTGTAATGTAGACATCATAATACAGATTTATTCAAAAAAGTTTTTACCTCAAAATTATTAAATAGGGAAAGCATATATAATAGGTCGGGGAAAAAGTCTTTTCGCATACCGTAGGTATAAACTTATTATAAAATTTCTTTGACTGTACTACTTGTGTCTGGCTGGTTTTGGTAACATTAAAAAGGTTACATTATAAAGAAAAGAAAAAAATAAAAAAAAGTTGTTTCCCGCTATTTTTCATTTGTTTTTCTCTCCGTAAAAATGAGTGAATCTAATGAAGAAATTCGATACATTTTAAAATTTTATTATAAAAAAGGCAAAAATGCAACTCAAGCAGTGAAAAAAATTTGTGATGTTTATGGACCTGATGCAGTGTCAGTAAGAGTAGCACAAATTTGGTTCAAACGTTTTCAGTCCGGAAATTTTGATGTTAAAGATGCACCTCGCTCTGGTCGCCCTGTTACGAATAAAATGGACGCCATTTTTGAAAGAGTGGAGCAAGATCGGCATATTAGTAGTTACGATGTAGCTGAAGAACTGGGAAATGACCACAAAACAGTTTTGACCCATTTGAAGAAAGCTGGTTATACAAAAAAGCTCGATATTTGGGTGCCACACGAGCTCACTCAAAGAAACTTAATGAACCGTGTACTCATTTGCGATTCATTATTGAGACGTAATGAAACCGAGCCGTTTTTGAAGAGATTGATAACTGGCGATGAAAAGTGGATCACGTATGACAAGAACGTGCGAAAAAGGTCGTGGTCGAAAGTTGGCCAGGCTTCACAGACTGTGGCCAAACCTGGCCTAACACGAAATAAGGTGATCCACCAGGTGCATCCACCATATAGCCCTGACCTTGCGCCTTCAGATTTTCACCTGTTTCGGTCTCTTCAGAATTCTTTAGGTTCTGTAAGGTTGACCTCAAGAGAGGACTGCCAAAACTATTTGTCCCGTTTTTTTTATCAGAAGTCCCAAAGTTTCTACGGTAACGGGATAATGTCTCTGCCCACAAAATGGCAGAAAGTTGTTCAACAAAACGGTACATATATATTGTAAATAAATGTAAATAAACTTTGAAAAAAATGTCTTGACTTTTTATACAAAAATACGAAAAGACTTTTTCCCCAACCTAATATAATAGATCCAAATATATGATTTTCAAAAAAATAATTATAATAAAAAGACATCAATGTGTATATTCATTTAGAGTAACCTAATAAACAAGACAAGTTTTAAGCCTTACATATGAAACCAGTTTGTCAATGACAGAAATAATATAATATTAATCATCGATACATAATTATATCAATAAATTCTAAACATTTATGCTGTTTTTTTTAATTTTAATAATATTATTTTAATGTAAAGTTTTATAACTTAAATCTCGTTTTAGAAGAAAACATTCTAATTTATATTTTATTGTTATACAGAATTTACGCTCAAGTATATAACGTAAAAAGCAACTATAAACTAAGACCAGATGCGCAGTTCCTACCTCTACGTGAATCAGAAGATATTGAAGAATTTTTAAATGAAGTGTACTTAAATACTGATTTGGATCCGGACAAAGTTGAATATATTGAGGCGCATGGTGCAGGTAAAATTAATGTTGGTCTTAAAGTAAACTTGAGCTATAGAGATTTACGATAGTTAGGGGTTACTCATAAACGCCTCTTAAATTTTAGTCAATTGATTAGCTTATATTCTTACGGTTTTGTTTGGTGTAAGGTTGATTTTACTGATAAAAATTTCTCTAAACAGTGATTAAAGTTAAGAGGCGTTTATGTGTAAGGGGGTTAATGTTGGTTTTAAAATATATCATTAGCAGCTATTGGGGCTTATAAATGTGGAGTAAAATGTATAGATTGAAGAAAAGAGCCATGTTATTTTTGTCATGTTTTCCTTCTTCGCGATAAATGGTACTTAATAAAAAAATTGGCGATCATGTTTAATATCAATATATGGCTTACAAGATACCTTAGTTCATGTATTAAAACATAGTTTTTAATAGCTCTATCTTTTAACTAATTTATCCTTTTTGGTATTTTTCTTAAACCTTTAGATTAAAAGATTAAATTGAAATTACTTAACTCTATTAAAGTTAATACTTATTATAAATTAATATTAAACTCAGTCCTTATATTTTTTTACAGCAATCGCAAAAGCGGATGAGAATGAATTAAACGCCATTAGCAATGTCTTTGCAAAAGAATCAGCTGTTAAGGTTGGCAGTGTTAAGTCTAATATGGGCAACAGTGAAGCGGCTTCTGGACTATGCGCTGTTACCAAGGTAATTATAAAAAGGTTAAAGTAGAAAATATAATTAAAAAAAGGGCATTTTCTACTAGGCCTATGTCCAGTAGTGGACTGCAATAGGCCAGTTGATTGATTGATTGATAATAAATTTTCTAGTAATCATATTTTTATTCTAAGCAACCACAAAATTATCTCAACCATACAAGTGTAATAATATCATCATTCATAAAACCATTGTTGGCTCTTATTAAAGTTTTTTTGTAATCATCATTAATGTTTTATAACATATTTTATTTTTTTAAACTTATTTATTATCACAAATGTTAGGCATTAATACAATCAAAACACCGCGTAAACCACGAAGGTTTGTATGCGGTGTGGATTCCACATCTCTTACGAACTAGGTACATACAATAGTGTTCACTTAGATAATAACATTTTGTTGAGCTACTACTAACAATTACGAGTATAAAATATATCAAATTAAATAATAGGTATGTTTATCAGAAAAGCCGAGAAGTTGTTGATCTTGATGTAAACTTAACTACTCATGAATTAATAACTAATTTTTCAAAGTTTCTAAATTCAACAAAGAGCTGTTAAAATGTATTTTTTATAGCTTTGTATAGCATATCATAAAGGAAAACTACCAGCAAACCTTCACTACAACGAACCCCAGGATCAAATTCCCGCAGTGCGCGACGGTAAAATACAAGTGGTTTCCGAACATGCAGCTTTTGATAGAGGATTTACAGCGCTTAACAATTTTTCGTACACTGGAGCCAATTTTCATGTTGTTTTAAAGGGACACTATAAACCAAAAGTAAGTGTATTTTTCTGTTAAAACTCTCTTCTAGTGCTTAAAAGTGACACGGGTGTATTGAAGCTTTTAGGAGTATAAGTTTTATATTTTTTGTGGCTATATATACGAAGTAATCTGGGGTTGAGCCACAGCATGATTGCTTTGTTAAAATAACTCTAATATATCTTTATCATAACTGTGACGACTGTGCTTTCTGTATAGAAAAAATATACTTGCAACAAGACCTAATACGGCCGGTTTTTATTTTGCAAGAATAGTTGGTAAACTTGCCATCGACATAATTATTATACACGAGTCACATTGTTTTAGTGGGATGTTAAGCAGCTGTTACTAAACTGCTCTTAAATGAAATAATTTAATATTTTAGCACTTTGCTATATTGTATATAAATTTTACATACTTACATCTTTTCTGGAGAATGGAGACAGCGACTCGGCAAACGTAGTGTAGGACGCCCCTCAGCTAGGTGGACCGACGACCTCATAAAGGTCTGTGGGTCGGACTGGATGCGGAAGGCGCAGGACCGAGTTCTGTGGCGTGTATTGGGAGAGGCCTATGTCCAGCAGTGGACTGCAATAGGCTAGTTGATTGATTGATTGACATCTTTTCTTTCATTTAATTTACAGGCTCTCGATAAATACAAATGTAAAATACCCCGTCTGATTGTGGCATCTGGGAGGCAAGAATCTTGCGTACAAAAAATAATTGACATCATGAAGAACCATCCTATAGATCCTGAAGAAATAGGATTATTGCACAAAATCTATGAAAACGACATCCCTGGTCACACTGGAAGAGGCTACGCAATTATTGGTAAGTAGGCACTGACATTTATTTTTTATTTTTTAATTTAATTTATTTATTTTATTATTTAAAGTAGCTGATGCCCGCGGCTTCACCTGCGTTGTGTAGGTAGTTCAAATGTTGTTCTACACCATAAACTATCTAAATTCCAAATTTTATCAAAATCCATTCAGTAGTTTTTGCATGAAAGAGTAACAAACATCCATCCATCCTCACAAAGTTTCGCATTTATAATATTAGTAGGATTTGTGGAAATATGAATTTTATTGGAAATAAAGATTCAATTAATTTAATTAGTAGGATTAATTGTTTACATAACAATTAATCCTACTAATTAAATTAATTAGTTATGATTATTAGGCGTTTATGAGTAAGGGGGAACATGTTTAACTATTGTGATCTGACGATACAAGCAAACTGTTAAGAAATATGTTCCAATTTGAATACCACGTAAGTTTAAAAGGAAAAATACTGCACCAGTATGCAGTAAAAGTGATGTAGTTGTAAAATTTTATTTACGGTACAAATAAAATAGATACTGAATTCAAAACTTTTGTCTCGACTCGAAACTGTTATGCGAACGACATGACACAGTGTACGTGTTTTAAAGAACTGTAATCTATTTTACATATAATTTTTTACCTATAAAGCTTAGGTATAACTAGAAAATCCGAAAAGAAAAAAGACTATTTTTTTGCCATTATTTTTCTTCTTTTCGGATTGTAATCTATTTGACTGATTTTTGATTCAAATGGTTTATTATAATTAGCGTTTAATTAAATAGCTCAAGGTCATTTTGCTAATAATATTAATTTTAATTATTATCTTGAAGGACGACAGAAATTTCTTAGATCGTAATGAGTACAAATTACGGCCATTAGTCTTTCACAGTCAACTTGGAAATGAAGTACCTTCATTAATTCTGTTTCATTGTTTAATATTCTCGTTTTGTACTTTTACAATGATTAAGTTTTTATAATTGAGAAATAAAAGGATTGTCAGAATTTATGCATGCCTCCTAAATTAAGCATCTCTTTAATTTTTTTTTCTACTATTTAAATCGTATAACCTATTCTAAAAGTATTTTAAATTTCTCTCTCTATTCTTCTAAGACCGTAAAAACCAAAAGCACTTTTCCTACTAATATGATAAACTCGAAAGTTTGTGAGGATGGATAGATTGATGTTTGTTACTCTTTCACACAAAAACAACTGAATGGATTTTGATAAAATTAGAAATATAGGTAATTTAGGGTGTAGAATAACAATGAAGCTACAACGCGGGCATTGATATACAACGCGGGCATCAGCTAATATTACCATCTTGGAGTACATAAGCCGAAATATTAATATTCAATTACGTAAATAACAATTTAAATGCAAATAAAGTTATTATCAAACAATATATAAGTAAAAGTGAAAAGTAATATTATTCAATACTGACCTATTTGTATATCATTTGTTAAGTTTATTATTGCCTCATGTCAAAACTTATAAAGAAACAGGTAAACAATTGCATATTCAAGGTAAAAAAGTAATAACCTTTAATGTCCCCTCCTTACCTTAAGTGTTGTTGTTTTTTTTTGTTATTTTACACCCTAAACTACCTATATTCCAAATTTCATCAAAATCCATTCAGTAGTTTTTGCGTGAAAGAGTAACAGACATTCATTCATCCATACATCCTCACAAACTTTCGCATTTATAATATTAGTAGGATAGGATTCATCAATACTGTTAAAGAAGAACTAAGAGTTTGTTACACCTTCTCCTCTACAGACTAGCGCCTAGAAAGCAGTGGTAAACTTTAAATTTATTATTATTAATGAAAACTTAGATTAAGTAGATTTAAATTGACGTCAATGAATTGTTATTGTGTTAAGAAAAAAACAAACTGAAACTAAAACTGGAAGTGCGTCTTGTGCATTTAAAATGTTTTATCCTAATATTAATTAGGTATTGTTGTCATTTTGTTCCCAGATTCAAATGAAAACAATGAAACGGTTTGTCAATCGGAGAGTGTAGATTACTACCCAGGAGTGAGGCGTCCATTATGGTTTGTCTACAGTGGCATGGGTTCTCAATGGGCAGGTATGGGAGCTGATCTAATGAAAATTCCGACATTCGCCGCTGCTATTCATAGGTAAGTTTAAATACGATAAAAGTTTTGTCTTATGTGATTTATTCTCTTTATTTACATTAGTTCTCAATTCATTACATTTTTAAATATAAATATAAAAATAAACACATTCAAAAATATAAAAAAGGTAGACCCACCAACATCGGGTACAGGGACCAAGCTACTGGTGGTTAGGGCTCCAGAGATAGGAACCTCCTCACAATACGTGCCGTGTCGAGCAGTACGCAGTTTATTATTTATATTTATTATTTTATTATTATGTATATACCTAAAAAGTTCAAAAAGAATTAATTAAAATATACTTTCTCACTTTTTAAAAAGTAGTTAAAATATTAGAAAAATATTTCATTGAAAACTATACATTAGCTTAATGTTGTTGTTAACTTGTTCATTTTATAAAAACTAGCTATTATGTTTTTATATAGCCAGTTTAGTACTATTTTTTAGTTAAATATTTTTCTAATTCAAGACAGCGTACTACTTTCACTATTTTTAATCTAACGATTTAAATGGTTGTACTAAAACGATTGATGAATGAGCTATGTACAGTGAACCGATTCAAAAACGCCAGAAACCTAATATAAACAAAGTAAGCAGCAATACTTGCATTTAGCACAAGATCTACAGCCTAAAGTTGGTCACTTTTGCCCATTTCAGTAAAATAACTGCTCTAGTTTCACAATTGCGTTAGTACAATAAATTTTATTATGATAATTCTAAAAAACTATTAACTTGAGATTTTCTTGCACCTCTAAAATAAAAATATTTTCTTAGTTTGTAAGTAGTAAATTTCAATAAGGTGGGGTCGAAAAAAGGATTATTTTTACCTTTCATTAGATATTTTTTACGAAATTAAACCACTCTGTTGCTAAAAATCACGCGCCGTGTAACTAATATCTAAATTTGGGATAATTAATTGTAAGCTAATTGTGGGACACATAGTGCGTTTGTAGATATTTACATTTTTTTAAATCACAATGGTTTATTAAATAATTGATTGAAAATAAAACAATTAACAAGGAAGAAATTACCGCTGTGTGACGTTTATAATACATAATTTCCTAGATTAAATTTAATAAAAGTTCAAGGCCGTGGCTTTCAAGTTATTATGATTGATTGCTTTGTTAATAGTTACAAAAGCGATTAAGGTCAAATTCTTAGATGTTCGTTTACAAGATTTTAGAAGATATTATCAAATCACTTTGTAAAGACCAAGTTTTGAAATAATACAATGAGTCCGATGTTTACCCCAGATAAATTTGTGTTGAAAGACTTTCTTAAGTATTTTAATATTGTTTTAAAACAAAAGGCTTTGTGTTATACCATTTAAACATACTTAAATGTTTTGTGTATTGTTTTACAAAGTATAAATTATCATTCAAAGTATAAGAATAATTAACTATTTATTAGGTGAACTTGAAATTTTAGATTTATTAAATTTTCTTAAGTTAACGATCATTGTTAAAGTTGAATTAAGTACCTATTATGTCAAAATGTAATAATTGCCAAAAAAACTTCAAATAGAAACATTGATATCAAATGAAGAATTTAATTATTAATTACATTCAAATACTTGCGTTAAAAACTAAAAACCCAAATTAAGCTGGATTCTACTTTACTCAAAGATTAATCCAACAACAATAATGTATTTATATGTTTCCATGTATAATATGTATGTATTTCCAAAAAAAGTTTATAAGTATTAATATCCGTTGTTCTGTTACCCATAACACAAGCAGGTTAAGCCTAGCTTACTTTGGGAACAGATGGCGCTGTGTAGAGATGTCCGTGAATATTTATTTATTTATTATTTATTTATTAGTTTTCAATGGGGTACAAGAATATCAATGTTCCCCATCGAAGAGAAAGGGATATCCCTTTTCCCAAAAAAACTAATCTGATAAACAAGACCTCAGCAAAATTCACCCCCATAACATTCATAGAATGATAATATTCACAAACAATTTCACAGATGCCACAAAGTACTAGAGTCGAAGGGGATAGATCTCATAAGGATCGTAACAGAACCAGATGATACTATATTTGATAACACACTACACGCCTTCGTTGGTATTGGTGCCGTACAAATTGGTCTCACTGACGTCATCAAGGAATTGGGTATTGTACCGGATTCAATTATTGGTAAGTGAATGATGAGTTTTTTAAGGCAATGTATTATACAGATTTTTTTTGTAAGAGATTATCTAGAATGTTAGGCTACCGGGCACTATAACAACTTACATGCATGGGCTTGTATTAAAATCAAATTACAGTTAGGTACTCATTTTGATCTACATGTCAGTTTCAGTCTGAATAACAGCATGTCAATTCTCGTACCTTAAAATCGTTAAAAATTCAGTTAAGTTAACTTTTGAGTTGTCGAATTGTCACAAAATAGGTAAGACAATTGACAACTAAAATTTAACTTAACCAAATTTTTAACGATTTTAAGGTACGAGAATCAACATGCTGTTGTTTACTTGAACTTTAAAGAATATTCTGATTTTTTTAAAAGTAGCATGATTGCATTGTATGGCATGACTATTATCAAATCTGATGGAATACTTTCCAAGAATAAATTAAGTTGCGGTTCAGACTATTTTTTAAATTTTAAGTCTGAATTTATAAATTTTAAATTACGTCCAGCTTAAGACACAATAAGAAATTTATAAATTGAAGAATTTCTAATTCTAAATACCTACCTTCTTCGCTTACCCAATTTTTTCAGCTTTTCGTCGTAGTCTTTTCTATAAGCCTTATTAAATTATCTAATTTATTTATTATAAAATCATTATAATGTTCTAATTATCGCTTTCAACAAAAAACACCTATTTTAATATAAATTCGTTTAGCCGGATTAAATATTTTTTAAGCCCGTGAACAATACACTCAAATTTTCAGCAGTAAATTGTTTATTGGTATTCATCAAAATCATTTCGTTGGCAGTAAATCACAGCTGAGTTTAAAATGTTTTTGTTGTGGACAAAAATAGCAGTTGTATGGCTGTATATAAAACGGTAGATTAATTTTATTCGTGTGAAATATGGAAAATGATGATAATCAATAAGTATTATGTTATTTTGATGTACTTTGAGAATGTAAATAAAATTCATTCATTGTCTTTTCATAATAAAAAGACAATGAACGGATTTAACAAAGTTATTTAAAAATATCATGTGTTATAATCATAACAGCCCGTTAATGTTCCACTGCAGTGATGGGCCTCCTTTCGTGACGAAGATCCCTCCAAGCCAAGTATCCACATGGCTTACTTATACCACGCTGGCCATACGGATTGGTATAGGGCTTAATTTCAAATTTTTCTTTCTTTTTATTTCGTAAAGATAATAAGCACGGATAGTCACGTAATCGGTTTTTAAGACACCAATGGGATGAGGTGGGGTGGTGACATCTTGTATTTTTACTCCGTCACCACACACGGTGTTATAAAGTGTCAATAAATTGTGTTAACAATGTACAACAAATTCAACAACAACAAAATCATACAAAAACATTTATAACGTAAAAAACAAATATTTCTGAGTGCAATCGTCAACTTCAATTTACAAGTAATGTACGGTTTTTTATTTTCAATTAATTTCATTCTATTTCTAGCAATACGGTTTTAAGCAATGGTTGAAATATATTGTTTGTACTGATGAGTGCTTTTGGATAAGTGCAGCGGTGATAAGTTGTTAAATAAATAACAAAAGAATTTTCTGTTTCCACTCTCAATTAAATTTATTCTATATTTATGTTTAAAATATAATTAATGTATTGTATAGTTAGTTCAAGATAAACTAATTTTTTTTTTGTTTTGGCAAAACTAGACTAAAGACAATGCCCGTTTTAATATCTGTATAGGTATAGTAACATCAACTGATGTAAAAACAATAAGCCTACAAATCTACGCTGACCAAATGGACTTACATTAAAAATCTTCATAGATGGTTAAAAACTTAGCTTTTTTACAGGACACAGTCTTGGTGAAATGGCATGTGCTTATCACGACAACACCTTTACATCTGAAGAGCTTATTTTGTCAACATACAGCCGTGGAAAAGTTGTAAATGACAATCCTATGGTGACAGGTTCAATGGCTGCAGTTGGCTTAGGATATCAAGGGGTAAGTGCCTAAATTAAATTAAAGTAGTTTAATTGGGTTAGTAGAATAATTAGTCCCCAGTTGCATTGTTCTTATAACTTACAAACTAATATTAGTGTCGGAGAATGAAATAATTTAAAAGTAATTTACTTGATATTAAGAGAAAGTAGGTGGCAGCACTGTAGTGGCAGCACCGTAGTATTGTCGTTGACTTAACTATTGAGTTGTAATGTCAAATGACATTGACGTTTAATGTGACGATGACAGTTCTGAGGGTATATCAGTAGTGCGAAGTGACAGGCACGCTCTCTTGCTCCTGAAACGTCGCCAGCGCCGGTTGTGCGCACTGATTTATCAAAACTACAATATGGCGGAAGTCACTATTGTTCCTGCAGATTTAAATCTATCAGATTCCGCGACATATATATCATGTTTTTTTTTCAAAAGAGAACGGGTACTTTTGCACATATTATTATTAAATTAATATACCTACACAAAGAACATTCAAGCTTAGGACACTAATTTGTGAATTACACAAATAAAATTATCTGGAGTTGGATTCAAACCGACGACCTTGTGCACGGCAGCCACTTTACCATCAAGGCAGTTTATAACATACAAAAAAATTTTGAAATATTTTTGGATAATTACACTAATATTTTGCAGATTGTCAATCAAGTGCCTGAAGATATCGATATAGCATGTCGTAACAGCAATGAATCAACAACAATATCTGGCCCAGCAGACAAGATGAAGAAATTTGTTGGTGAACTAACACAAAGAGGAATATTTGCTCGAGAAGTGCCGTGTGGTGGTATTGCATATCACTCGCGTTATATCGCACATTGTGGTAAGAGAAAATTAAGTTTTGTATAAAACAGGATTTGCAATATGATTAGTAAAATCAATGACCCTACCTTATTGAGGTTATACCTACAAATATTCCGTAGTGTATCTCTTTTCCTTAGTGCACGATGCTTATTTTAGATGTGCAAATTGTTGGGCACCTCATATAAATTAGATTATCTAAGTGCTCTTGTCATGTTTTGGCTAATAATTTTCCTTTAAATCAAGTATAATTGTTATTTTGTTTTATCTCTTTTTAAATAAATTAATTAACCAAAAACATGTTATGCATATACCTAATTAGTTAGTTTGGGACTAGATGGCGTTGTGCGAATGTGTAAGGATTATTTATTTATTTAATTTAAATTTCATACACTTTTAGGTCCGGAACTTTTAAGACGATTAAGTGAAATAATCAAAAACCCAAAGAAACGTAGCAGCAAATGGATTTCAACCTCAGTACCTATAGACAGGTGGAATGAACCTGAAGCTGTGTATTCTTCAGCCGCATATCACACTAACAACTTATTGGTACCTTTCTTATTATTAGTATCCCTGTTGTCTTATTCAATTGTAATAGATTCAATCTTTAGCTTGACATTTTCATCTATACTAATATTATAAAGAGGTAAAGTTGTGGGTTTGTGATGTTGTAGGGGGTAATCTCTGGATCTTCTGAACCGATTTTAAAAATTCTTTCTGTGTTGAATAGTCCATTTATCGGGGAGTGTCATAAGGCATATAGTATCACGCTATGACTAATAGGAGTGGAGCATTAATGAAATATGTTAAAAAAAGAGACGCGATTTTTTGGCCGCCCAACGTAGTGAGCACAGGTCAGCTAGTGTTTTATAAGATTATAAATAAAATTGATTTTTTTTTGCCGATCATGACCTTCAAGCCATGCCACGATATAGCTATGCCACTACCATTGTTGCCCGACCTACATCTTGACCTTCTCTCTACCTTCCCCAAAAGAAATGTGCTAGGTAAGGTTGCGCCTCCGGAGATCCGCAGTAAAAGAAACTGCGACTTAACGACGGTTTGCTCTAAAAGAGTAGTAGGTACTAGATTAAGATAAAATTAAACTTCATCATAACAGCCCTTCAATGTCCCACTGTAGGGACGGGCCTCCTCCCGTGACGTAGGGATACTTGGGGTACTAATACCATGCTGGCCAGACGGATTGGTAAAGGGTTTTATTTCAAATTTTCCTTCTTTTTATTTCGGAAAGATAATATTCACTGATAGTCCCTTAGTCGGTTCTTACGACACCCACGCGATGAGATAGGGTGGTGACATAATTGTATTTTTACTCCGTCACCATACGTAAAAAATTAAACTTAATAATATATTGTGTCAACAGAGCCCAGTACTGTTTGAAGAAATGTCGAAATTCATACCTAGTAACGCAATAGTTGTCGAAATAGCACCGCATGGTCTACTACAAGCAATTTTAAAGCGTTCACACAAAGAATGCACTCATATACCATTAACTCGACGTGGTAATCCAGAAGGAGTTAAGTTCTTATTGGAGGCTATTGGCAAGTGAGTATATTTTTTTTAAACATTATTATTGTGAATGTATTCTACTTATTGCAGATTTTTTATATCACTAAATGAAACTAAGAATACTAACATAATTAAAAACATTTTATTGTAGTATACATGACTTGATAGACATAACTCAGAGATGAAGGTTTCAATTCTTGCTCAATGTAAATATTTTTGTGTATAAACGCAAATGTTTGCATTAAAGAGTATGCCTACTACACCGTAGCAAACCATGACCGTGCTAGGATCGTGCTATGAACGTGTCAGACAAAAAGTATTCTTTGTAATAAAATTTATGAGACTATGCCCAATAGACCGTTCCGTAACCGGCCAGTACCGTCGTTGTTTTACTTTACGTGCCTGATACGATACTAGCACGGTCGAGTTACGGTGTAGTGGGCAGACTCCATTAATCTAGGTAGTATATACCTCTAAAAAAATGTTCATCCGCAACCTTATACCCATAGTACCTGCTCTCCAAACTTTTCTACTTGCCAACGTAACTTGTAATGCTAATGTTTATGAATAAACAATCAAAAAAATAATAACATTACAGATTATACGAAGCCGGTGTAAATCCAAAGGTGGAAGTGTTGTATCCAAAAATAGAATTCCCCGTGTCAACAGAAACACCTCTCTTATCTCACTTTGTCGAGTGGGAACACAGTGAAGACTGGTGAGTTCATATTTTATTCAATACGCTTTTAATTATTTAAGCCCCCTCTCGGTATCGTTTTTAAGTAAGGATTTTACTAGGACTTTTGTTTCTTTTAATTATTTTTTTGTGTAAGACAATTAACAGTTTTTGTTAAAGTTGGTGCAATGAATTACGCAATGTTGATAAAATTAGCGAGGTAGTATTTAATTTATTCGAGTAAAGAGTCAGTTTCTGTGACAAGCATAGTCTTGGCACTTGATGCCAAGACTATGCTTGTCACAGAAACTGATTAAATAATAAATAAAATAAAATTCTGTTTATTTCAGTAATCGTATAACTATATAATGTCGAGTCATGATACTCGTGTTGGGAATGACCCGCTCATTTCCCTTAAATTAAATTACGTGAATAGATAACAAAATAAATTAAAAAGACTAAAAATTTTGCTGTGTATCTCAACTAAAACAAGAGAAGAAAATTTTGGCAAGAAAATTAATCTTGCAATGGGTTCTAAAGGCTTATATAGAATGCTATGTCGACGGTCCTACGAAAAGTTGTTTTGCATGATTTAATGCTGTTTTCATGATAAGAACATAATTATTATTTTACAGGCCAGAACTGTTAGTAGAAAAAGATGAAATAAAAACCGCCGCAGCTCGCAACTTTATAATGTCACTACACGACGATGACTACAAATTCTTGGAAGATCACGTGAGAGATGGTATTCTTAATATTTTATCTTAATAATTTTAATTAAAATGATCTTCTCAATACTGTCTTAATGACGAAGTTGGCTAATCCAATTTAAGTCCATGAGAATACTGTTCAAACTTGCTGTAGAACTATTTCTATTGCAGCTTATGAACTAGATTCCTCATCTGATTTTTGATTGTTGGTTTCTGTACTTGTCGATGTGTGAATAGGGCTTTGTTTAAAGTATAATTTTTAGCATGTACAAACAAGTTGCAGTAGTAAGAAATACTTATAATAGTTATTGTGGGTTGGGGATATTATATTCGTAGCTCGCAGAATTGACTGCTCAATATAAAGTGTTCGAATACCTAGGACAAAATTCAATATACGAGGAAATGTTTGCAGTAGATGAGCCTGGCTGTTATTAATAATATTTATGTATTTTTTAATTTTCTTACTAAGTCATACATTTTAATAAAGTATAATTTTGCGTAGGAATAAATGTGCTACCGGAATCTGCAATCTTGGTGCTCGTTTGGGAAACCTTGTCTATGCACGTTGGAGTAAATTACAGGAATCAGTCCGTGATATTCAAAGAAATCAAATTCCATAGTGAGGTGGTAATAAGACCCGATGTTCCGCTCAGACTATCGATATCTATTACGAGGGGAAGTAATAACTTTGAGGTACGTGTACACTTATCATTTTATTTTTTAAACAAACTTCATTAATAATTTATTTAGCGTAATAAAATATTTATGGCTTACCTAATTGCAAGTGGTAACCCACCCAGTTTAACGACGGCAGCAATGCCAGGAAAAACCAAGTTGTTTTATACCTATGTAATTTTACTAAATAAATTAAAACCTCAACTTGTCTAGTGACGGATTAAAACTTGATCTATTTATACCTCGCTGACCAACGAACTTGGTTTTACGTAGGTATTAATATTCCTCAATATTTCTCACACATTCACACAACGCCATCTAGTCCCAAACTCAGCAAAGCTTGTACTATGGGTACTAGGCAACGGATAAACATACTTAAATACTTTTGTTTTTGAAAATACATATATTATACATAGAAACACTCAGACCAATGCAAACAACAATCATGTTCATGCACACAAAAATTTGGATTGAGCGGGAATCGAACCCGAGACCTCTGCGTAGAAGTCATGTCATGTTATATTACCTCTACGCCACAGAGATCGTCTGGTTTTCCTTCTTTTATATTCGCACACATAGTGTTCTAAATTACCTTATTAATAACACTCACAGGAGGTGTTGGGATGGGGACACCCAATATTCTTACTTCGTCACCACACACACGGCTTAATACACTCATTTATTCATAAAAAAAAACCGACTTACTTTAAAAAACTCCGGTAGAATCTGAATACTGAAAATATATCATGCTAAATTTAAATTTAAAATTTAGTTCAAGAACGGTCTCACTTTTGTCAGGTTCAAAGATATATTTCACTAAAAGTCTCCGAGATAAATTTAAGGAGTTTGAGAGCAATTTCGACTTGATTAACTACTAGATTTACTATCTAACCTAAATGAATGAAATTAGTTAGTACTTAATAGACTTCCCTTGTGAATTATTTCTTGCTACCTCTAAAAGTAATAGGAATTTATTTCTTGCCAATTTATTTTTGCCATGAAGAATAATTAAAAGTGTATGTGGTGTCGTATTAAGTCAGTATACAGTGTATTACTATCTATGTGCTACTATGATGATAAAGTCAAATATTAACGTGTTACTACACTAATCGTTTAAACGTGGATCGATCCCATCGATTGACGTTTCATCATAACAGCCCATTAATGTCCCACCGCAGGAACGGGCATCCTCCCATGACGGAGGGATACTTGGCCTACTAATACCACGCTAGCCGTACGGATTGGTGTAGGGTTTAATTTCAAGTTTTCCTTTTCTCCTTTTATTTCGTACAGATAACATTCACAGATAGACCATTAGTCGGTTTTTACGATACCCATGGGATGAGATGGGGTGGTGATGTATTGTATTCTTACTCCGTCACCACACGGATTGACATTTAATGTTACTATAAAATTGTTAAACATCGAATAATCGATTCTAACACCGATTGGCAATCGATTGATTGGCGTAGTGACATTGTTCAACTTCGTAAGTACATTAAAAAATATAATCATTTGATCAATAAATTTCACAGGTCAGCCAAGATGACACGAGAATAGCAAGTGGTATTGCAAGTTGCGTCAAAGTTATAAAATTCTACAAAGAAACTGAAAATCATATTGCTAATGACGATTTTGTAGATGAAATTGTATTAAATTCAGAAGACGTGTATAAAATTTTAAAATCTAGAGGCTATTCTTACAAGTAAGTAATTGTTTTATCCAAAAATTATTATGAATAGGAATTTAAAAAAAACTGCTACCGTGGCAAAGCGATCGTGTATGCGCGCATCGTGGGTTCGAATCCCCTGCAATACAAATCTATGTGGGATTCTCAAAATATCGTCTCAATATTACATATAAATTTTTACCTATAAAGCTTAGGTATAACTAGGAAAACCCTAAAAGAAGAAAGACAATGGAAAAAATTGGTACTCGAGGCGGGACTCGAACCCGCGTCTCTGGACTAAACGAGTCCAGCGCCATGATCACTAGGCCACTTCAGTATCCGTCTCAACTACCAAATTTAACCATTGCTTTATACGGCGCCAGAGCCGCAACTTAAAACTCAACTGTACAACGCCATCTAGGCTCTAGGCATTTTTTTTCCATTGTCTTTCTTTTTTTTCGTCTAAATATTCCTTATTCTTTGTGTCCTTTTAAATTCATCTTTGTTAAGTCCCAGTGGCACAAGGAATGACCCATAGTGCTAAAGTTGTATTTTTTTGTATTCTATTACCAAATCTCAATTAGTATCACTCTGCACGACGATGTATACAAGATAGTACTACATTACTTAATTCTTTTTGTAGAGGAAAATTCCGGTCGATATATCAATCAAACTTAAACCGAGATGATGCGTTAATACAATGGAACAACGACTGGGTTACGTTCTTAGACGCGTTGATTCAACTCAACACATTAACAAGAGATTATAATGGAATTTCCACACCAAAGTTCATCAGAAAACTGAGGATCAGCATATTGGAACATGAGATTTCTAAAGCTGTGGAATTAAATGGAGTTTCCTGTTACAATGCTAGTTATAACAGTACCACTCGTATCATAAGGTGAGAAAACTAATGTTATAAACAGTATTATGTGAAACATAAGAGTTAAAACCTAGTATGTTATTTTTTTCATGACTATTATACCAGAGGATTAATGTCCCACTGCAAGAACGGACCTCCTTCCGTAATGAAGGAATACTTGGCCTACTAATACTACGTTGGCCAGACGGATTGGTATAGGGTTTAATTTCAAGTTTTCCTTCTTTTTATTTTGTAAAGGTAATATTCACGGATAGTCCCTTAGTCGGTTTTTACGACACCCATGGGATGAGATGGGGTGGTGACATATCGTATTCTTACTCCGTTACCACACGAAGAACAGTAACATAGACGCTTACGTTCTTTAAAAGACACGACTTTAAAATATAACAGAAAGTGATAATATAGTTAGAAAACAACGTGTAAACATAAAACTCCTAAGTAGTAAGAACTAAATAAAACTTTATTCTAGGTGCGCTGGCGTAGAACTAGACAATGTAACTTTCATAGATAAGCCTGTGATACAGACCCAACCAGACGTATTGTTGTCTAAAGCATTTTACCCACACTACTGTATGGACAAAGTTGATGTAAGTATTAAGACTTTAGTACTCCACAGAGGGTTGTTTAGACGAGAAATAAGTAATAAGAACTTGTACTTGCATAGAATTATGGGTGTGTTTATGTATAAAGTAGTTTGTTTTGAAGTTAAGATTTTTGTTAAGTTTATTATAACGTTTATATTAGGAAAGAGCTGTTTTTTTGTTTGAATGATATATTATTTTCAATTTAAACATGAAACATTATTGTCTTAAATATTCTAATTATATCGAGAATACTTTTTGGTTTAATGGTATTAGCATGCTATGACAATTAGGAACAGAACCTTAATAAAATATATAAGAAAACTTTAGCTTCATTCTAAAGAATTGCCTTTGTTTAAGGGTATTTACTTACTTAATGGTGTATGGCTCAAATACAAGGTCGTGAGTTCCAATCCCACGCAAGTCAATTATTGTGCGATTCACAAAATTCTTTTTGATGTTATTTGTGTCTCTCAAACTTTTGTATAATGATCTATTATTTATAAATAACGTTTTTCTAACACTTTTATATATTTCAGCTCAAAACAGCTTTACAAATAAACTTACAAATAATAGCAGAGAACAGTATAAGCAACAAAATAAACGTGACACAATTTGTTACATCAAATAAAAATATAACTTGTATTATCAAAGAGATATCACAAAATATACCAAGCGTACACGTGGATGTGGCTTCTGTACTCAACACCAATTTAGATTACGAAACTTTGTTAGAACAAAATTGTGATACGGCAAAAGTGAATGTATTTATTATTGAAAATCTTTTGGGAGATAAACAGGTGAGTTGTTTAAGTACTAAAGTTTATTGGATCTGAAAATTTAGGTGTTTTAACTTGAATATCAATTCAACATAATAATATGCATGATACAGTTACGGAAGATGTTTTTTAACATTGCTATACCTGGCTGTGTGTTGTTTTATAGTCTTACGCGTAGAGGTTGATGTAGAAAAGCAGCGTCTGATAGCAATGTTCGTTTTGCGTTTTTAGGACGCTATGCCAGGCTTTTTGTCATACAGTCTAATCACATATCTATGCAAATGTAGAAAGACCAACATTGTAGTTCATACTTACACAAAACGTGCTTTAGTCCTTCTTAGTAATAATATTTCTTATTTCGTACAAAGAACTGTGTAATTGATCCCTCGTGAAAATATTTCTAACTTGAATTTCAAAATAACTTCAAACAAATTATACATTGAGAAGTTTGAACATAAAATCACATTTCCAATTAATTAATTAAATCGTAAAATTTCCTTTTCAGAAATTGGAGAGCCTAAGAAATCTATCAAAAGACAGTTTTATTTTAGCTATCGAGACTGGAGTACCGAAATTACAAGGTTTTTTAAAGCAACACTACAGTTTAGTGAGTGCTATGTCAGATGGCAAGCAAATATTAACCTTATTGAAAAGGCAGAACGTGAAAGATGTATCTTATATTCGTGTGAATGGCGATAATAAATTCGATTGGGTATCTCGAGTGTATGATGAACTTAATACTACGAAGCGAGTGGTGTTAGTTTCAGAGAAGCAAGCGTACTGTGGTGCATTAGGTACTATTTTTATTTCTATGTGTGCAACTAAATTTTACTATTTTTTATTTTACACTTTTTTTTAAAGTTACTCCTAATGTTTAGAAAACAAGTGTTCAAAACATTCATAAGTCATATAAGAATCTAGCTTTACTTAAAAAAAGTTGTAAGTATATTTTTATCATAATTTAATAAATAAATCATTGTAGCGTTTAACGATTGCAATACCAGTATTTTTTATCACTTAAAAATATAAAAACTCTGTAATATTTGCATACGGAAAACTATCTAAAACTTTTCCGGGAACAATCATAAAAATATGATTAAATAAACATGAACTATGTATTGCTAAAGGATTCATATTTTTATTTACTTACTTATTTTGATATCGATACAATTTAGATCTACCCCCTCTGCGATACAAAACATACAATAAATAAGTAATTTATTTAGATAAAAAATAAAATCAAGTCACTACTTGCGTCACCAGGGATTTAAAATAATAAATAAATGTCATCATAATCATAACAGCCCATTAATGTCCCACTGCCGTGACGGAGGGATACTTGGCCTACTAATACCACGCTGGCTAGGCGGATTGGTATAGGGTTTAATTTCAAGTTTTTATTTTTTTTATTTCGTAAAGATAATATTCACGGATAGTCCCTTAGTCGCTTATAAATTAATGTAAAATGTTGTAATGTAGTGTAAATTTTGTTGTAGGTTTTGTGAATCAATTAAGACAGAATGGAGAAGAAAAAATAGCGTTCCTTGCAATCGATGACTTTAACGCACCGGGCTTCGATCCACAGCATATAATTTATAAGGAGCAACTAGAAAAGAATTTGACAATAAATATCTTGAGAAAGGTAAGAATTTAAAAAATACATTTTTAAAAATCATGACAACAACTGAACAAGGCTATTAGTCAATCTAATCATTCTTAAAGTTAGGTAATCCTAGGCAAGAGATAATAAATATAAGGTAAGTATTGTATAGTCACTGGAGGAGGCCTGGCCCTGCAGTGGGACATTAATGGGCTATTATGATGATGATTATGGTGAAGTAATAGGAAAATAAATATTACAAAGTAAACAAAACATTAATTTACAATCCAAGAACCTTCAATTAAATGCCATTACAGTCCTTTTATTATTAAATACCAATACGAAATAATCTGCAATTTTAATATTCGAAACAAATATGCCTACAAATTTCACGTAAACAAATGGTAAACAAGCATAAAAAATATGAGTAAATAAACATGAACTTTTTTTACCGATGTATTCACCTTTTTATTTGCATATAAATTTGTCAAAACTTAAATATTGATAGCTCGCTTTAAATTATGCTACAAAAATCAAGTGGTTAACCAAACTATCTACATATTCGGAATTTACAATTTTATTTTTGTTGAAGTAAAATTTAAAACAGGATGTACAACAACACGCATGATTTGAATACACATTACATTTCATCCTCATCATAACAGCCCATTAATGTCCCACTGCAGGGACGGGCCTCCTCCCGTGACGAAGAGATACTTGGCCTAATACCACGCTGGCCAGACAAATTGGTATAGGGTTTAATTTCAAGTTTTCCTTCTTTCTATGTAAAGGTAATATTCACGGATAGTCCCTTAGTCGGTTTCTACGACACCCATGGGATGAGATGGGATGGTAACATAATATTGTATTCTTACTCCGTCACCACACGGAGACTCTATATTATATAATAGATATGTTAAATAAACGATACAATTTTCCTTAATGTCACATAAACTCTGTCTGTGGTGTGTGTGTCTCTATGGTGTAGCGGTCCAACCGCCATCCGTCTTGGATTTGAATTCCTCGCAGGACAGCCTGAGCAATCTTACACTCACGTTTGTACAAAAAGCACCCAGGTGTTTATATTTCTTTACAGTTTGAAATCGCCTTTTTCACTTCAAAAAATATTTATCTTTTCTTTAAGTGTATCTCGGTATGTACGAGTAAGCCTGCTAAAATAATAAAATATACTCCTATCTGTTTTTATAATGTTTATTAACAGCTGAATTACCCCACACTCCTAATAAGAACACAATACTTACATACTATTTAGAATCTTATTATTTGTCACAACGATCTAACTAATGATACCTATTTACTACAGCCAATAGGTTACAATCAATTACGTGAGCATAGCAAATGTTACGCTCAAATCCCGTCTATTAGTAAGAGCCCTCTCAAAACACAATTAGTCCAAGCTTACTTAAACGCTTGACTATCTTATGAAATAAAAAAGGTACTTCATTATCTTCAATTTACCAACATAAGAGATTTCGCAATATTATTCTTGGATATTAAACTAAAGTATTTTATATAAGCATTGTCTCTTAGTTACAAAAGTAAATTCGGCTTTCACGTCAATAGCAAAGTAGAAAACGTAAAGAGCTGCTAATGAAAACAGCTATTTTATGGCCTCAAACAGGCTAGAGTTTCAGTAAGCCATAAAATAGACTTTATAATATTATTAATATAGGTATTCTGACGTATGAAATCCTATGCCTCCTCATTTTAAGTAATGAAAACATGTATTATTTCACTTACTTAGAATGCTAATTGAAGCATTATGAAGTTGTGAAATAAGTATTTTTTACAGTATCTTTTGTTAAGTACAAGTTAAAGTCTTCATCATCAATTAGCCAATCGACGTCCACTGCTAGACATGGTCTCCTCCAAGTATTGCCAACTTGTGCGTTCCTGTGCCTCTCTCATCCATCGGTTTCCTGCCGTCTTAACCAGGTCTTTTCTACTTTGTCCATTTCTGTTTTTAGTGTACATTAATGATTTACCTTACTATTTAAAAAACATTTGTGACGTTTTACTGTTCGCTGATGATACATCTTTAATATTTAAAGTTGCTAGAAATAGGACGCATTTTGACGAAGTAAACAATGCACTCACAGAAGTAACTAAATGGTTTACTGCCAATAACCTTGTACTTAACCCAAAGAAAACGAAATGTATTAAGTTTGCATTACCAAATGTAAAAAACCTTGGCCCAAGTCTAATTCTAAATGGTGAACTGCTGGAAGCTGTTCAATCCACAATGTTCCTAGGTATAAAAATAGATGAGAAGTTACAATGGGGTGCGCACATATCTTATTTATCAGCGAGGCTCAGCTCAGCTGCTTACGCTGTTAGAAAAGTTAGAAATTTGACAGACGTAGACACAGCTAGATTAGTTTACTTCAGCTATTTTCACAGCGTTATGTCATATGGTATACTATTGTGGGGTAGAGCTGCCGATATACAAAGTGTATTTATTTTACAGAAAAGAGCTATCCGTGCCATTTATCGGCTTGGAGCACGAGAATCGCTTAGAGAATTATTTAAGGAAATAGGTATCTTAACCGTCGCTTCCCAATTTATTTATAACAGTATACTGCATGTAAGACAGAATATACATTTATATACCAAAAGAAGCGAAATGCATACGGTAAATACTAGAAATAAACATAAACTGTGTGTCCCTCATTACCGTTTACACAAAGTACATCAATCGTTTATGGCACTTAGTATACGCCTTTATAACAAAGTACCTGTAGAGATATTAGAATTACCGATTACTACATTTAAAGAAAAATTTAAAAGTTGTTTAGTAGCCAAAGGATATTACACTCTTGAGAATTATGTTAGTGACCGGAATGCCTGGATTTAAAATACGTCTATGAATTAGGACTCGCAGAAAAATTACTTTGGTCGATGTGAAGTAAGGGCGTCCCTCTGCCATTTGTATCTCCCCTAATTTTAGTTTCTTTTTTGCTGCTCTTATTGTCAGGACTCGTCATGCTCACTATAATGTCATTGCTTGTGGTGGCGTGGAGGCCGGGTCAATCCCTTCCCTACAATATGGCGAGGGGGTTGATGGCTGACCTTTGCGTTATACTCGTGAACGGCTACTTGGGGTGACTGGTCGACCCTGACATTAATAAATTTACATTTTAATACACTTCTGAGTTTTTATTTAAGGGGTAATTTGGCAGAGCGACGTCTTTATTACTGGATAGTTGTTTATGGATGTGATTTGGTGCTCCCACTTCTATGTACTACCTACATCACGACGCTACCTTTATAATTGAATAATCCTTGGGTTATGGTTATGTATGGTATACAATGGTTGCAGCGCCTAATTACAGTTATCTCCTATGTCAAAAAATGACGTCAAGAAAATGCAGCAGTAGAGTTTGTTGCGCCGCTTCTTCTCTACTAGCGCTTTGGAGGCGGTGGTAAAGTTTTCAAAACTTTGAAATGTTAATAAACTTAGATTAAGTAGTGTTAGATGACGTCAAAAAGATACAATATTATTGTACTACTTTGAATAAATAAATGAATACTGAATACTGAATACGTTGGTCTCCCCACCCTGAGCTTTCCGGTACGCGGTCGCCGTTTCATTAAATAATACTTTTTTTCTAGTAATGATATAAGTAACAACTTTAATTATAAAATCTAAATGCACTTAATACTTAAAAGTCCCGTGTTAGCTACTTTTTTAATTGTATAGAGGAAACAAAATCTTAGACATTCAATTAACAGTGTAAACAAAATTTTGTAGAGTCACATATTTACTTTATGTATTAGATGCTTTTATCTTAGTAACGTCAACATTTCTTGAATAAGTAAGAGTAAGTTGTAATTAGCTAGTACGATTTGATCTTGATATAAAACCAGCTTTAGTTACTGATTAGCTTTTGGTTGAGTGAACCGACGTCACTCGGATTTCTACTTGAATGCAGCTCGGCATATTATTATAACGTTTACTAATAATCCGTAATATTTATATGGTATCAAATTAGTTTGAGTACTAAAGCAGTTATTAAAAATATTATTAGCCCATACAACTATTTAACAGACATAAGGAATTTAGGGGCTTAGGGAAGAATCATCATAACCATTAAACATGTTTATAAAAAAATAAATGGTTAGCATTTGAAACATCACAACCGTTTACAGCAGCAACCTAACAGCAGCCGTACTTATGTCAAATTTAAACGTTTACACATCCTAAATGTGGTGACGGTTTAAGAATACAATATGTCACCACCCCATCTCATCACATGGGTGTGGTAAAAACCGACTAAGGGACTAACCGTAAATATTATCTTTACGAAGTAAAAAGAAGGAGAACTTGAAATTAAACCCTATACCAATCCGTCTGGCTAGGGTGCTATTAGTAGGCCAAGTATCCCTCCGATACGGGAGACATGGGACATTAATAGGCTGTTATGATGATGATGACAGCCTACAATATTCAAAGACTTAGATCATTTTGGATGTAAGATAAAGTTTACTATGAGGTATATAATTGCCTAGTAATAAAGGACATAGAATAATTTCATATTACAAGAACTTGCGTTGTTAGGAGACATTTCCTATTACACAATGTAGCTAAATTAATTTGTAGGTCAGTATGGAACCTTGTCGCAATTAGAGAAACCCGTTATCACCAGAGAAGTGTCACAAGGTTTAACGAAATTGCATGTCAGTGATGTTGAGTACAATATTATTTGACCAGATGTTCAGTGTTTTGGAATTACTAACATTGTTTGCGAGATACAAGTGTTTTCGTGTTATAACTGTGTCGTTTATTAAAATATTGTGGTTAGATTCACTGTGACATTTATGAAAAATCTGTCTTAGGTTATTGGTTCTCATTTTACGGTACTGAACGTAAGGTTCATTTTGAGGATTGCGAAATGATTGGTAGAGAGTATTTGCGAATGTAATTTTTATTGAACAATATTTTGCATTCTGCAGTGTAGATCTTGGTGTAGAGTATAACTAGAAGCAGTATATACAACCTGAGGTAATTTTATATTGTTGAAGTTCATTTCATTGAAGTTATTGTATGGAATAGGTAAAGTCATGTATACCTGCCTTGAAGTTTCCATTACACGAAATAGGTACATCTTTTATTATTAAAAATACAAAAGATTTTTATTTTCAGGGTGAATGGGGTGGTTTCTATTACGTGCCAGCAGCAACATCGACCAAATTAAGAAACGTTACCTTGAAATGTACATTGCCTGGTGATTTAGACAGCTTGACTTGGTGTGAAGCACCTAGTACTGGTACAAGTAGGAACCTAATTCAAGTAAGTATACTGGTAATAGTTGAAAAAACAATTAAAAACACGTTATTTTTTTAAATTACGCTGTCAGTACATATACAAATATGAATAAACATAATTGAATAAACAAACTTGAAAAAACATAATTTGAAAAACATTTTTTAAATAAACATAAATTGAAAAAACTTCATGGACAATGTAATTCGTTTTATGAATATAGTTTAAAAAAAGCTTTTCTGGTGACTATAAAATCATTATTTATGCAGGTGTCTTATGCTGGTATATCATTGAATGATGTTAAAAATGCAGTGGCTACTACAAGCGGCAAGGATGTATCGTTTGGGATGGACTACAGTGGCATTGATAAAGAGTAAGTTATTTAAACACATATTAATAATCATGTTAAACTGACTCCAAAAAGAGAAGGATAGTTATGTTTTCTGTGGTAGTCAATCTTCAAAGTCGCTCCAGTCATTGATAAGTCCACTGTCATGTAGATTGCGGTAGGGTTTATGTAAAGTACTTAAACGTTATCACTAATTAAAAGCCACAAAATTTTCTGAGATAATACGTCATTAGGTACCAAACTAACAAGTTTTTTCTATCTCATTTTACTAATATTAAAGAAAACGATTAATATAGTATGTTACTTAAAAAGTTAAAAACGCATGCCTTGCACATACTACGAGTATAAATTTTAGTAACTGCCCCAGATATGAAAACCATGAATCTGCCATTACTTGTTTGTTTTTATTTTACGTAAGACCGGGGCTAATGTATAAAGAATCCTTTTGAAATATATCACAATAACGTCCAATACGCATACAAAGCGTTAGTACGGGCATGGAGCCAACGTTCCCTACCAAACGCTTACCGGCTGTTATAAAACTTCGCAATAGATAAAGTTTTTTTTAAGACTTATTAGGAAATACTTGGCTCGCAATATTAGATCCATGTAACGGCCAATAAAGGGAACTTAACAAAGGCAACTTCTAAAATGAGAGAAAATGACGAACGAACTTTTAATTTTCCAGACTTTTCTTTGGAATTTCTATTATTTCTTTTGATTTTAATTTGACGGGTTTCTCTTATATACGATAAAGTTGTTTATAAAGCTACGTAATTTTAAGTTTGTGATAGATAAACGGTTTCAAAGGTTTCGCTCTAAGAATATCGTTACAACTATCAATCAGGTTTTGAAAGCATATCTTTTTTCGTCGTTATTTGAATTGCTCTTTGTTTTATATTGTAAAAGCTGTAGTATCGGATTTTTACTTAAAACCAAAAGCGTCTGCCGATGCTCATATTATTTTTATAATATTATATTTTACTAGATTTAGAACTTTACTATATTCTGTTGAATTATGCAATTCAAATTGATTTTCAATTTCAAACTTAATTTCGTTGATTCTTCCTTATTATTGCTACTAAACACATTCTTATATTTATTCTTCCATAGTGGAGAAAGGGTAATGGGATTAGTTCCCGAAGGTGCTTTGAGTACAACAGTTAAAGCTGACCCAGTACTAACATGGCCAGTACCGGAACATTGGAGCCAACAGGATGCAGCCACCGTACCTCTGCCATATGCCATGGCATATTATTGCTTAGTAAGTACAAACCAAAAATTCTAGAAACTAGAGTTTATTTTTCTACTGTCATTTCAAAACCCAATTAACAATAAGGATAGTTTCGAATTTGTAAAAGTGTTTTGGGTTTGGTTTCGATTATTCGATAAAAGCAGATAACTGTAGGTTTTAGTAGGTAAAATGTATTTCCTAAAGAGCCTGGATTCCGACACACTATACTTGCCCGCTAGGACCAATGACCAAAGGTCAGAATAAATATCTAATCGACTTTCCGCGTAAAAAAGTGCATTTGAAAGGCGTCCACAAATCAAAGACTTTTTTTTTACTTTTACAATAGTTCAACATTTAACTTCGATCTATATTAATAATAAGACCCTACCAATTGAAATATGATCTTAATAGTGACAAACGCCCTAAAAGTGATTATGAAAATCGTTTCTTCGACTTTAATAATATATACGAGTATGATGACATTAATCTGAAACACAAGACGCCAAAAATAACTTTACTTGATAAGGAAAATCTTCAACACTCACAAGAAGAAATTGAGCAGGAAACTCCTAATATCTGTAGAATTCTGTTTGATAAAATATTCATTTAAATGGGTTCATTTCGCTTTTGAGATATCAAGTTGGAAGAGATATATGTTATACATATAAACAGTAAATGAATGCGATAGGCCGAAAATAAGACGGGCTCAGTACTAAAATGTTTCCTTTTATTTCTGAGTAAAGTACTTGTGCGATGTGATGTGCTTAAAATGTTCTCATATTTTGTGTTATGAGTAGAATATATTTTGTAGAACAATAGCAGCTCAATTTTTATAAAATTAAACATGAAAATTTTGTTAGATTTAAATTAATTGCTCTTGTTAAGGGAACAGTAAATTATAACACCCAGTTCAAAATGAAGAAAACTTTAAGTAACTATGTCAAGCATCATTAAATGTTAACCTTTCTGAATAGCACTTTTAGTAAAAGGTATATTATTATAATAAAATCATTTCAATAACTTGAATATAAAGTAAGATTCAGTGGTCGAACTTTAAACCACACATACACAGAGAAACGGCGTTCGTTTTTAGCTACGTACACACAGCAACACATCAAGTTAAACATTTTCATTTGAAATTGTGTCTTATTTCAAGGTATTAAAGTACAGCCAGCCCCAAAAGTCGCTAAACACATTTTAAATTCCAAAACTGCTGAACACTAAAAATGTTATAAGTCAGTGTCGCAACAAGAGTACAGAATAAGCTTTACATACGAAACGACCATAACACGCTGAACACGGTTATTACAAAAGTATTTGAACACTAGTATTCCAAAAGTAGCTGAACATCATTAAATACAAAAGTAGGTTAACAAATCATATTTTTAATGTTATTGCCTGTCAATCTACTTTTGGTGTTTTTGATGTAAAGATAATTTTGGTCCATTGACATGTAAAATAATTTGACAAATGTATACCTAGGCCATAACCAAGATAAAAAAACATTGTAATTAAACCTCTTTGAACAAAACTTATCTGTTCTAAAAGTTTTTATTTTTTTTAAAGATGCTTATAGTATAATACCCAAAAAGTAGGTTTTAATACGAATTGACGCGTATGTACAGCTATTTTTAGAATCTTAGGCGTTTAGTTACTTTTGAAAATACTAGGGTTCAGCTATTTATGTAATAACTGTGTTCAGCGTGTTATGGTCGTTTCGTATGTAAAGTTTATTCTGTGCTCTTGTTGCGACACTGACTTATAACATTTTTAGTGTTCAGCATTTTTGGAATTTAAAATGTGTTCAGCGACTTTTGGGGCTGACTTTACATGATTGTCTAGGTTGATTAGTTGCTGTGTGTACTATTATTTACAAAATCTCCTCTATATTTATACTGCTTGTAGATTGTTTTATTTATATACATATTTTTAGTTATATTCTTTTATATTTACAGTCAATTAAATGTCAACTATTTAAGAAACACACAGTACTAGTCACAGGCGGGGCTGGAGCTTTAGGACAGGCAATAATTGCATTGTCTCTCTCGATGGGCTGCACCGTTTATACAACAGTCAGTAATGAACACAAAAAGAAGATGCTTCTTAGTTTCTTCCCTGAGTTAGATGGTAAGAATACTTTTTTATCTATACTAATATTATAAAGAGGTAAAGTTTGTGTTTGTATGTTTGTGACGTTGTAGGGGGTAATCCCTGGATCTATTGAACTGATTTTAAAAATTCTTTATGTGTTGAATAGTCCATTTATCGGGGAGTGTCATAGGCTATATAGTATCACGCTATGACTAATAGGAGTGGAGCAGTAATGAAATATGTTTTTAAAAGTGACGCTTTTTTTGCCGCCTAACGAAGTGGGCACGGGTTGGCTAGTAATTTATAAACTATATTTAGTCAAAATGTATATTTATTAGCAGGCAAAAATAAACTTTGATAAAGAATGTAATTTTAATCACAAGTTTTTTTAAGAGCTGAACTAAAAACTTTTCTTTTCAATATTTTGCGCTTATAAGAAAAAACAGAATTAATGAACATAAGAAACCAACACTACGAACTACGAGTACATTGCCATTTCAATTCTTATATTTTTATTATGAATATACAAGTTTGCAATAGTAATAACATTCGGCCTGTGGTTGTAACATCTGATATTGCAAACCACATAGAGCTGTTGTAAAAACTGACGCTCAAACAACAAGTGACATTACAAAAAGTTAGTTCGCAGGAATTTCAACAACATGAAAATAATACTATTTCATATATTATTATATGTTATTGTCAAAACTCATGACCGGTCAAAACCACTTTTGACCGAAAAAATCAGTCAATAGTGGTTTTGACCGACGTGCTTAGTCAAAACCCTTATTGACTGTTTTTTGCAGTCAAAAGTGGTTTTGATCATCGATGTTAGTCAAAACTCATTGAAAATTGATCTTTAATACATATTCAGGTAAAAGTCTGAAACAGTTGGTTAGGTTAGGTTAGTATGGTGACCAAAGGACGAAGAATATAATAATACTATATTCTAGTTTTACATTAAAAAAAATGTTTCTAGCATTCATTCATTCTCCTTTGGTGGCCATGCTAACCTAACCTAACCAACTGTTTCGGACTTTTACCTTAATATGTATTAAAGATCAATTTTCAATGAGTTTTGACTAACATCCACTTCAAACCACTTTTGACTTCAAAAAACAGTCAATAAGGGTTTTGACTAAGCACGTCGGTCAAAACCACTATTGACTGTTTTATGCAGTTAAAAAGGGTTTTGACCGGCCATGAGTTTTGACTGTAACGTATATAATATGTCGGAGAATGAAGTAATTTAAAAGTAATTTACTTGATATTAAAAGGAAGTTGGTGGCAGCACTGTAGTGGCAGCACCGTAGTATTGTCATTGACTTGACTATTGACTTGTAATGTCAAATAACATTGACGTTTAATATGACGATGACAGTTCTTAGGGTATATCAGTAGTGCGAAGTGACAGGCACGCTCTCTTGCTCCTGAAACGTCGCCAGCGCCAGTTGTGCGCACTGATTTATCAAAACTACAATATGGCGGAAGTCACTAACGTTCCTGCAGATTCAAATCTATCAGATTCCGCGACAATAAATAAACGACAAAGTACGCTTGCATTAAAAGTATTAGAATTAAGATAAATAAGAAAACAGATTTAATAGACAAATGCCTACAAAATAACATTTCTCTTTACGAAACGGGTGTTAAGAAGTAATATTTCACAAAGTTCAATTGTTTCAGAGAACAAAATCGGTCATTCCCGTAACGACTCATTCCTAAGCATGATTAAGACGCAGACTAAAATGAAAAGCTGTGATTTTGTTATCAACTGTGCCAGCGGACCTCAGCGAGAGGTAAATGAACATCCATTAATTTTACTCCTTGATAAAACTGTAAATTAGAAAGAAATAAATCTTGAGACACTCCCGGATTCATTTGAATCCAGAGGCTGGTTATATTACACTTTCAAATCAGCCAGCACTATTAATAATTTAAAGCTTTGAGAAAATTGTATCTATTTGGTTGACTGTTTGAATTTGGAAGGGCTGGCTGGTTTAATTTGGTAGTATGATTCAAGTTCTGTAAAGCTTATATTTTTTTGGTTATAGCTACAAACTTAAGTTTTTTTTGTATAATTTCTTACCGTTTAGTAGAGACGAACAGACAGTCTTAGTTTTGTACTATATGATATCTGTACATAGTATAAAATGAAGTCGCTTTTTCTGTCCATAAGTCCCTTTGTATGCTTAAATGTTTAAAACTACGCAACGGATTTTGATGCGGTTTTTTTAATAGATAGAGTGATTCAAGAGAAAGTTTTATAAGTATAACACATGCGTAATATAGTATAGAAACCTATGTAAATTTAGAGATTTCTAATGAAGCTGTATTTTTTTTTTTTTTTTTTTTTTAGTTTTTTTTTTATTTGAACTTTGTTTAAGAACATTCTGTAGTAGGTGCCCGTGCGGGACCGGGGCAGATCGCTAGTAATAAAGACTCTCTATCTAAATTTATTTTCTTTTTATTATATTTAAGATAACTTTAATTCATGAAAGTATTTTACGTATAATTTTTTGCGAGAGAAATATGTAGGTTGAAGTTTTTATTATTTTCTATACCCTGTAATATTTTAACTTAATTCATGTATAAGATTTTACATTTGTTATAAACTAATGAATTAAAACTTAAACTGTAAAATTTAACTAAAATACTTTATTTCAGACGGCAATGCGATGTGTTGGTTTCAGCGGATTCTTCTTGGATCTTAGTTCACACGACATGGCAGAAAATCACAACATTGGAATGTCTTACTTAGAAGGTGACAGATCTTATAAAGGAATAGATTTCACTAGCATTTTTAGACCAGAGAATATTGAAGACAAAAAGGTATGTTTTAAGTCTGTACTTAACTATTTACTGAAATAAATGTTGTCCGTGTGGTGACGGAGTAAGAATACAATACGTCACCACCCCATCTCATCCCTTAGGTGTCGTAAAAACCGACTAAGGAACTAACCGTAAATATTATCTTTACGAAGTAAAAAATAAGGAAAACTTGAAATTAAACCATAGGCCAATCCGTCTGGCCAGCGTGGTATTAGTAGGCCAGTATCCCTCTGTCACGGAAGGAGGCCCGTCTCTGCAGTGGGACATTAATGGGCTGTTATGATGAAAATAATTGTTACATACTCGTAGTTGTGTGTGGTATGATGTTACATTTTCAATAATTTTATATTCTTCTTTTAGTTTTATACCTTTTTTTTACCGACAACATAATATGATTGAAATGCTATGTCTTAAATTAGTCGCTATTACGCCGGCATCACATAATTGAATTCGTAATTAAAATTTAATTAATTGCTAGTACCAATATAGACGAGTATAAACTTGTATACCTATTTAAATGATTACATAATAAGTCAATCATGCAAAGCGTATTATATAATCTTAATTTATACATTCATTTTTTTAATGTGATGTAATTACGTCTTTTCTAAAAAAAATTATACATTAATTTTGATTGTAAATTTTTTTTATTCTTATTATTGCAAAATTTACAAAATAGTTACTTGATTGCAGGCCATTCAACGTATGTTAAGCGAAGGGATCGCTAAAGGTATAGTGCGGCCAATAAGTCGTGTTGAATATTCACCGACCATTGTATCAAGAGCCTTCAGACTACTGTCTTCAAGCAAACATGTGGGTAAAACTTTGATAAAGATGAGAAGTCCTGAGATTATAAGCCAAGGCTTTGAAGTTGTACCAAGGTAATGTTTTATTGTGAGTTTTAGATAAAGTTTAGTACAGTCACGACATTAACATTTACACATTTTGTAAAATAGTTACCTAAAATTCTACCAGCACAAAATTTTATATCTGAAGATTAGTTTAAAACTGTAAGGAATCTCCTCGAAATAACCATTTAATTTTCGGACTTAAATGTCTAATTCAACGTTTATAAAGTTTAGAAAATTTGACATTGTGCACATATTATTGCTCGTGACTGTACGTATTTTACAATAATTTTCATTTTACTTATAAATGAAGTGTTTCATGACCCAAATAAAATATAAAATTCGATTGTACAATTAATAAATACCACTTAATTAATTAATAAAATCAATGTAAGTGTTCGGGTGCTGTAATTGGTAAGATAACCGGGATATAAAGCCAAAAACCTAAGGGGTCAAACTCTGGCTCGGGCTTTAATTTGTTTTAGTGTTTTTCAATTTATTGAAATGACCACCTATGTTAGTATATTGCTACGATGCTACTATTTGTTTCAAGAAACATAGAGATTGATTTACCAAAAGAGTAACGAAAATACTTCAAAGATTAAAAAAATCCAAGAACACTTTGAATTTACAATACAATTTAAATCTAAAACACAGATAACGCTTAATCTAAACTTTAGTTTTTGTTCAATATCACTCTAAATCTTGGTCTTACAAGAGTCTTAGGCAAGCTGAAGTCAGAATTGAGATAAGCCAATTGTACCAATATTTTAGCCACATACAGCGGTGTGACATTACTATATCGTTGTGCAATCTTTAAGTTGCTGTACTTTGTTTTTAAATTAACGAACTATCGGGATATTTACCATGTTTATAGTTGTTGAGTTTCCGATAGATATTTCGACGCTGTTACAAGCGCCATGATCACAGAGGAACTCAATATCTATCGGAAACTCAACAACTATAAACATGGTAAATATCCCGATAGTTCGTTAATTAATAGTGAATGTGACCATGACAGTTTAAATAATTATATTTCCTTTTAAACCTTTTTTAATTATGATTAAAAAATACATAAAAATAATAATTTAATACTAATAACAGAAATAATAACAGCTGGAAAATCGAGTATTTTGGCTTTATTAATACACACATAACGCGTTGTTTTTCTTAACTCTCTACATTGAGAGACTGACTACATAATCCACTTGCAAGAAGTAGATAGTAAATGTTACTGTGTTTTGTTGCAATAACAATTTGTGCTTAAAAGAGACGAGCATTACTTGTAAAAATCTTCTGCATTTGGAACGTCCCAAGCAAAGTACAGATAGAACACAAAATTTGATTGATTTTATCAGTTCACATTTTATTACTACAAGACTTAATTAAATAGCGCAAAACATATTTCATAAGTATATTATTATGATATAGCTAGACCAATACCCTTCGTGACTTTCATATGAACTGTAAGTCTTTCATACAAATATTTGTTTGGCTATTTCATTGATAATGCCTTTTGAACGATGTAAACATTTTAGGTATATTTCATTGTACACTATAAAAGAAAATCTTTATTTAGTTTTGATTTCTACATGATTGATGAGAACCAACATTATCGTGATTATTCTAAAAAAAAACTTAAGTTATTTGTTCAAATTTAACAAGTACGTTAGCGATGCTCTTGAAAAATTCATTCAAGAAAACTTTTAGTAATAGATCATATCCATCATATTCCAAAAAAAGATTAAAACAGTAATTTGACGTGAAATTGTTATTCAAATTAATATCTTCAATCTTTTCTGAACTCTATTATTCATTTGTTATTTTTGTGTTTTAGAATGACTTATTGCTCGAAAGGAGTTTATATTGTTGTATGCGATGAAAATGGAGTAGGTATTGAACTGGCAGATAAACTAATTCAAAATGGAGCGAGAAATATTGTCTTACACTTGAAATCTAATGTCTCTGGATATCTACAAACGAAATTTATGTAAGTATAAATAAATTATTTAGTCGGCTAGACCTGACCTTATTCTAATTCTTAATAAGTTAGATACTTGGGCATTTAGACTGTTATAATATTTTTTTCACACATTTCCGTAACTAAACTAAAAAGAGCTTACTTCAATACATTCTAGAAAATAAACGACATACCTATGTATTACGCTATTCGTCATAGGGATTGCAAATGTATTTTAAATCTATTGTTACTTAATTTTAATTAATATTATTTCAACAGTTCTAACTAACAACAATTAAGTAATATTATGTTATTCTGACAAAATTCAATCATGTACCTAACTGTATGTGAAACATATAATATTTTGGTGGAAAATAAAGAAATTTTTAATTATTATATTCTCTTTATTTACATTTTTCACATTATTTAACATTTTTAAATATAGATATAAAAATAAACACATTTAAAAATATAAAAAAAGGTAGACCCACCAGCATCGGGTACAGAGACCAAGCTACTGGTGGTTAGGGCTCCAGAGAGAGGAACCTCCTCACAATACGTGCCGTGTCAAGCAGTACTGCCTTCTGCATCAGACCTATGATCCAACTGCCAAGGTCGATAATAATTATTATTATTATTTTTAGTTCGTGGCAAAAATATGGCGTGTCAATAAAAATATCTTCCGACAAACTTGAAACACAAGATGGATGCGCAAAACTTTTAAAAGAGGCCACAAGAATTGGATCAGTCAAAGGAATTTTCATACTTCAGATTTCAGAAAACGATGAAAACGCACAAGATTTTGTTCACAACTTCAATAAAGCAAGTGCCGTTGTAAACTTGGATTTGATTTCTAAAAATTATTGCCATGATTTGAGGTAATTTTTATAATTTTAATAATCTATACTTCTGTACTTACAGTATAGAGAGGTAAAGATTGTGTGTTTGTGACGTTGTAGGGGGTAATCTCTGGATCTATTGAACCGATTTTAAAAATTCTTTCTGTGTTGAATAGTCCATTTATCGAGGAGTGTCGCTATGACTAATAGGAGTGGAGCAGTAATGAAATATGTTTAAAAAACTGACGCGTTTTTTTCGCGGCCTAACGAAGTGGGCACGGGTCAGCTAGTATTCAATATCTATCGCCCTCATTAGTAATGATTGTGTCTTCTACTTCTGACTTAGCCAGTTGCGCTCCTTTGCTTAGTGCAGTGCTAACAACGGACCAGATCTCGAGGTTGTAGGATTGCTTGCGAGAACCACAAATTGTAGTCCCGAGTCTGAATGTTTTCTGTGTCTGTTAAATTACCGTCTGTAAAGTCCCCTCGACAAAGGAAAATAAAATGAAGTTACTAGTTTTAATTACATGGCAACATATTTTCATTACAGTTACTTTGTACTTCTCACAACACGATCGCGGTATCCGAGCGAAGAATATGCAGTATCGATATCAGAACAAGTATGTCAAAAAAGAAATGAAATCGGTGTGCCAGCTCTTTTTGTACAAGCAAATGGATTAATCGGAGTATGTTACCATTTTGATTTAATGTAATATTTGTTATTATAACATAAAATGTTTCTTTGATTTGTAGTGTAAATGGATATGATACGATCCTTGTTTCTTAAAGGAAAGACAATATATAGAATGCCAATACCATTCTTATAAAACAGTTTTGATTTTTGGATATAATTTATACCTACTATCGTCACTGTTAATTGCTACTACATAATAATATGTACTAATGAAATAGGTGCATACTTATAACACTTTTGGTGATGAAGCGCTACTTATCTCCTTTTCTTACTGATAACTATCAAACATTTTTTGTTTTAAAGACAACCTTATCAAAAATTCTACAAAAAGAGATAAAATTAAAGAAAACTTAGTAGTTCAACCTGTGTGCTGTTATATAGGTTCAAAAAAAGAACATTGAAATACACTGAGCCCCAACCTAGAAAGAAAACATTCCAGCGAAAGAGTTCGAAATTCAAAAAAATTCAAATTGTTATTTTTAAGAACGAATATAGAGTAAACGATAAAAACGAAATATCTTTTTAATATTCCCACATGTTCCACAGCAGCCGGATACAAGATCAAACTCAACGCAAACATTATCACAGTTTTTCAACGCTATGGAGAACGGTTTGAAATTAAAATACAAAAGCGTATTGTCTTACAATCTTGATAAAGTTCAATCTTCTGATTATTTGGTGAAGCTTACTAAAATATTGGGTAAGTTTTGATAAGCTTAACATTATATTGGAAACTTGTTTTTACATAATTTGATCAATGAAAAATTATAATAGATATATAGATAGATAATACTTTATTGCACACCAACTTACATAAATACAGTTTAGCTATAAAGGTACAATAAATACAACACAACAGTAAATGTACAATGGGTGGCCTTATCGCCTAGTGCGATCTCTTCCAGGCAACCTTAGGATGGACATGATACGTAAAATAAAAACAATTTAATGGTGTATTTAATTTTGTGTAATGTAATTTCGTCAACCTAATTATAAGATTTGTTCTAATATCTATTTTAAACGTTTTATCAATCCGTGTGGTAGGCCTGGTTTATATTGACCAGGAGAAAGCCCGTCCCTGCAATGGGGTTTCAAAAGGATATTAAGAAGTATGACAACACTTTGTGAATCCTGGAATCGTTCTTAATATCTTCATGACCTTAGTATGCGTACGAAACAAATAGAATAGCGTTCTTGGTCCTGATGACGAAAAAAGAAAATATAAACTACATTCCTTAATCCATAAAACAAAAATATTTTTTTATGAAAACATGTGAGCTGCAGGCACAACTGCATAAACTCTAATTTTGTGTTTTCTGTGTTCATACTAAAAGATAAACAAGTAAATATGCAATTTTGCAAATAGGATAAAACTCATAGAACGATACGTTCGTAATCATCTAATACGACTGCATGCATAGATCTGTTTGAGTACACCGCATTGCGCGTGTAAATCGAAAATACATAGAGATCGTGAAAATGAAATGTTCATTTTGTGTTTATGTGCCTGATTATATTCTGTTATGAACTAATAATGCTTGATAACTTAATTATGATATAGATAATATAGGTTGTGAAATATAATGTTTCACATTAACACGTCATCCACTTTTAAAATCATGTTTTTCGGCTACGGAATTAGTAAAATTTTTTGAAGCCAAGATAGCAAACTGATTTTATGAATTATATAATGTAACCTATACAAAGTTGTTAGTTATCGCCCATACAACATGTAGCAAATCTAAGTGAAATAAGGGGGAAAAACCGTGTGTTAATAGTAGTGCAGTTTTAGTGTAGTGAAAATGACATGTCTCAAATAAATTTCCTTATGTGAGGAGGGTCAGTGTAGCAAATGTGCCAGTATTAATATTAAAAGAAAAAAATTAATAATACACAAACTTTGTGTGGTGACGGAGTAAGAATACAATATGTCACCACCCCATCTCGTCCCATGGGTGTCGTAGAAACCGACGGACTATCTGTGAATATTACCTAAACATAGAAAGAAGAAAACCTTGAAATTATACCCTATACCAATCTGTCTGGTCAGCGTGGTATTAGTAGGCCAAGTATCCCTCCATCACGGAAGGAGGTCCGTCCCTGCAGTGGGACATTAATGGGCTGTTATGATGACACAAACTAATCATAAATATTATTTTCAGGTGAACTCATAATAGAAAACACACAAAGCGATACAGTAATAAATAATCTAAAGTTAAACGATAATAATCTGCAAGAACTTCAAACTCTTTTGAAAAGTGCTCACAGCATCGATTATCCAATCGAGAAGATTCAACGGCTTACCATCGATAAGTAAGTTTGCTCATTTACTATAATTAAGCTGCAACAAAATTTGTTTTGAATTTAGTTAGTAGAGTAAATACGGGCGGCTAATATTGTCAGTATTTCAGACAAAGCGTGTCTGGAATACTGATGGCGAAATGAATTGCAGAAAATGACAACTGAATTGAATTGAACTTGTATTAGTGAATATTTTCCTTTTTAATTTTTGGTTTCGATACAGTTAGTGATGGTAACAGGGTTTATCATTAACTAAACGTACTATAAACAATTAAGAGTAAGGTTTCTTTAGTTTATTAAACAGAAAAAGAAGCCAGAGAAGAATAGTTTTATTTGAAGTGGCAAAATAAGTACACAGGATTAAGTACAATCATAAATATTTATACCATACCATCGCTAAAAATGATGAAATTTGAATTTGAAATAAAAAGAATAAAGTTTGGGATCTTAATTTTTAAAAGTTCTTATAAACTTAATTTAATTTGAAACCATATTGTGCCTACGTGTATTTTCCTACTGATCCTTTTTATATCCTCAATATCAGTAACTGAATTAATATTTTTATTGATCCATAAAACATAGTCGAAGTAAACCATGTTTACATTACACAGCACAAAATAACACCATTATTTCTCACTGGTGATACAAAAACAACGGATCAGCTACCTCAGTTCCCGAGTCGTAAAAATTCGGAGAAAATTGGTTTGAGAGAGCAAACTTTTTATGATCGGACACAACGTGCATCGTGTAGTGATGAGTAGCCGTATTGTACCTTGTACAGTCAGCTGCAAAGAAATCTAACCCCTTTAGCGCGCTGTTATATTCTTAGAGGGGGTTAGATTTCTTTGCAGCTCACCGTACTATCTTCTCTAGATTTATATAATAATCATTGGAATGATACTTCTATCTGACCCAAGAACTAGTATGAAAAAAGATTTTTGTTACTAACATAATACAAAGGTAGTAAAATAGTATTATGAGGTGTCCAGATGGCGTGAAAAGAAGTACGTATTACTTTTGTTTTATGGAAAAAGTCGTGACGTTGGATATAATTTTGTCTGTAACAAAGTTAAGTTCTGAAACACAGCTATCATTTCGGTTTGCCAAAATGTACTAAAGTTGGATAGATAAAATAAATATAATATTATATTGTTAAAGATGAACGTAGAAATTGGTAAAGTAATAAAAGTGGTAATCATTTTGGTTAAGACATTTAAATTAAAACGTTTTTAAGGCTAGTAAAGTAGTCTCTTTTAAAGAAAGCAGTGAGGAAGTAAGATTCATAATGAGCACAAAAGCAAAGTTAGTTATTATAATATACTAGCTGAGCCGTGCCCACTTCGTTGCGCGGCGAAAAAAAGGCGACTCTTTTTTAAATAATATTTCATTACTGCTCCACTTCTTTTAGTCATAGCGTGATACTACATAGCCCATGACACTCCTCGATAAATGGACTATTTAACACAGAAAGAATTTTTAAAATCGGTTTAGTGAATCCAGAGATTACCCCCTACAACGTCACAAACACACTAACTTTACCTCTTTATAATATTAGTATAGATTACCTAACTAGCGATGAAATGTTTTTTTTCATGTTACGTGCGAGGTAGCTGAATTCGATGCATCCTTAATTTTAAACAAGCATTAATCTCTTAATTAATAATACATACAAAAAGTAGATTAGGACTTATTGCCGGTAGGGTAGGCAGAGACAACAAAACGCAATGTAACTTCTTATGTTTTCTTTTCAGCCTCAAAAATATCAGTTCTCAAAATAAACAAACTTCAGCATTGCGCAAAGGTTTAAGTGCATTCTACAATGCGATTGATGACGATGAAGAGCACATGGCTACATCACATCCCATTGTGCCTATGATTACTTTGCTTAGCAATGGAATTGAGGTAATTAAAAATTAATTAAACCTGGTCTCCTGCTATACAAAGCTTAGTAAACAATTTTAAAATTGTTTGTAATTGTAGTACTACTATTATCATTATCATAACAGCCCATTAATGTCCCGCTGCAGGAACGGGCCTCCTCCCATGACGGATACTTGGCCTACTAATACCACGCTGGCCAGACGGATTGGTAAAGGGTTTAATTTCAAGTTTTTCTTCTTTTTATTTCGTAAAGATAATATTCACGGATAGTTCTTAGTCAGTTTTTACGACACCCATGGGATGAGATGGGGTGGTGACATTGTATTCTTAATCCGTCACCACACGGATTTACTATTATACGTTACTTAAATTAAATGCATGTTTTATTTATTATTATTTCATAAATAACGATTAAAAAAAAACAATTATTTATATTTTAACGTTAATTATGATTCAATATTATGTATACAGTATGAGAGTTCTATTTTACGACGGCCTGAACTGCCTTTAAGTTCGTGGTTCATGTATCAAATTATTTTTGTCTTTTAGAATGACTTAGATCCTACTGCAACATACGTCACATTGATACCAGGCTTCGAAGGTCGTCATCAAATCTTTAACTCAGCCGCAGAAAGACTTAAGGTTCAAGCAGTTGCTGTACAACTTGCGTCTGATATGGAAGGAGAAAGTATACCAGAAATGGCCGCTACAGTTCGTAAGGTAACCTTTCTTTACTTTTTATTTACATACATAAACCCACGAATTTTTCCCGTGACGGGTAGGCAACGACCTTGGTGGCGCGACGGTAGCGCAAGCGGCTGCCATGCTCGAGGTTGTGGGTTCGATCCCCACGTAGTACAATAATTTGTGAGATCCACCTGACAGTATCACAAATTATTGGCCTGCGTGGGGATCGAACCCACAACCTCGACCACAACCACAACCAGTCCTGAGTCTGGGTGTTCTTTGTGTCGGTTAATTGTGATGTTTGTAAAAAATTCCCCGGGACACAGGGCATGATCCCAGTGCGGGAGTTGTCTTTTTAAACAAGAAAAAAAACAAGATGTTTTTAAGTGCCCAGTACTATGCTTTTCGCCATATCAGAACCTTTGAGGTAGTGTAGTGGCGAACATTACTGTCGTCTCCGACATTATGTTATTACCTATACACTGGTCCCACGATTGGCTAGGGAAACACTTGTCCGCCAATTACAGAGCTTCGCATATAGTGGTATTGTAACTAGTTAATTACTTTTTATTTAAAGTATATTGGTAAAGATCAAACAGTCAACTTCAAAAGTTGATAAGGACATACAATATTACAAGGTCGCTTTTCGTGTTGGGAAATTGTAAAAGTGTTTTTTTTACATAAATAATGCTAAGACTACTATCACGTATTGTCACGACACTTATTTATAAAAGCTTTTAGCGTTGAGATGTTTTGTAATATTGAATCTGCTGATCAACTTTTTTTATTGATTGTACATAGATTTTAAAAAATAATGATATTCTGTAATTCAATACTAATTCATGAAAATGTTTTAAAACAAATCCGTGGTATTTCAGTTCATGAAAACCAAGTTTGAAACTAAGTCCAAGTTTTACCTTCTTGGGTATTCGTTTGGAGTCAACGTTGCTTTGGAGTTGGCTGCCTTGTTGGAGAAAGAAGGTAATTATAGCTTTTCAATAGTAATATTTCTTTTTAACAAAATTTTAAAATACTAAAATTTTATTAAACTTATTATTTCTTCTTTTATCCAGTTAAATTTTTGATATAAGTATCAATCATTCAATCAATCAACTAGCTAACTATGCAGTCCACTTCTGGACATAGGCCTCTCCCAATATGCGCCACAGAACTCTTGATATTATACCCCTTCCAACGTAAGTTTAGCTTTTTGAAAGTTCACGTCCATGAAGTTTCGTAATATTTCTGCTTATTTTTCAAACAAATAATATTGTATTTCATGGACGTACCCATGTTTTTTTCAGTTACCATGGTTACTTAGTGATGGACACTCATAACGATTACCCCCATTATGAAACAAATTACAAATAATCGGTAGAAATAAATGCTATGAATAAACCGGAACTCTTCTTAATACGTTTATAAAATGTAATAATGATATTTTAGATTAGCTATAACCCGCGAGTGTGTCACGATAAATTATGTATTTTAAATAATACCTAAGCTAACTATAACTTTATCATTTTAAGCTATAGGCTAATTCTCTTAACATAGATAAAGAAAGAAACAGTAATAAAATGATAATGTAAGTTGATGTAAGGATCCAAATGTGTAAAATAAAGTAATTTGAAAAATCACGAAATCGCTTACAATCGAATGGCATTACATTCGAGATACTGCTGAACGTCACTAACGTCAACCTGTCAAATGTCGTTAAATATAGTGGAAAGGGTATAGTATAAAACTCAATAATATAATATTACTTTAATATGTCAGATTTGCTTTATTCTATTCTGAATATAATTTAATCTTTGGTTAATAAGGAATTCGAAAAGGAAAATCCTTCAAAATTTCGGATTCCGGTTATTCAGGTATGAACAGAAATATGTAGCCGAAATATTGCTGGCATTCATTATTGTGGTTTACGTCCAACCCTTTCATTGATGGCCGCTATTTAGCCAAAATAATTAAATGTAATATTGTATTATACACTGTTTATAATACGAATAGAACTAAAAACTTTATAAAATTATTAGGACAAAAAAATGATTAAGTTATTTTTAAATGATAACTTATTCTAAAATGCTTAGCAGTTATCTAATAATTGCACATTTTGATTTCGCTTCTAACTAGTATATTAATTGCATAATATTGATTTAGTTACTAATTTCATTCGTCGTATTTGTAGCTATTAAAATCCTCAGCTCATCAAAAGCTCAACTTAAAATTGTCTCTTAGTTCAAAAGCTTTTAAGGTTACTCGAAAAATTAAATTTTCAAACCAAATGTTAATTCCAATGAATAAAGCACATAACTAAACATTCTAATTTTATAATGATAGCAATTCGAAACTGTATCCAAATACTTAAATCTTACAAATCGCAATATTGTTTCGAATCGTAAATAATGTACTAAAGAATAATGTACTAACTAATGTTTAGTTTTCACTTAAACCTCAACCATACATCTTACCAAGCTTTCAAATTACAGGACATATTGGAGTCGTCTATTGTTTGTCGTCCACTGTACCGTCTATCGTACACTGTTTATAATACGAATAGAACTAAAAACTTTATAAAATTATTAGGACAAAAAAATGATTAAGTTATTTTTAAATGATAACTTATTCTAAAATGCTTAGCAGTTATCTAATAATTGCACATTTTGATTTCGCTTCTAACTAGTCTAATAATTGCATAATATTGATTTAGTTACTAATTTCATTCGTCGTATTTGTAGCTATTAAAATCCTCAGCTCATCAAAAGCTCAGCTTAAAATTGTCTCTTAGTTCAATAGCTTTTAAGGTTACTCGAAAAATTAAATTTTCAAACCAAATGTTAATTCCAATGAATAAAGCACATAACTAAACATTCTTATTTTATAATGATAGCAATTCGAAACTGTATCCAAATACTTAAATCTTACAAATCGCAATATTGTTTCGAATCGTAAATAATGTACTAAAGAATAATGTACTAACTAATGTTTAGTTTTCACTCAAACCTCAACCATACATCTTACCAAGCTTTCAAATTACAGGACATATTGGAGTCGTCTATTGTTTGGACAGCAGCCCCGATGCGTTACGAACACATATTAACTCCTACGTAGGATGCTTAACTGGCTCAGAACTTCAAAACGCAGTCTTGGATCATATGTACAGTCTTATGACTGGTAAGGATACGAAAGAACTCGTCAGTGAATTGGAGAAGATTGAGCAATGGTCAGAGAAAGTAGCCATTTGTGTGAAGAAGATGACAGGATTAGCAAAGTACTCCAAGCAATACATGAAGTGTGTATTAGACAGCGCATATAGAAGACTTTTGTTAGCGATGGAGTATCAACCTGATTTCAAACTAAAATCAGAACTGGTTCTTATGAGAGGAATATTTCATTCTAAGGGCCAAAGTCTTTCCAAAGATTATAATTTATCTAAATATTCTTATCAGCCAGTTAAGGTTTTTGATATTGAATCTGATCATCCATCAGCACCTTATGATTGCAGAGTATCAAATATTGTGAATAAACTTCTCGATTCTCATTTGCTCGAAGAATACCAGAAGAAAAATCTTTGTGATTTATATAAAGTAAAAACGACAAAATAAGTAATTTTAAGGTTCGGTCAATCGTTAAAAATTGTAAAATACTATGTTGTCTCGTTATGTAAGTCTTTAAACAAATTAATTAGAAATTGCTAAATGCCTACTTTATTTTGTTTCGTTTTATTCTAAACCCAAATTATTTAATTATTATTTAAGGGGACTTTAACAAGTAAACCCACAATTTTATTTAATTTTTCAGCCTTTATATTATTATTTATTTATGACTCATGATATTTGCCAATGTCAGATGAGTTGAAAGTCGAGACGTATAAAAACAACTAGGTAACAATAGGTATTTTAAACTTATTAATTTACTACCTATGAAATATTTTAAGTAATGGTATGATGTTAGCCAAGTTGGCTTATGCCTTTGTGTAAAAATACCTCTTGCTGTAATAATGCTATTTGATATTTTATACCTTAGTACTGTATCCGTGTGGTGACACCCCATCTCATCCCATGGGTGTCGTAAAAACCGACTAAGGGACTATAGGTCAATATTATCTTTACGAAATAAAAAAAATAAAAACTTGAAATAAAACCCTTTACCAATCCGCCTCGCCAGCGTGGTATTAGTAGGCTAAGTATCCCCCTGTCACGGGAGGAGGCCCGTCCCTGCAGTGGGACATTAATGGGCTGTTATGATGTAATGATACCTTAGTACTCGGATTAAGATGTGATAGCCATGAACAACATCAATATTCAAACAAAACAGTAACCAAACACTCGGACAAATCTAGTTTACGATACTAAATTACAACACAGAAGCCGTGCGAACGAAACGAGCGTGCCCTAGCAATGGTTGACGAGATTAACATAATCTCAAACTTAGTTTTCACACTGATGACACTAGTTATTTATAGTTGTTGTGGTTGTTGTAAATAAGCATATTCAAGGGAAAGTAGAACGATTCTAGTGACAATGACAGAGATGCAAGATAGATTTTTAGTGGAATAAAAAAACATAAATCGGACTTTTAGTGTTTTTAAACGAATCTAAAATTTAGAAGTTTTAATATTTACACGGAAGGTCCTCATCTAATAATACGCTACCGAAATAGCCTGGTTTTATATTAATTTTTCCTACTTTTGTATTGGTACATAAAATATAATTTGCTTTTTCTTAGTCGTAAGTTATGAAACTGGTGGTGAAACAGAGTATTATTTTTGTCACGATATGGGGATGTAAGAATTAGCATATTCGTAAACTAGTACAAGTTTATTTTATATAGGTAAAACATTTATGAGAACCTATTTAATTGTTATCTTTTAAATGTTTTTTCTTAAAACTCAACTACAGATTTTAATCTTAACATTTCGCTTATTTAGAACATAAATAGGAACCTAAATAAGGGATTTTATTTAAAAGTTACCAACAAACGCATAATTTTGAACCTTTAATATTTACTCTATGTTAAGCTTATTTATTCTCATCAATTCGTTACCATTCAAATAAAATTGGGCGGTCCCGTCCGAAATTAATTTCATAACAGCCCATTAATGTTCCACTGCAGGGACGGGCCTCCTCTCGCGACGTAGGGATACTTGGCCTACTAATACCACGCTGGGCAGACGGATTGGTATAGGGTTTAATTTCAAGTTTTCCTTCTTTTATTTCGTAAAGACGGATAGTCCCTTAGTCGGTTTTACAACACCCACGGGATGAGATGGGGTGGTGACATATTGTATTCTTACTCCACTCGTCACCACACGATCAAATTTAATTTAACATAATATATTATTTTTTTATTATTCTTAAGAAAGTTCCTACAACATCCAAAACACCATATCCACGTGCCTTGCCGGCGAGATTTTTAGTAAGCCCGCTAAAAACACAAAATATTATCAGCATTACGTTTTGCAGACACATAATTTTCACCCTATATTTACTACTTGTTTAAATACGCCACAATCTGTTTGCTAGCAAATACATCGTAAGGATACCCTACATTATAAGAGTACACTTGTAAAACAATAAAAGCCCAACGGTTACAACTTCAGCATATCTCGATGCCACAAGTCCTTGTTATTTTCACTAGATGGCGTTGTTCATTTATATGGGATCCATAAAGTTGCGGCGGAGAATGTATTCAAGGGTGATGTCAAGAGAAAACAGGTCGTTACACTTTACAGCCTGGCCCACTAACAAGTCGTAAAGATAAAAAATTGGGTAAGCGTGAGACTTAACACAAACTGAACTCTCACTTCTTCTCAAAGAAGATTTTACTTTTGTTTGACTTTCTTTACAAAGCAGTATGTAGTATTAAAATATGACTGTCGTAATATATTTTAGCACGTTTCAGTAATAAAATATATTATGCAGCTTAGATTATACTGATTGTACGCTGCATTTTGTAGTACTTTTTAAAATTTATTACTTGAGATAACCAAATGGTTCTGGTCTCAATTATTTTCTTTTTCTTTCTTCCTTGTTATATTATGCTACAAGTTTTACGACCATAAACCAGTAGGTGCATAGACAATTTTCTTTTATTTATATAAAAGATATCCTAAGCCTAACAGTAAAATAAAATCCCTCTTTTAATGAGAAACTCGATCCCAATGCAAAATAATTCAAAGTATATTTTATTATTTTAAACTTATATTTACATTGTAAGTCACCGTGGCCGATCTTTTGACTTTACAATCAAATGTCACAATCGATCGAAAAGTCGGGAAGTCAAATAGGTCGACATTAAGCAAAGGTTAAATTAAAAAGTTAAACTTATTCAATGAATAATGAATTTTTTTTAACTTATGAATTAAAACTTTTGATCTGAATTAATATAAATTCTATTAACACATTAAAGTTTTACAATATGATAATATAAACCAAATAAAAAGTAATTCTTAATTTGAAATGTTTTGAGACTGTTTAACTGTTATTTTAAAATTATTTTCTTCGACCTTTAATAAATCTATTTTGATTCTATTCTAAACATTGAACAACCAGATACCATGAGCAGTTATAAAAAAAAATATGAAAAATCTAGAATAACAATGCCGCATATTAAATGGCAATGTCTCTCAAATCAATGGCAGTGAATCGTTCCCCAGTTAAATCAATGCTTTCATCTAGCATGCATTTGACAGTCGTTTGAGCCGAAAAGCAACTTAAATAAAAACCCATCATTTGGAGCACGGGGCCTTTAATATTATAGCAAGTACCCGTGCTTCACCCAGGTGGAGAACCTAGGTGGAGCACGGGTCCGGATCCGGACCCAAAAAAACGCCCATAGTTCCCGCACATCTTACACATCCGTATATTTCCACATTTAGGCGTCTGATTGTTTTCACTTCTGTAAACAGAAACAACTCGAGAGCTCTCGGATCAAAACTTTCTTTATTTGCAATTAATTTCCACTCTTTCAGTTCACGAAGAGGTTTGAGCTGAAATCAAAGTTCCACGTTTTGGGACCACGTCGCGTCGCTTCAAGTTGGTCTATTTATTTTATATGGCAAGTAAATCTATAGCACGTTTTGTTTGAAGTTTAAGAAAAGTAAAGGAGTTTGTTTAATTTCTAGGAGGTACGTAAATATTTGATAGTTGATTGCCAGGGTCGATACTTTTAAGGGATTCGAGTAGTACTTATATCTTTGGGATTTACTTTGTTACCAATGACATTTGAAATTAAATAATAAAAATCAAATTGTTGAGTAGGTACATTAAAGTTGGATATGTTTTTAAAATCTGCATGTCAATTCTCGTACCTAAAATTCGGTTAAGTTAACTTTTAGTTGTCATGTTTTTGCTATTGCAATTGTAATCTTTTGTGGTCGTGTTAAAGTTTTATTTAGAGTGTGACAATGTGACAACTAAAAGTTAACTTAACCGAATTTTAGGTACGAGAATTGACATGCTGTTGCAATTTTGTAAGAATGAAATTATAATTTCTTAATAACACCTTTTAATTAAACAAAATAAGTATGAAAATAACCAATGTTTACCTGAATTAATTAAAATAATACCTGGTACGGTTATTAAGCTGTCAAAGCCAATCTATTTAATAAATAGATTTTCTTACCAGGAATTTGTTGGGCGTATTATCAAAATGAAACTACTCACAAAAAATGCCCAAAAGTAATCACATTGCAAAAAGCTCCTAGAGAAGCCAGAATATTAGGAACAAAGACGTCACACACATCTAGTTATGGTCGTTACTATTTTAAAAGTACTAATTTTTTGTAGATTTCGATTATAAAGTTTAGGAAAAGTCTGCAGTGCAACTGTATTCGTTCATTGCCATACTGATATTTTGTTAAGACAAGAAGACAGAACGCCACTTGTCACGATCAAATAATATTACATCATCATAGCACATTATTATTATTTGATCGTGACAAGTGGCGTTTTGTCGTCTCTGCCTACCCTACGTGAGTCAGAGAGTAAGTTTATGTATGTATGTATATTATGTCATGTCTTAACAGAATGTATATTGCCTTTTAATATCGTAAATAGCTACCTACAAGCAGCCTTAATTTTTTTTATACTTCAGGATTTATCTATATAATCCACTAGCCACGCCAGTACTTGGACGTCGTGCAGTCGTCTAGTTTAAGTAATGCTTACGTAGGTCATTTGTCAAGTACGCAGCTGGTGGCCAATGTTCATTCCTTGTATTTGTTCATTCATTTCGTAGTTGTGGTTATAAATAAAGGAAAATTAGTTTTTGCTTTTTGTATTGTTATGTACTGGCATTAGGTATAATTACGTTTTCTGAAATTTCTACGTTTTTCTAAGGTTTGTGGGAAATAAACAAATAAAGTCTTCAGCTTTATATTAAAAGTATAGATTATAATCAATACAAATTCATATTTGCACTTGTGACTAGGTAGGTACTTATTAGAAATATTCCGAATTCGTACTTTCTTTCATTGTGAAAATGAGGCATTCGGAAAATAAAGAATAGGTAAAATTAAGAATGTGCATAAAGAAGAATTCGTCTATAAATAATTGGCAAAATTACACACGTGGAAAATAAAGAATTAGGAACTAATAGTTGACTCCTTACCCCACAAATTTTTCGTAGCAGTCAACAACAAAAGAAAAGAAGTGATTTAAAGCAAGGGTTTTATCATAGTAACTACCAGTCCTAAGAACACAGTAAGGTGAAAATTATTAATAAATTGCAGTGATGACCATCAAGAACTATACGGTCTTGGAATTATTCTGTTATGGTAAAAGCACCAGTGGCTGACCTGTCACCCAATGAATGACTTTTTTGCAGTTAACATAAAATAATAAGGCAACAAATAATAATATTACTAAAAAAAATAGTTAAATAGACTACTAGTACTATCTAAGATATTTTTGCAAAATTTGGCATCGATGGGATCATTATTTTTGTAATTATAAATTAGTTTTAGAGTGCGAGTGCTTTAGGTAAGACGTGCATCGCGATACGATATTACGATACGATATTATCTGATTTGTTAAGGAACTGTTTAGTGAAAGTGCATGTTATAGCCAGGATTGTATGTTATATAGGTAAGTGATTATTGAAATTGTTACATAATTAAACAAATGACAAATATAAACGGTTTTAAATTGATTTTATTCAATAATTTAGTATTTTAGAGGGGTGTCATTCACTGGGTAATCTTATATGTGTTTAGTAGTGGATGACACCTATGTAATTCTCTAGTACAAATTAATATTTTTTAAAACATCATTATTATTGAATTATAATGAAGTAGAACATTATATTTTAATTGCCCTGTAAACAAAATCTTTTATTTGATGATTGAGTAGTGCCTGACAGGGGGTGTCATCGACTGGTTTTCTATGGAGTACCAATGTATGACAGGTGTCATTCATTGGGTCAAGACTAGAGTGTCATACATTGGTTTCAGATATTTTGCTTTACAAATATGCCTCCAAGGACGTATAAATATAGTCTGGACGACGTGTTAGGGGCATTAGTCGAGGTATCGAAGGGCATGTCTGTGGCTGTGGTAGCAAAGAAGTATGATATCCCACATATTACTTTGTTGTACAAAGTAAAAGGTAAACACCCAATCGAACGGCGCATGAGACCTACAAGCTACTTGATGATGGATCAAAATTCCTCATACTTCTCACCCACATGACTGTAGGTTGCCACCCACGACGATCTCCAATAGTTGGCCTATTCATACATTGCTCTATAACTGGTTAGATACCTATGGAAATCCCTAAAACATCCTGTCATATACTGGGTCACCGATTATGTTTTTTCATAGTCATACATTGGGGCATTCGAGATTTTGTCTGTCATCCACTAGTACAATTTCAGAGGTTGTGAAAAACTGAAATAGCTCAATAATAGAAATATTATTATACAATGTTTTATTCGTATATCATCGATGAAGAACCAGTTCATGCTTTCGCGTTTGTTAGAAGTCGATAAAATTGATAATTAAGGAGATATGTGCAAAAATGTGTAAAATTCTTCCTTATAGAGTCATCCACTGGTGCATTTACCTTAACTATTATAAAAGGTGTCGTGAAAAATGAATTAAATGGAAAAAAAAGTTCAATCTATTTAAGTAGTGCTTATTACCAATAAACCTTTACGTTATTCATAATTGTGGCACTAGATTATTTTGAATCCAGACCATTAATTGTGTTTTAAAATAGAACGTTTTAATATCGAACATAGACATAACTTTTTATCTTATTATTAAGTATCCTCTAAAATTGTTTGACTTGCCTAAATATTATTTTGTAACAATCTTTACAAAAGTATATATATTTATATACTTAAGAGACTTATAACAACGGTAAGTGAAGCTTTATTGTACTTGAAAAACTATTGTCCTTCGGGGACATTCCTTGATTTATCATTGTGTTGTCTCTGGTTACACAAAGTTGCGAAATATTATTGTTGGTTGCGTGAAGTAATAAAATCTTGTTTAGGAAAAAAATGTCCTTTGTATTGTTTAATTATGTCTTTGTTGCTTGATACTTATTACACGTGTAACTAGCCTGTAACAAATGTAGCTTTATTTATTTATTTTTTTAAAATAGTACAACCATGTCATACATATTAATTCTAGTACTTATACAGTTATCTTAGGTACTTATTGTCCGATACATAATGACACTTAAGGTGTACATAGCACTTACTATAAATGTAGCGGTTTTTATTAATACAGTGAGTAAGAAACACATAATTAAATTAACAACCTAACTTATTACTTAATTTCTGAACTTTAAGTTTAAAATCATCAAAATAATCGCGAAAGATGTCAATGCCTGTGTCGTGCTTTTGGATGGAGTTATATAAATTCAGTGTCCTATGAAGAGGCGACTGTAAACGTAAGCTTTACACAAACATCATACTGTCCACCTCAAGTAAGCGTTTAAAACCACAAGGATCTGGTTGTTCGCTACTGTATGGCATCAGGTATGGTTCTCTTTAGCGAAGAAGATTCTTTCAACGTAAAGTTATGTTGGTTTTGGGCTTATGACCAGTATATAAGTGAATGTCAATAAATACAGTGTTGGCAGTAAACAAAGTACGGCGGAGCTCAAACTGCGTTCCTGACAATACCAAAGTGTTCAGCAAAGGAACCATCTAATGTTAAGTACCTACACACAGGGTACCAAGATGTTATGTCCTGTAGCCCTGTTTTTCCAATTTTGTTCAGCATGTCAATTCTTGTACCTCAAAATCGTTAAAAATACGGTTAAGTTAACTTTAGTTGTCAAATTGTCTTACCTGTTGTGTGACAATTTGACAACAAAAGTTAACTTAACCGAATTCTTAACGATTTTAAGGTACGCGAACTGACATGCTGTTTAAATTCAATACTATCAATACAATTATATTGTTCTCTATAAAATGATAATGTTCCACACGTTCCCACATAATGTAATTAACTTTCTTGCACTAACTGTTTGTACTGCTCATTCTATTTTAATTAAAAGCTTTTTATTGTCAGCGTGAGGGCAATAAATTCAATTATTCTGCTTCAAGAGAAGTTACTTTTTTCTTTTTTTAGTATGGAAGGAATTTCTTTTATTCGTTCAAATTAGATTTCGGCTCATTGGGTTTCTATGAATAATTGGTAAGTTATCTTCGGCTATTAATTTGAGTTTAATTTTGTTTTGTTCCTGTGGGTTTTGGCATTGAAAGTTCTTAGTAGTATAGTTTTCTATTGTAAATATTTTTTTACCAATTCTTGTTTTGCTATACATAAACAGGTGTAATAAAATAATTAAGAGCATTACTTGAAATAAAATTTGCAGTTGTATTTATTGCATAAAAAAAGTAGTTCCAGTTTAATTTTTTTATGCCTCGCTGGTGTGACGGTCACTGGAGTGGCTGGCGTGCACGAAATTGCAGGTTCGATTTCCACGCCATATGATTCGTAGTGCTATCCACAAGGAATTGTCTTCAGCGTGGATGTTTTAAGTTTACGTTAATTTCATGTTTTTTAAAAGTCCCGCCACAGTCCTTAATACCTACTGCAGGAGATACTTTAAAAAAGAATTAACATTTTTATTAGATTAGATTTGCGGAGTAAAAATACAATATGTCACCACCCCCTCTTATCCCATGCGTGTCGTAAAAACGACTTAGAAACTATCCGTGAATATTATCTTTACAAAATGAAACTTGAAATGAAACCCTATACCAATCTCTCTGGCCAGCGTGGTATTAGTAGGCCAAGTATCCCTTAGTCACGGGAGGAGACCTGCCCCTGCAGTGGGACATTGAAGGGCTGTTATGAGAAGATTAGAATATAGTAAACGGTTACAAAGAACAACCAGGCACAGAACATTACCATATTTTCAAAGTAATCACTTAAATAAGCACTTAAATAAAAACAACTGTCACTTCTCGTTTATAACACGACACGGGTTTAACTTCAAACGCCATTTCTGTTACGCTCTAGTTATTCTTGAGGAATAGCGGCGTTTCATAAAATTAACTTTATATGTTTTTAGTTCTTTAAGTTACTGTTATTATTTATAAAGTTATTTCAGTCGTTGATTTCTTTGTATTGTTCAAATTTTAAGTAGTAAAACGGTTGTTACGGTTAGGATTGTCTTGACAATCCTTTGTTGATCTCACCCGCGAAAAGTACATTCAGGCTGAATACCCTGAATATACTTTATGTACGTTAACTTCGTGTTTGTAAAAGCCCTGATACAGGACTTGATAGGCACTAGTGCGTGCGTCAAATGCTTTAAAATATACAAACACCTGTTTAAAAAACTACCAATTAGGAATACAATCAACGGCGATAAGGGCAATCAGTTTAATATTGCACCAATATATAGGTGTCGAAAAAATCATACGTACGTGACCTATGAAGCCACTGTTTTACTTATTTAATTAATATGTTTGGTAAAGAATGTGTCAGTGACAAGTTGTAGTGGAACTGAGAACTGTGAACTTCTTAATGATCAATGGAATAACCAAACATCTGGGTATTCCGGTCAGCGGTACACTGCCCTAATTAAAAGAGTGCAACGCATGAAAGCAATAGTAACTTTAAAATTTTCGTGATTCATTACGTATTAATTTCGACTACGTTTCGTCCAGGTTGCACCAACCATGTACACTAGATGATCGATATAGCTGATGCAACCTGGCCGAAACGTCAAGTGTCATTTACTAAATTATGTCTTGTTAATGCCCGTTTAGCTTATAATAATGCATGAAAAGAACTTATTGAATGATCACCATATTCAGTAATGAGGTACAAGGGATTAAGCCCTTTATGTACTACAGTTTGATGTAATACAAAGGCATTAAATATATTTCGGTATTGCAACTTTATAACGCGTTCATATCAACAGTAAAATTTAATTTATTACCGACTTCATTCGAAATATTCAAATAGAACATGCAATTTGAATACGCTGTAGAATATTTTGATTTGCATCTACATTAATCAAAATATTTTGTGAACAAAAATGTTAGTTCCGGTACTTTATATTAAAGTAACTAGTTTATTTTAATTTTGTTCTCTGTTCTTTTATCGTTAGGTGTATTGCCCATTGCTGGGCATAGCCCTCTTCATAATATTTTTTTCACTTACCACTCACAATCTAAGTTAAAATCTTAACCCTTTCATAGTGCCGCCAGCAGACACAATAGTAAAACATAACTAAATTAAATCAAACTTTATCAGAAAACTAAACAAGCTTTTAAGGTTTTTTCACTGCATCTTATGTGATTGTTACGTACTTACTTTCAAAAAAAAGAAAGGAAGAAAGGCTTCTTGCCAAGGTTATTAGTAAAAATATTACATTACAAAAAAATACAGGTAGATCATTTTTTCTGTTTGAAAGAAAAAAATATAAAAACATGAAATTTTAGCAATTTTTTAAAAATATTACTTACAAAGAGGTTATATCTCAAAGATGCTTTGGTATTAAAGTAACTTAATATTCTCGTTCTAAGAGATTGGTTCTAAGAAAAACTAAATAAAAGTAAAAATCTTTTAAAGAAAAACTTTTGTGAAAAACAGTCTTCACGATTTAAAATTAAATAAACAAAGTATCATTAAACAACAAAAACGTTTTATTTTATTTCACTTGATAAAACAAAACTTTTTGACAATACTAATGAAGTGTAAATAAGTTTTTGATGCCGTCAAGCTTTTGTTAGTTAAAAAGTTTAACTATTTAGTTAGTCAAAGCTAAATAGTTTATTTCGTAGTGAGTTGGTACTACTGTAGGATGCACCATTTTGAATTTTGTTTTTGGAATCCTGTACTTTATCACTATATATTTTTCTATGAAAGTTTGTATACTTAAATTGTCGATAGATTGTATGTTAGTTGCCATGGCGACCAAAAAGGGCTTTTAACATAATGCAACGTACATGTTCCATCTCAATTGGTTTAGTTATTTTCGAAATTCTTTCGAATTCAGAAATCAAGAAGTAGAGGACTTTGTCCAATGTCGTTCAATTCAACATTATTTATTTATACTTACTACAAAAACATTAAAACGACTTTATTATCGGTTCAATAAAAAAATCTTTAAAATTCAAAACTTGATTGACTCTGTATCGGATAAGCTCTTATTAGAGCATATTCTGAACTCAACTCAATAAAAAAGCTACTCTAAGGTCCCTGTTTGTACGTTCTTATTTCTATAAAAATATTTAGTACAAAACAAAGATAATTATAACAATTAAACTTCACTTGATTCAACAATTTGTTTAAAGAGCAAAGCTGAATTTCATTACAAAATGAAATAGGTTTATAATCTCTGTAGTTTTCAAAGATCTCTTGTGAAAATAACCCAATTATTCTTTGTTAATTTAATCGTTCTTGTTAGAAAATCATTTCATAATCTGAAATGAAATAAAATATAATAATATTATACTTGTTTCGAAATTAAGTCCTTTTTTGTATTATAAATCACAAAACTAAAAAGTTTTAAAATAAAGGTAATTTAGAGATTGACGTGGCATGCTTGTTGTTTAAACACAGATAACTAAACTATTAATATAATATGTTCTTTGTGTCGGTAAATTTATGTTTTTAGGAGTCCCCGCGACGCAGGGTTAGGCCCAGTTAGGCCCTTGTGCGTGAACGTTTTTAAAAAATATTGCCTTACCAGTCTAATGACTAGTAAGGTATGTAATAGGAGTCATTTACTTACGTTTGTAAATATCCCGACGGATTTTTGTTAGTCAACAAAAAACAGATAGAAATCACATTTAAAACTTGCTTAATCTTGAATAATCCCATTGGATCCGACGAAGTATTGAACACTGTTTCCGCGAACACTACACTACCAAAACAGCAAAAAAATTATAACATTATCATATATATTTAATTTCGATATACTTTTTATTTACGTAAAGAAAATTTTATTAAATAAATCTAAACTACAATAAAACATATCTCAACTATGTAACTTTATCAATTAGATTAATACTGTGTGTCAGTCATTAAGTATTTTGCAAAGTAAATTACTACTCATAATATTATTATCCTAATTAGTTTTAACTAGTTCAAGTTTCTTCTTCATATAAAGTGACGGCCAGAGAGAAGTAAGACCAAGTTGTGCTCAGCACCTGTAATATAATAAAATGGGAATTTTATTAACTACAAAGTTTTATTTCTTAAACTTATTTTAGCCAGCTATATTTTTATTACATAAAGGTAGAGTTTGATAGCTCATGTATTTTTTAGGTTTGTATTTAACTATTTTTCGCCCACAGCTTTGTTTGGGTGCTAAAAAGAGTAGTTGTAAGTTTGCTATGAAGAATCCACTGCTGGACTTACTCGTAGGCCACCTTAAGATGATACATTGATAAAATGCACTATCTTTCATCAACTACTACAGGAATATGAAAAGACCTATTGATCTAGAATTTTAATATAGGTAAATTGATACCTTTAACTAGGTTTTTGTAATTACCAAAACGCGATAGCTTGATTTTGGCTCGATCATATTTATTTTTGAAAACACCTCTACAAAAACAGTTTTTTACATATTACACGGAAAGTACACTATCATTATGCTTAGGAATTACTCAAATACATTCGTAACATCAATATTAGTATTACTATAGAATATCATTACATAACTACAACCAATAATTTATAATGAATCAAATAAGATTTTAGCAATTTCTAAGCGCTCCGGATCGTTGCGGGCGCATCGCAATTTCAGACCTTATACCGATAAGTTAACGATCGATACAGAATGAGTACGGTCGACGATTCAGTCGGGCGATGGCCCTCTTCGACGCCGGACCTGTGCATGTCGACTCACCGTTCGTACTGAATTTTATCGCGTAATTTTATATCGTAGGTAAAATATATAGGTTAGGTTTAAAATATTTATACCTAAGTTTTTATTAATACTTTGTTCTCTTTTATCAGTAAATAATAGTATTATTTTATAATAGTTATTTCGATAACATTGTATCGTAAAATATTTTTGTAGTTATGTCTTTTATAAAACTTAGGTAAAGTTCGCCATAACTCAACTAAGTAACTAGTTACTGTTGACCCTTTTGATAATGCAAGCGTTTGTTTATATAAGCGATTTTAGACTATATGCTCAAGTGTTATAAGTTTTATAACCGTTTTCGTCAAGATCACGTAATTGAAAAGTACTATAATATTACGTACCTATTTTATTTGCAAGCTTAGGTAGGTAGGTACTTCCTGATAAGATTTATATAATACTTTTTACTTTCGCGGGAACTTTTACAAACATGAAACAAACGAACACAAAGAACGTTCAGACTCAGGACAGTTGTTTGTGGATCACACAAAAAAATTATCTTACGTGAGATTTGAACTCTCATGCACTCCACCGCGGGAACGTTTACAAACATGAAACAAACGAACACAAAGAACGTCCAGACTCAGGACAGTTGTTTGTGGATCACACAAAAAAATTATCTTACGTGAGATTTGAACTCTCATGCAGTCCACTGCGGGAACGTTTACAAACATGAAACAAACGAACACAAAGAACGTCCATACTCAGGACAGTTGTTTGTGGATCACACAAAAAATTTTCTTACGTGAGATTTGAACTCTCACGCACTCCACCGCGGGAACGTTTACAAACATGAAACAAACGAACACAAAGAACGTCCAGACTCAGGACAGTTGTTTGTGGATCACACAAAAAAAATTCTTACGTGAGATTTGAACTCTCATGCAGTCCACTGCGGGAACGTTTACAAACATGAAACAAACGAACACAAAGAACGTCCAGACTCAGGACAGTTGTTTGTGGATCACACAAAAAATTTTCTTACGTGAGATTTGAACTCTCACGCACTCCACCGCGGGAACGTTTACAAACATGAAACAAACGAACATAAAGAACGTTCAGACTCAGGACTGTTGTTTGTGGATCACACAAAAAAACTGTCTGCCTTAGGCAGTGGCGGGCGCAGTAATCGGTAATCGTAAGTCAGCATGAAGAGTCCACCAAAAGGGCGAGACGAGACGAGAATTAAAATCACACCGAACTGTTTCCACCAAAAATTGACATCGCGACATGCGTGTTTCTTGTTAATGTATTTTGAACTCTACATGAGAAATAATACGGTTCATTTTTACACAAACAAAAAGTAGCAACAAACAACAATAGGCCTATCGCGAGAAGCGAGTGTTTTTGTTACAAAGTTAATATATACTCTATTTCCTAAGCAATACGGTTCATTTTTACATAAAGATTTCAAATTTTGCCTCGTCTCGCCCCTCAGGTGGAAAATCACCTAGAGTTCAAATCTCACGTAAGACAATTTTATTTGTGCGATCCACAAATTATTGTCCTGAGTCTGGATGTTCTTTGTGTCAGCTAAGTAAATGTTTGTAAATACCCCGCGACACAGGACAATACATAGTGGGGCTATTGTATTTTTTTTTAAAGTTCTATTATTTTGCGTGAGATTCAAACCAGCGACCTCGTGCACTGCGACCGATACCCCGAGGCGGTCAAATTATTTTTGTGATCCCCAAATTATTGTTCTAAATCTGGATGTGTTTTGTGCCTTCATAATACCTTGCGCGGGTGTAAATTAAAAAAAAAATAGGGGCTACATGTATATACATAATAGACCGGTAGATAGTAGGTTTTTCTGTAACAGAATTTTCTGTTACCTACCGCGGACTGACGTCACAGTATAACCAGTAGTCAAACTGGGCCGAATATTTATCATAAATGCCTACGGGTGCGCGGTACGTAAACAATAGTAAACATGCGATCTACTTTGTGTTTCCATTTAGTTTTGTAATTGTAAATTAATACTTTTTATTTTTCTATTTTATATTTAAATAAATAACAAGTGTTCTGTAAAAAACGTGTTGTTTTATGATTGATACATTTAATTTAAAGAAACATGTATATGTTTGTATTTATATCCACCATGTTTGTGATATAAATAAAATACTAAATTATAATATTAAGAAGGTACTTAACAAGTCATTCGGTAAAGTAGGTACAGTACCGGGCCGTTTATATTGCATATCAACCTATAGAAAAATACAATCGGTCAATTTCGGCTTCGTAGAGCGTCAGAGAAAAAGTCGATGTGTAATATTTACGGCCGGGTACTGTGTTTATTATATTGGCCATGTTTGTTTGAAATTGAATTTATCGATAACCAAAACCAAACTTTAAACAGGTCTATTAGATCTATTTAACGTCAAAATAAAGGCATCGAGGTCACTTCACCAATCCATTCAAAAAATGACATCGATGTCATTGCTTTTTACCTAGATCAAAGTGAAAGACACGCATGGGGGATTACATAAAGGGGGGCTAAATTTTCATTATTATTGACCTAAGTACAACAAACCGTTTTCGTGATATACACAAAATACTATTATAATATTAAATACCTAAGTCATTTAGTAAGGTAGGTATTTATATCAGCCATGTTTGTTTGAAATTGACATAATTATGAATAATATATTTAGTTTCAAATTATAACACACAGTCCGCTCGTTACTGCGGCACAGTAGCGACTGTTCCCTCAGCGATCGTGAGCGTGTAGGTATAAACTCACGTTTCGTCGTCCGTTTCTATGAAGTTGAAATACTGTATATATTTGTACTATGGCACAGAGCGATAACGTGTCCTTGAGGGCCGGCGGGACGACGACGGCGCACACGGCGCGGCGGCGCGTGAGCGAGAGTATATCCGTCTCATTCGCGCGCCGAGGGGCGCGCCCCTCTGGCCACGGCCGAATTCAACTCGAAAATTTTCAAAGTAGCGTCTTAAGCTTGCTCTACAGCACAGGTATTTTTGTAGTATTGTGTGTCCTATTAGAATGTTCGACGACCTCTGTGGCGCAGACAGTGTATTACATGGCTGCTACGCAGAGGTCTCGGGTTTGATTCCCGCTCAATGCAAATCTTTGTGTGCATGAACATGATTGTTTGCATTGGTCTGTGTGTTTTCTATGTATGTTTATCCTGAGTGTTTTCTATTAAGTTTAATAAGTATGTTTATCCGTTATCTAGTACCTATAGTACAAGCTTTGCTTAGTTTGGTTGTGGCGATGTGTGAATGTGTGAGGATTATTTATGTATTATTTATGTAATGTGGTTAGTCTTGCCAATTCATAATAATATATCCATCAATAACAACTAAGAAAGAAAATAAAATTTACCGCTGTGAAAGTGTTCAATGCTATTGGGGTGAATTTCATTGAAGTCAAACTGCAAGGCTTTTGAGACCTGCAAAAAATTGTTTTTTATGTTATTTCATTTTATAAAAAGGTCAAAAAACATTTCTAATTTTTAACCAAAAAAGATGTAGATTATCTTTGGAATTCTAAGTCTGTTACCTATCTACACAGATAATAAACTAAATGTCTACCTCATTATAATAAAACGAAGTAATTTTCTGTAGGCTGTACCGCTCTGGTACCAATTGCTATGGTATGCTGCATCTGCTATTCTCGTACTCTGCGAAAATTAACACGAAAGTAATTATGTAAACCTTCATACTTTAAAAAGGCCCGTCGAAACGTTAAAATAAATTTATGTATGCTAATCTATACTAATATTATAAAGAGGTAAAGTTTGTGTGTTTGTGACGTTGTAGGGGGTAATCTCTGGATCTAATGAACAGATTTTAAAAATTATTTTTGTGTTAAATAGTCCATTTATCGGATAGTGTCATATCACGCTATGACTGATAGGAGTGTCAGACACACAAACTTTACCTCTATATAATATTAGTATAGAAGTATAGATAGTAAAGATATAAGATAGGCCTTTCTTTTATTTCTCATATTTCTTCTGTAACAGTGTAGAGTAAAGTTAAAAATGAAACTACCCAAGTGTATTTCAAATCAACCCATTTTTTTACAGTCTTTCTTCTATTGTAACTTCTTATATCGAATGTAACTTTCTTTGTTATTTGTTACCGTGGCCTACTTACGTTGACTTTTTTTAGGTCAAATAGTTTTTAAATTGGAGAAAGGAGGACCAAATATTGTTGTACCTTTGAAATATATTTTCAACATCGTGCAGCCTCTGGTCATTATCCCCCTTACTTATAAACGCCTCTTAAATTTTAGTCAGTTGATTAGATTAAATTCTTACGTTTTTGTTTAGTCTATGGTTGGTTCTACGACTGAAAATCTCGCTAAGCATTGATTAAATTTAAGAGGCGGCGCTTGTACACGCTAAGAAAATTTGCCGTGTCTACGCCAGACAAGACAAATCTTCGTGTAGACTTCAAGAATTTTGTCTTTTTCTTACACGAAAACTTTTCTTGTCTTTTTTTTTCGTACAGTCGTCAGACGGGCGTAGGGCGCGCAAGTAATAACAAGTGTGATAATCTGTGTGAGTTTCCTTTAGTAAAAATGTTAACTAGAAAGTAAACACCTCTTCCCGCCCCTCCGCAACAACGTTCGCCGTGTCTTGTCTTGCGCAGACAAGAATATTATCTTATTCATCGCCGGCGCTGTGTACACAGGTCGTACTTAGAAACGACACTAATTCTTGCGTAGCCCCGGCGATTTTTCTTACCGTGTACAAGCGCCGTAAGAGTAAGGTGGTTAATTGACTAGACGGCTAGACTACCAGTTTTTAATACATCGCTAAGGTCTTCGACAGTTTTATTATGTTTTTAAAGCATCACACAATCAAATATTTTCTTAATTCAGAAATATTTTGATACAATGTAACCCTTTCCCCGTATTATGTGTCACTATGATACAAATTGTTTACTATTGTCTCTAATGGCACAACAGGCAACCTGTTATTTTTTTTTGCAACAAACATTTCGTTAGTCACAATTATGGACCATGTTTGTACCCAAACTTTGGTCCCCGCTGACTTGACGGAGTAACATAGGAACGTGTTGTTGGTATAATAACAAAAGTAGGCCGTTTACTGTCCTGCTGCACTGTGTTTGTACTCATGAAGGCTTCTTATTTTATGTATATGATACAGTATTTAAATATATTCTTTTTTATATTATATTTAATTTAAGTTTGCGGTGATGGAATGAGTCAATTGGGCAAAGGTCATGCCAAGCGACTTTCGTGTATTTCTTTAATTCTTTTATTTTATTGGAATTTTTTAACGTAGTCCATGACAGTTCCATTGTAACTTTAATCCTTTAACAATACAAATTTTCATCATAATACAAAACCTTTTAATGTCATGTGACCAGAACGAACTCTTAAAGCACTTACAAATAAATTGCGACTGATTCCACACCCACTAAACCATGGGACTTTCGTGTAGTAGGTCATGATTTAATAAGATTTAATAAATAGGATTTTAATAATAAAAATTTAATGCATAAGTATTAAAGTTTACTATGCTTTAAATAATGGTGTAGGTAGGTCTTAATATATTATTTTAAACACGTTTAAGTTCTAGAAAATTAAAATTAAAAAAATAAGCTACACACATCAAAAAAGTCTAAGCAACATGCATGATATTACAAATTTACCATTTATATTAATTTATTTTACCATTTATTTTAATTATAACGTTGTATTTTATTTTCAACCGACTTCAAAAAAGAGGAGGTTCTCAATTCGGTTGTATTTTTTTTTTTTTTTTTTTTTTTTTTTTTTTTTTTTTTTGTGTTTGTTACCTGATTTCTCGAAAACGGCTAGACCGATTTGAAAAATTTTTTTTTTGTTCGATTGGGTATACTTCCCATTTGGTCCCATTGTCACCAGATCTGGATCTGGATGACGGGATCCTAGAGAAATCGAGGGCATCTCTTGAAAATTGTAGGGACGCATTATGTAAAATGTTGTCATATACGTGCATCTCTGACGTCACTACCAAATAGTCAAGAGTCAGAACTGGTCTGATGCTGGAGACCACAGAGAGTCGAGGGAACAACTCAACGGCATATAGCAGCTACCTTGTGTTTGGGCTTATTTTAATTGTATTGATGAAAACTTTACGAAACTTGACACAAACATGATCTGATGATGAAGAAGACTGAGGGTCGAGGGAACTCCTCAACGGTATGTAGCAGCTACCTAGTGTTTAGGCTTATTTTAATTGTATTGATGGAAACTTTACACAACTTTACACAAACATGATCTGATGATGAAGACGACTGAGGGTCGAGGAAACTTCTCAACGGTATATAGCAGCTACCTAGTGTTTGGGCTTATTTTATTCGTATTAATGAAAACTTTACACAAACATGATCTTATGATGAAGACGACTGCAGAAATTTATTTAATACGAATCTTAGAAATTGTTATCAGCATGGTTTTTAACCGACTCCTGTTGAAGTCGGTTTTTTAATTAGAAAATTATTAAAATAATATTTTAAGGGTTCTATGATGTAAAAATAACAGCTGTTTTCTTTATAAGTTCTTTTAATAACAGAAATTAACAATATTAGAATATACAGGTACATAAGAAACTAAACTTTTTTTTTACAAATTGAAATTTCTTAAGAAAATGAATTTATTGTGAAAGAATAGGACAATTTAATACAAAGTATGGCCTCCTCTGCTATTCAGAACTTGTCGGCAACGATTATTCATTGAATTAATGAGACTGTTTATGTCATCTTGCGGTATTCGCTCCCAATGGAATTGTAGCAAATCCTTCAGCTGTTGGGTTGTTGTCACTCCGTCCAAGTCCTTCAAAACACGTCTCTGGAGCATGTCCCATGCGTGCTCGATGGGGTTGAGGTCTGGCGATTGTGCAGGCCAGGGCAATACCTGGATGTTCTCCGTTGCCAAGTATTCACTGGTTCGCCGAGCTGTATGTGAACGCGCATTGTCATGCATTAACGTAAAATCGGAGCCAAAGGTTTGTGCAAATGGATGGACATAAGGTCTGAGAATATCCTCAACGTAATTTTCAGCGTTCATGTTTCCATTTACAAAAACGAGCTCAGTTCGCCTGTTCTTCATAATACCCGCCCATACCATAACTGTTGAGCCGCTGTATGGATGAACTTCCTGAACGCACCTGAGTCTTTCAGTATTTCCGGGTCGACGGTACACTCGCACCCTTCTTGTATCAGGCCTAAACCCGAATCGCGACTCATCGGAAAACATAATTTTATCCCATTGTTCCTGGGTCCATGTTATGCGTTCTCTACACCATTCATTTCGACGAGCGCGATTCCCGTGACGTATCGGTGGGCACCTGATAGGGCGTCGAGCTCGTAGGCCGTACTCATGCAGTCGATTTCGCACAGTTTGGGGATTTACATCAACACCACTTGAATTTTGTAGCCTCAAACTTATCTCTCGAGCGGTTAACATCGGCTGGCGTCTTGCAGTCAGTTGTATGTACCGGTCTTGCCGAGTGGTTGTACTCCTTTTACGGCCTGGATGCTGTTTAGCGGGTTCCCCTGTATTATTGTAGCGCTGCCAAAGACGACAAATAACACTTCTATGAATACCAAAATGTCGAGATACCTGAGATTGATTACTTCCCGCTTGCAACATCCCTACAGCTCTTTGCATTTCATCTGCCGTCAAATGACGTCGCTCCATGACGTAAAGAATATCTAACAATTCAATTTTGTCGCCAACTGTATTTAAATGGTTGGTAAAATTATAAAATCAAGACTAAAACGTAGCAATTAACATTCACTCAAATTCAAACAAATTCGCAGTCATTTGAATTTTATGAAAAAAAACAAAACATAATCGAATTTTTTTTACCTATACACTTGAAGTTTACTTACCTATACACTTTGAGTGAGTAAATACTTAGAAATTAATTAATATAAATGGTAAATTTGTAATATCATGCATGTTGCTTAGACTTTTTTGATGTGTGTATATTAAAATAAACATTATTTAATTAAGCAGTCAAACAGTTAAGGTAATTATATATACGTACGGCTTGTCTCAACTGTTCCCCGTACCAGCATAAGTTAATAGTTTGTAGAGTCAAAACAATCACAGCGAGAAAATTAGTAATCATTGCGAGTCCACCGTGAGCAACCTACGAATTAAAAATAGTTTAACCATCAAATCCAAACTGCTTATTTAATTAATTAAGAGTGTTAAGAGAGTTAAGCATAAAATCTTACTAAGCAGAGCTTTTACTATCGGTACTAGACAAGGGATAAACATACTTATATACTTTTTTTTGTAAATACATACATAATAATATTATACATTTATACATAGAAAACACCCAGACCAATGCAAACAATCATGTTCATGCACACAAAGATTTGCAATGAGCGGGAATCGAACCCGAGACCTCTGCGTAGCAGTCATGCTTTACAACCACTACGCCAAAGAGGTAGTTGAGCAATTTGGTAATTATCTTTGAAAATATAGTGGATTAGTAGCAAAAGGTTTAGAATATTACATTACATTAGAAAAATGTATTTTTAACCTTAACCATTACCGATAACTAAACTATACATATTTGTAGTTACGTTGTAACTAAACTTTCGTCATTCGGACTACGCAATAAAACATGAAATTTATAAAAAGTATTTATTAAAAAGAGGAATTTGTTACATAGCACAATTATTTACTTCAATAATAAGTACTATTAGTAAAAATCAACGACAAAAACCTTTCGGCACAGTAACTATATGTGTCGTTATTGTGAGGCCCAAAAATGGCATGTTTTATGACTCGCATCAGTGCTTAGTCATTCTGCTAGATTTTGATGGACATAAATAACATATTTTCCTCACGTTTTTATCAGTAGGAATAGGAGGTTCAGGATCAGAAGAATCACTGAGAATATCGTTTATCATGACCTTGATATCACGCCTCAAAGTCAGTATATGTATCCGCATCCGTAACCAAGGCTCGACCTGCTGGTTTTCCATCTTCCTGACAAAATAGCGTTGTAATATAGATTGCTTTTTATTTCTTATGCTATATGAGTCATAGAAAGCATAGGCATTCATTGAATTTAGGTTTAATATTATTATAAAAGATACATAAGAGAGAAGTGAAAACAACCACTTATGTTTGTTTTTTTCATCAAGGGATCGGGCGGTTATTTGAAGACAAGTAGTAATAACATTATCCTTATCAACAGAGTAATTAGAGTCTATAATTTGTGTCCTATGTCATCATTCCCTGAATCTGAAAATTCGTTTGAAAAATTAGCATCGCTGTCGTTGTCCCGATGTATTTCCTCTTCCACCTAATCCTCTGTCAGCGAGCCTGAATTATTTGAATTCTCTTCTATTTATTAACTAAGCCACTAACGTATTTGTTGTTTGTTATTTTTAAAATTCACCTAAAATAATAATATAAATCATATCAGTCAAAAATCATGTCATTTAATGAACCTATATAAATAAAAAAAATAAAAAATATTTCATAAAATATTATTTTCTACTACAACTTTTACTTCTAAATAATGTAGTGTATAATTAAAAGCAAAAATAAAAAGAAACATTTTATATAACGTGTGTATACAATATAGTAAACATAAATAATATCCATACATACCGTTGAAATAAACTAGCGTAGTTACTAATCTTTCGTCAGCCAGACGACGACATGGTCCTAGGTCAGTCCCTAATAACCGGTTTATTGCAATTATGTCACATAATAGACTAATTCCACGAATAAGGAAGGTAAACAAAGATTGGCGGGAGCAGGACACGGGGAAGTAGGTGCACTTAACTTTCTCGGAATAGGGCGTAGTCGCCTGGACGAATGTTTAGTTATCTAGGGTTAACCCGCTTGGTACCGCTTGATTGCAGTTATTTTGTGCGGACATTTTTTTATACAAATTACGGCAATATGACTATATCGAAGCTGATGGAAAGCGCGAGTACAGTCTGCAAATGAAGCCAACGCATAGAAGTCTAAAAATAACTCCAATCCGTCGTCATCATCTTGCCGGTTTGGCCAAATGCTTCTTCACACTACGTTTGATGTATAGTATCATACGATGGAGGAAATACGTGAGTCAGAAGTTGGTTCCACAACTTCAAACGGATGACTCCATATTTCGAACGGACTCATATTTCTCTTCGTACCACTCTATAAATGTATGTATTACATAGTAAAGTTATTAGTGCTGGAGCCGTACGGCAGCCATACGGCGTCCATACTAAGTATTTACATAGTGTCGAGCGTTTGAGGTACGGCAAAAGCAACTGGCACTTCGTTGCCGCGCCGTTCGACAAACGCACTGCTACGGCACTGCAAACGTCGGACACTAAACGCCTTAATTAAAAATGCCCTAAGAATGTTAAGTCTCTTCTGTCAGTAAATATATTATTATTATAAATGGGTAAAGTTAATTGCTTACCTTAGAACTGAAGGCAAAAAAACAAATTGTCAGATTCGCCGAAAATAAATTCACAAATATAATAGTACTGAAAATATCATCCAGTTGCTGTACAAATCTAAAAATAAAGATTACTTTTTATAAGTCTGAAAAATAAAAGTTTATTCCTAACACTCAAAACGTATTGAAAAGTACATAATGATGTTTGCAATTATCTAAGTGTTTCCTTATGTAATACCTTTTTTACAGAAAAATAAAAACAACTATGCTTCTATGGATATAGATAAGCTTAGGTATATGGATAAGCTTACTTGTATAATATTTATTTATGTATCAGTATAAGTTATCCCTTACGATATTTACGATCTGGTAATAGCTAGATGAACGAGTCACATGTTAAAGTTAGAGACGTTACATTGTTTGTTTTAAATTGGCTATATTTGTAACGGATTATCAAAGACTGTATTTGTTTATTCGAGCATTTATTCAGGAAAATAAATATATTTCTAAATTTACGCATTAAAAAATTCATAATACTTAATAAACCCACTTACTTAATAAGCTTTTGGTGCTTCGAAATTATACGTTTAATTCCTTTCATATTGTCTTGGTTCGAGTTGTCAAGTTCAGATTTAAAATGCAACAGCTCCTCGCCAAGAATCATAAACTGAGTAGAAATGAGGTAGCACAAAGTTATCATGAAAAACTCAGTGCCTATATGATAATATACTATGCGAAACACTGTAAAGAAAATACATACTAATATTATAAATGGGAAAGTGTGTCTGTCTGTTTGTTTTTCTTTCACGGCAAAACGGAGTGACGCATTGACGTGATTTTTTAAGTGGAGATAGTTGAAGGGATGGAGAGTAACATAGGCTACTTTTTTTTTGTTCTGAGTCCAGGAAAGGGGAACAGCTACCCTGAATTTAATGCTAGCTAAGCCGCGGGAAAAAGCTAGTACAAAATAAATACATACAAAAATTCATGACTTGCTTACATAGAGACAGTTATTTTATTCTGTGTACTCTGATCCTTACAAATCTTTAGCTTCGTAAACATTAATTCACACTTTATTAATATTTAAGTAAGTTTTTATTTTTATTTTGTAATAGATATCGTTATTAAAATAAAGATAAAGGATATTGCTTGTAATTGATATCCAGGGTCTGTTTAAGCTGAGTGCAACAAATAAGAATACACTAATGAGTACTTATGTTTATTTAAAAAATACGTAATTTTATTTTTTATTTTTAATTAAAGATAAAGGATTTTGTTTGTAATTGATATCCAGGCTTTGTATAAGCTGAGTGCAACAAATAAAAAAACACCAACGCGTACCTATGTTTATTTAAAATATACATATTTTTTTTTATCAGGCCTACAACCTACTTTACAAAGTAAACACAATAAACAAAGGCGCTTTTGACTATTACATAGTTTAAAACTAAACCTCTAGCGCACTCTCCATGAACGGTATAGTAGAAATTCAATCAGTACCGTCTTCATCAAAGCTTTGCCGCTCTTAAGACTAGCATAGCATCGGAGCCTTTGAAACTTGCTTTCACAACGTAATCGTTTTTAGTATAAAATGTTAGTGCAACTTGTTTTGTTTGAGGCTTAATTTAATTGTTGAAGTTACACAGAAGCTGCTGCAGTTTGTCGTCTTGGCAATCAATTCATCTCGCAACAAAAATTCTATAAGTGTAAGACACACGCTCCTGCTAAAAATGCGATCTCAATCATAAGCAATCTTCTATAAAAATATAATTTATTACAATTACATAATTTTATTACATGATTCTTTATTTAAAAATAAATCTTGATGGCTCATTTTGTAGAATGTTACCAAATTCAGATTCTAAACACTATAACCTGCTGATTTAAGCAGCTGCAATGGACATCGCAACTGCTAAAAATGTCGCAATAACCTAACACTACACTTTTTTGTCATACCTACTAAGTAGTAGCTTACGAAAATATTCCGAAAAAAATATGATAAAGATTGTATCACACAAAACAATTTCCGCTTATTATGTAATTGTAATTACGTTTTTTGTAAAGCATCTATGTACACGACAGCTATTCATAATGTTTTATCAAATATATTCTATCAAAAATCCATATCAACTTAAGCCTTCAAATACAGAAAGCTCTTTGAAAAATATTTTCACGACGACGTCAAAATCAGGTCACATATATTTCACACATTAAAGCAAAGTCAAATACTGGGGAGTTTCACAAAAGGTCCTTTGCGATTAATCAACGTTTCCCTCTGAATCGTTGACTCCTGAAAATTTAAGGCACACTCCACTCATTACACGAAGAGTAAAGGGACGGAAGAAAGGAATTTTTGAAATTCACCTCTCTCAAAATAGTTCAAAAGGGTTTTGGGGCCAAATTAAGATTGTGTGTCTGAAATTTTAATAAGATTTTGTAATTTCCAGTTCTTTAATACACAAAGAATTTTTGTCAGGTAGCGGAAAATATCATTTAGTTATGTGGTATTGAGTTTCTTTGTGGAATTAATTTTTTTATATTATGTTCTTTATAATCTTTTAAAAACAAGAGTTTTTGGAGGTTTACTTACTAAAAACTTAAAATCAATTTGTAAATGTTACATTTCTTAGGGCCTAGAGGTCTGTAAAACATGCCTCAAGTACAGACTCCTGTTTTCACTAAACACTATCAATCAACTACCCTATTGCAGTCCACTGCTGGACATAGCCCTCTCCCAACACACACTAGACACTATAAAAGGTTTGTATTTTTTATTCAAAGCAAAGGTTTCAAGTGTGTCTTAATATCTATTTGTGTATATTCATTTATTTTCAAAAATGTTATTTATAAAAGTCTAACTTTTCTTGCTTGTAGCTACACGATCTAAAATTATATATTACTTTCTCTATTGAAGGATTACTTGTTATGGTTGTGGTAACATAATAATACTAAGTAGTATTATCCATGGTGTTTCAAAATGGCGGTATCATGTTAATCATGTAAGCCTTATTTGAGCAAGCACGGTACATTCCCACAATTCTCTTATGTTAACTTGATCCCTACACATCGCGTCATGGTATACAATGTCGGTATGTTCGTATTTCATAAGATTAACGAAGGTTTCTTAGGCACAAGTAATTAATAGGTATGTTATAACTGCTGTTTGTAATATGTTATACTACATATAATACCTATTTTTTTTAAAAAGACAACTCCCGCGCTAGGGACGCCTTGTGTCGCGGGGACCTTTTACAAACATCAATTAACGGACACAAAGAACACCCAGACCAGGACAATAATTTGTGGATCCCACAAATTATTGTCCTGCGTGGGGATCGAACCCACAACCTCTTGCACGGCAGCCGCTTGCGCTACCGTCGCGCCACCAAGGTCGTCATATAGAGGTCGCCTATAAAGCTTAGGTATAACTAGAAAAATCAGAAAAGAAGAGAAAAGAAGAGAAAAGAAAGTCGAGACGGGTACTCGGGTGGCCTAGAGGTTATGGCGCTGGACGCGTATAGTCCAGAGACGCGGGTTCGATTCCCGCCTTGAGGTATCAATGTTTTCCATTGTCTTTCTTCTTTTCGGATATGTTATACTGTTTTGTAAGTTTAAGGCAATCTCTCTCTGATGATAAGATGCAACAACCGCTCATGGATACCAGCAAAACCGACCTCGCAGCCAGGTCACTTCCTGTCTTAAATTTCTATCAGCTAATACAAAGTAGTAAGCTTACATGCAAAAAATTATGTCTTTTAAATAATGATGAAATCTTTTTAAAGGTCGGCAACGCATCTGTGATTCCTCTGGTGTTGCGGGTGTCCATGGACGGCGGTGATCACTTACCATCAGGTGATCTGCTGGCTCGTTAGCCTCCTATTACATAAAAAAAAGTTCTAGGCAGTATCTATTTAAATACTAATTACTGTATAAAACAAGCTACGCGTGGTGATAACCAGAAGCCCTAAAACAAACCAATTTAGAGGTTGTATCCATCTTTCAAAGCAATTACAAATTTTAGGTTGCTATAGTGTTTGAATATAATTTTAGAAACCTAATGCTGAAAGCTACCACTGCAGTGCAAATAACATAAGCTTGAGCTTAATTTTGTTCAACTGCATAGAGTTATCTGTAGGTAAGTCAAACTGTTTAACTGTAATTTTACCTAATATTAGGCATAGGTAAAATTTAATTAAACTTTTATTAGCAGTCTCATAACACTTATCGTAATTTTTTGGAGTTCTTTTACACAACTAATCCCGTAAGTGTGGTTACGGAGTAAGAATACAATATGTCACCACCCCATCTTATCCCATGGGTGTCGTAGAAACCGACTAAGGGAATATCTGTGAATGTTACATTTACCTACAAAGAAGGAAAACTTAAAAATAAACCCTATACCAATCCGTCTGGCCAGCGTGGTATTAGTAAGCCAAATATCCCTCCATTACGGGAGGAGGTCCATCCCTGCAGTAGGATATTAATGGGCTGTTATGATGAAATTCCGTAAGAATCCTGAGTTGCTTAGACTTTTACAAGCATTTAAATTAACGGACACAAATAATAGCCAAACTTAAGACAATAATTAAATAATTTATGTGTAGGACTCAATCCCGCGACCGCACGGCAGCTTTATACACATCCGCTTTGTCTTCGAGGCAATATAATGTCAAAGTTTGCTTTCAAGAAGTAATAATCATAATGTCCCACTGCAGGGTCGGGCCTCCTCCCATGACGGATGGATACTTGGCCTACTAATACCACGCTGACCAGACGGATTGGTATAGAGTTTAATTTCAAGTTTTCCTCGTTTTTATTTTGTTAAGATGACAGTCCCTTAGTCGTTTATTACGACACCCATGGTATGAGAGGTGGTGACATATTGTATTCTTACTCCGTCACCACAAATACGAGTAGTAATACTGTTTGATAATTCCATTGGCCTACACATTTCATGGACTTCAACAATATAATATTACAAAGAAATATCGGGTGACATTATATTTCTTACAGAAAGTACAAGAAGCAAAAACTAGGCTTTAGGTTACACGTATTTCCCATTTAAAAAGTAAAGTTAAATTCACACTAAGAAAAAGTAATTAGAAATGTATATATATCATATTTATGTATCATATAATCAATATATATGATATATTCATATATCATATAATATTGTATATATGATATATGAATATATCATATCTATAATATAAAAATGAATCGCAAAATGTGTTGGTAAGCGCATAACTCAACAACGCCTGGACCAATTTGGCCAAATCTTTTTTTTTAATGTTCGTTGAAGTTCAAGGATGGTTTTTACGGCGAGAAAAATTAGAATTATTGCTGGAGAAACCCTAAAAATAGCCCTTTTCTTTTTCCCATACAAATGATTTCTAACTAAAACGTAGTCAATTTGAGCTTTATTGCTATGGTATAAAGTTCATATTAAATTACAAGCACTCACTGTTGTCTAAGCTATGTAGGTGTGTTCCTAACGTCAAAGATCATATATATTAAAACAATCAGTCGTCATGATATTACAGCCAGAGACTTTAGACAAAAGTTGAAATCTTTAATGGATTTCATCGTAAAACATAATATGTTTGGTGAGACACGCTGCTGGATGTATTCTGTGGAGTGGCAGAAACGAGGATTGCCACATGCACACATTTTGATTTGGTTGGTTGAAAAAATAAGGCCAAATGAAGTTGATGCAGTGATATCAGCTGAAATCCCTAATGTACAAGTAGATCCTGGATTGCATGAGGTAGTTATCAAAAACATGATACATGGTCCCTGTGGAACTCTTAATCAAAATTCACCGTGTATGATGGATGGTAAATGTTCAAAACGATATCCACGGACATTAATATCGGAAACAATTACTGGTAATGACGGTTATCCATTGTATCGTCGCAGATCAACAGCAGACAATGGAAAATCAACAATTGTCAAATTAAATCAACAAGATATTGAAATAGATAATCGTTGGATTGTTATATATTCACCCATTTTATCAAAGACATTCAAAGCACACATCAACGTTGAATCTTGCCATTCAGTGAAATCTATAAAATACATTTGCAAATATGTAACCAAAGGGAGTGATATGGCTGTGATTGGAATTGGTGCAGAGAATTCCAATGATGAAGTTACCCAATACCAAATGGGCCGCTATGTCAGTAGTAATGAAGCAGTTTGGTGAATATTTTCTTTTCCTATTCATGAGAGACACCCTTCTGTTGTTCACTTAGCTGTGCATTTAGAAAATGGACAAAGAGTGTATTTTACAGCACAGAACGCAGTACAAAGAGCTGCTCAGCCACCATATACTACATTAACCAGTTTTTTTGAGACATGCCAAAACGATGATTTCGCACAAACATTGCTATATTCTGAAATGCCAAAATATTATACCTGGAATCAATCCTCAAGGAGATTTATACGACGGAAACAAGGAAAACCAGTTCCAGGATATACAGATGTATATTTCACCGATGCGATTGGCCGGATTTATTCAGTACATCCAAGCAATGATGAATGTTTTTATTTACGACTGCTATTAGTCAATGTACGTGGCCCAACATCATTCCAACAGTTACGAACTGTTGATGGTGAATTGTGTGGATCCTACAGAGAAGCCTGTCAACGTTTGCAATTGCTTGAAAATGACGCTCATTGGGATCAAACTCTCAATGATGCTGTAATATCATCACACGCTCATCAAATACGAACATTGTTTTCTATAATCATATCTACATGCTTCCCATCAAACCCAATTGATTTGTTGATCAAGTACAAAGATTATATGTGTGATGATATTTTGTATTAAATACGGAATAGAATGGGAAATCCAAATATACAAATCAGTGAAGAAATTTACAATGATGCATTGATTTCAATTGAGGACATGTGCTTGATAATGTCAAACAAACTATTAATTCAATTAGGCCTGACCGCGCCCAATCGTCCAATGCATGACGCTTTTAACCAAGAGTTGTATCGAGAAAGACTGTATGATCTCAACGCTTTGAAAGAATTAATTCAAACAAATCTTCCACTGTTAAATGAACAACAGAAGTATGTATTTGAAACTCTTATGAAAGTAACAAATGATGATATGCAAAGCAATGAAACTCCAACCTGCAACGTTTCGAAGAACTCTGCAATGGCAAAGGTTTTGCAGCAATGTAAATTGATTGTTTGGGATGAATGCACGATGGCACATAAAAAATCTTTGGAGGCTTTAGACAGAACCTTAAAAGATCTACGGAGCAATAATAACCGATTTGGTGGTGCAATGATTTTATTAGCAGGAGATTTTCGTCAAACATTGCCAGTGATTCCACGATCAACGCCAGCTGATGAACTCAATGCATGTCTAAAGTCCTCCAATTTGTGGAAACATGTCAAAGTACTTCAAGAATATGCGTGTCGAGTTGCAAAATGACCAATCTGGAAACATATTCTCTAAACAACTCATTGACATTGGTAATGGCAAATTTCCTATAGACATGTTGACTGTGCATTAACTTTCCTCAAAGTTTTTGTCAGTTAACTCGATCAAAAGATGAACTTATTCAGAAGGTGTTTCCAGATGTTTCTCAAAATTACAGGAACCATGATTGGTTGAGCGAACGAGCTATACTGGCTGCAAAAAACATAGATGTAAATGAATTAAATTTCAAAATTACAGGCGAATTGAGGATATATAAATCAGTTGATTCGGCTACTAATCAAGATGATGTAGTCAACTATCCACCGGAATTTTTAAACTCGCTGGATTTGCCAGGATTGCCACCTCACAATCTTCAATTAAAGGTTGAATCGGTGGTTATAGTGTTGCGAAATATCAACCAACCGCGTCTTTGCAACGGTACACGGTTAGCGATAAAAAAATTACTAAACAATGTGATAGAAGCAACTATACTCAAAGGAAAGTATAAAGGAGAAGATGTTCTCATACCGCGCATCCCGATAATTCCGACTGATGTGCCATTTGAGTTTAAACGACTACAGTTTCCAGTGCGGCTTGCTTTTGCTATGTCTATAAACAAGTCCCAGGGGCAATCATTAAGTGTTTGTGGTATTAATCCAGAAAACCCATGTTTCTCACATGGTCAATTGTATGTTGCCTGTTCCCGTGTTGGAAAACCATCAGATTTGTTTATCTATGCGCCAGGTAATCAAACAAAAAACGTCGTATACCACAAAGCACTACAATGAAAATAATAATAATTATGATTCACATGATTAACAATGAAGCGATTACTTACTTTTAAATCCTTATATGTTTTATTTAATTATTTTTTATTCACAACGCCCTATTACCAGGGTGACGGTTCTGTTCAGGAGAATTTTTTAAAATACGTAGGCACAAAAACTGCCACATTACAAATCTTTTTGACAGGACGAAGTCTGTCGGGTCAGCTAGTATACAATATATATGATATATTCTACAATAATATATATTGTAGAATATATCATCGCCTCATTATTTTTTTTCCTTTAGTGTACTCATAATACAATTCAGTACCCTCAACATAAATAACAAATTTACCCCCTTTATACATTTGATAAATTTAATCACTGTTTAGCGAGTTTTTTATAAGGAAAACCAACTTTATGCCAAACAAAAAACGTATGAATTTAAGCTAATCAATTGACTAAAATTTAAGAGGCGTTTATGAGTAAGGGGGTTATTATACAACTACTAACAAAACAAATGAAAACGCTCCAACTAAAATGTTGATAAAACTGCCAACGTTTTACGGAAAACCAAGCCCTTAATCCTCCGAAAAAAAAAGACAATAGAAATAATAAATCAAGCAGGATCCCTAAAGAACAATACATAACCAAGTACAATAAAACCTCACTTACTGCTGTATGCCTCAAATATATATACTGCGATATATCTTAGCCAGTTCCCGGTAGGATCAAATGGGAAGCTACAGGAGAAAGGCAGCAAGAGTCCACATTCCTGTTGTAAAATATACTTGCGGATAACCGTTACGAATAGCGGCGCTGATGTGTATTGCAATGCTCCAAATAGATTCATCCAGTAGTAGACTGCAATTAAAAAAATATTTATTAATGTATGGAGTTTTAAAATGTGGTAAATAAAAATAAATAATCCTCATACATTCACACAACGTCATCTAGTCCCAAACCAAGCAGAGTTTGTACTATGGGTACCCATAGTACAAGCTCTGCTTAGCTTAGACAACGGATGAACATACCTTAATACTTTTTTTGGGGTTTAATTTAAAGTTTTCCTTCTTTTTATTTTGTAAAGATAATATTCACAGAAAGTCCCTTAGTCGGCTTTTACGACACCCAGCCATGGAATGAGATGGGGTGGTGACATATTGTATTTTTACTCCGTCACCACACGGAGAATACAATAATAATATTGTAATAGCATTATAATGTCTTTTGCAAAAACAGGCCTCCTCTGGCTATAAGATGATACGACTGCATAGAAACAAGGTAAATAGAAGATACTATTAAATAGTAACTTCTATTTACAAATTTTGTAGATAATATAATTTATACGTTTCCTCGAATTATAAAATGTTTCTATGATGTCAAAACAAATGTAATTAAAATGATTTTGAGAAATGTACAGATTTATTTGCATTGAGTCATTAAGCTTATAAATTTGTACCTGTTTTTTCCCGTTATAAAGCAACACGGCTTATTTCTTGGAATAAAATGTATTCTATAGTGATAAAGAGAAAATATAGTTTTTGTTTCTTTATTCGCTTTTACACAATAAACGTTGATAAGCTACAGGATTTCCGAGTAACGGAAAGTATTTATTTTGTACTAATGAAACATGTTTTTTGTTGTTAAAAAATAAACAAAAGGTAGTAAATAATTAGGTTAATAAAAACATGCAGCTTCTTTTATCCTTATAAATAAGACTACTTAGTTATTTTGATGACCTCGGTGGCGCGCCGGTAGAGCCAGCGGCTGCCGCGCATGAGGTTGTGGGTTCGATCCCCACGCAGGACAATAATTTGTGAGATCCACAAATTATTGTCCTGAGTCTGGGTGTTATATGTGTCCGTTAATTGATGTTTGTAAAAGTCCCCGCGACACAGGGCATGATCCCTAGTGCGGGAGTTGTCTTTTTAAAAAAGAAAAAAAAGATTTTCCTACTAATATTATAAAACAAAAAAGTTTGTTATGGATGGATGTTTGTTAATATTTGTGCATGAACATGATTGTTTGCATTGGGCTGGGTGTTTTCTATGTAAATATGTAGGTAATTGAAAAAAAAAAGTATTTAAGTACGTTTATCCGTTGTCTAGTACCCATAGTACAAGCTTTGCTTAGTTTGGGACTAGATGGCGTTGTGTGAATGTGTGAGGAATATTTATTAATTTATTTGTTTATTATAAATAAGACTACTTAATTATTTTCCTACTAATATTATTATTATAAACGAAAAATTTTGTTTATGGATAGTTGTTTTTATTTCACGTAAATACTAGTTAATGGATTAAATACGTACATAATATACCTACATAGAAGCACTCAGACCAATGCAAACAATCATGTTCCTGCACACAAAGATTTGCATTGACCGGGAAGTGAACCCGAGACTTCTGCGTAGCAGCAATGTAATATACCACTATACCACAGAGGTCGTCAATCATTCAACCTGTTATAATATTTATATAACTTATGAAGTCCGTATCCAAATCGATGGTTTAGGTACTTTTGGTCAGATTTACAACTTGTAATTTTCTTCTAATTTGATTTTATTAAGTTTCATTATTGTTTAAGGCTCATAGCACATGTAACGTAACGTAAACGGATCGTCACCGTATCAACTCGAGTCGAGTATTCTTTGTATGAAACTCCTTACTGCAACGCACACGAATCGGAATCGTAACGTAATCGGATTTTTGACGTTTGACACCGAAGAAAAAGGCGAGGCGGTGTCGATCCGTTTACGTTACGTTAATATGTGCTATGAGCCTTAATCATCAAGCAAACATACACTCCAGATACTCATAAGGCTTTCTAAGTATCACTTAAGGGAACAACGTAAATAAACTTTATTCCTACTTAAAAAAACAAACGGGAAACAAACGCATGTCTTCAGATCACCCACAAAGATGAGCATGATCATGACATTCTTAAAAACAAAAATAAAACGAACGAAGATTGTACAGTCACGAGCAATAATATATACACATATTGTCAAATTTTCTAAACTATCTTAACGTCCTATCTAGACATTTTCATAACATCCCATTAATGTCCCACTGCAGGGACGGGCCTTCTCCCATGACGGAGGGATACTTGGCCTACTTATACCACGCTGGCCAGTAGGATTAGTATGGAGTTTAATACTAAGTCTTCCTTCTTTTTATTTCGTAAAGATAATATTCCCGAATAGTCCCTTAGTCGGGTTTTACGACACCCATGGGATGAGATGGGTTGGTGACATATTGTATTCTTACTCTGTCACCACACAGAGATCTAGACATTAGAATACCGAAATTAAATCGTAATTCAGAAAAGTTTTCGTATAGTTTTAAACTAATCTTCGGAATTTTAATTTTGGATTGGCAGATCTTTGGACAGTTTTACAAAATGTGAAAATGTGTGCATGTACAACTGACTGCGTGCTGTACATACAAGCATATAAAAGGGATATAAAGAAAGGAGGCAATTTTCATATTGCGAGTACTCTTAACGGTGTATAGCGTTTTATTATAAGCAGACCTATCAAGGCTTGTGACATCGTAACACGTTTTACGTATATTTTTTATTTTTAAATTACTCAAAGGAACGGTTAATAAATTAACAAGAAACGACAATTTCGTCAAATGTTTTTTTTATTAGGCTGTGATTTTTGGCAATTCAATATTGAGTCTAAAATGTATTATATTTTTAGTAATAGTGTGCCTTTTTATTATACAATTGCCCTATAAGCCATAAGAGGTGCAGTTAAAAATTAAAAAACAGTAGGTGTACATACTTAATTGACATTAATATTATAAAGAGATTAGTAATCCGCTTCTGGTAAATTTATCTGCACAAGGGGTAGAATAGTTAATTTATATAATGCGGGATACATCTTCTAAATAACGTAAATTAGTAAATGTTAACTAAACCTTACTTTGAACATACAAGATACAAAACAACATAAATTGCAACTTTTAAACTATCGCGTTGCATTATTATAAATATTATAAAAACGGAATATTAACGCGCATTTTATTTACCTTTATTTTACTTGACGTTTAGGCACAGGTTGCACAGGTTAGACTGGCCGTGGTCGCAAGCTGACTGAGTCGAGTCAAAATGCGCTTTAATATCCCGTTTATAAAATATTTATAACATAAATTGCATAGATACAACAGAAAAATAATTGTATTGACATAAAGAACACAAGACAGCTTTTTATCAAAAATATACTTTACTTTAAAATACAATTATAACATAATTTGGAACCTTCCAAGAAAGTAGACATACTTTAGAACAAAAGAGGGCTTAATTATTAAGACAACGTACATAATATCTTTCTCATCTTTAGAACACAGTTACTCAACACAATCCTCTTCAAGATAATTAATTTTAAGTAGTAGCACCTGGTTAAATAACTTTTAAGTATAAATCTCAATTACGTTTACACGTAACAACATCTCTAAGAGCTCCCTTGGTCAAAATTACTAAACAACTTTAGTTTACAAAAGTCGTATATTAAAATATTCTCACCTGAATACCAAAACTTTAGTTTCTTCAGTAGCGCATTCTTCTTGTTAATCTGTTCTTCAGTGAGGTCCCCTATCTCCCACATTTCTCCAAGATCAGCGATTAAAGTCCTTATTTCCTTCTTTCTAGAGACTAGAATTGCAACTTTGAGTATACCTGTGGAAATTCGTACGGTACTGTTAGAATGATACAGGATGTTTTCGTATGCAAGGTCTTGATATAAAACGTTGGCACAAATGTCTTTTGTTCTTTGAATTTCGAGAAAAATATGAAGGAAAAATGTTAGGTAAAATTGGGAAGCTCCTGAGTATTTGAGTTTTGTGACGTGAGAAAGAGGTAACAGTAGACGTGATGTTTGAATAGTAATGCATGCGAATAAAAGTGTAGCAACTGTGACGACTCTAGACATTCACTTCTTAAGACTTTAATAAAATAGTATTAGAAAAAGAACTTTATTTCTAAGTAGCCGAAATACTAAATTACTTTGTCAAGTTAAAATGTTATGTTACGTATGTTTTCGACGTTCTGTTAGTGTTAAGCTGTTATACACAATCTGTTTTATTATTCTTACTTTTTAATCCGAGATAACGTAGAACTTAATGTACCTGCCTGCTATTCTGGAGATTGTGAAATCAATTGTAGTACACGTCAAATAAAACATATCACTACATTTACAATATAACATCGAAACATAACTTTGCCCTGTTTTTATCTTGTTCTACAAGTATAACAATCTAATCTAAAATATGCCTAAGCGATATTATTTAAAAGCATAACATAATAAATTCTCCGTGTGGTGTCGGTAGAAGGAATACAATATGTCACCACCCCATCTCATCCCACGGGTGTCGTAAAAAACAACTAAGGGACTATCCGTGAATATTATCTTTACGTAATATAAAGAAGTAAAACTTGAAATTTAACCCTATACCAATCCGTTTCTCCAGCGTGATATTAGTAGGCAAAGTAACCCTCCGTCACGGAAGGAGGCCCGTCCCTACAGTGGGACATTAATGGGCTGTTATGATTGATAACATAAATATTTACATACCTTGAGTACTGACAATCCATGCTCCAACGCAGAAAGCAAGCCTTTCTAATAAATCTTCTTCAGTAAATACATTATACATGAATACAGATTGTGAAATATAGAACAAAACTACACATGGAACAATAAAGAAAGATTTCCAATAAGCCTTCCAAAATGTTTCATTATTAAATATTAGAATATTGGATCTTTGTAAAAGTTCCAAACTTGATAGTAAATGATATTTACACTCGCTTGGTATGTTTACACCTTCCATTGGTACTTTAAAGTCTTCTGTTTAGTTTAGCTGCTGACCTATGATTTTTAACTAGAAAAGTTAAAATTTATAGATTAGCAGCTAAAATAAATCTTATTATCACTTTTGTCCCCTTACTCATAAACACCTCTTAAATTTTAGTCAATTGATTAAATTATAATTAGCTTAAATTGTTACGTTTTTGTTTGGTATAAGGTTGGTTTTCCTAATAAAAATCTCGCTAAACAGTCATTAAATTTAGAAAGCGTTTATAAGTAAGGGGGTAAAAGTTCAGGGCTTCTCTAGTTACGAAGGTTAACTTGGCCTATTGACCTTTAGTTTATCTAATCTATCTTTGAATTCGTGTTTTTTTAATTAACCGTGTCACATAATAATACTATAGTAAGTATCGTATAATTGTTTTAATTAAGGCAGTTTTAATTAAGCAATAATCGTCGTTTAAACTTTTACTGTTATTTTATCATGAACACAAAATCAAACATCATAAATATCAAGCTTTATTAAGTACACCTTTTACTATGCCGACAGCAGATATGATAGTAAATCAATGTAAATTAACCAATGCAATGGAAAAGTGTTTATTAATTTTAAACAAAATCATTATTACAGCACATAATTTGAGTTTGTTTTTTATTATTGTGAACATTTTCCCTTTTCTATTAAAATTTATTTATTAAAAAAATATTTTAAATATTCTTTTTTAATTGTGCTGCAAATAAAAACAAATGTGTACGTAAGAAACAAAGAAATATCCGTATAGCATGCACTTATGATGCACTTAGAATTTTTTCCATCCTACAAGTGACATAATTAAACCGACTTAGTGATCAGCTAAGTAAAACTGTGTAAAAAAAGAATAGAATATAATAATAATTTAATTGTTTAATTATAGCTTGGAGTATCTATCTCTATCTACTATCATCGCTGGGAAAACCTCATTCTTGTAATTTATATTTAATATCATAACAATACAAAAAAATATATTTAATTTGTTAGAATATTACAGATATATTTAAAGTTCAATATTAAACTTAAAACTTAGGTGAAAACTCGATTATGTAGATTTCATTTGTTAAAGCAGTAAAAACAAATTTATTTTAATAAAATAATGGACCAAATAAGAAATTCATTTCATATAAGTACAAAAAAAAATTAAAAAAATTTTGAAACTAAACTACTTTTCTGCTTGCGAAGCGACCGCCTTTGAAAGTATAATGGACTCACTATTGAAATAAGAATGCCTACGTGTGTCTTTTATAGCTATTTACGGTTAAAATTGATACTTTACAAAACTTGATCTAGTTTATGCAGTTGGTTGCAGTTAAATAGTAAAATTGTACATTAAAATAAAAATGAAACACGATAAAACACACGATACGGTGCCGATCCCTTTACGTTTCGTTGTATGTGCTACGAGCAACGACCCTTAAGGTGATCAGTATTTTAAAATTTTGTTTGGTATCAAAGACGCGCAATACTCCATTTCACTCTGTTGACTTTTAGAATATGCGAGGTGACAAGCTATCCCTTTGTTCTCCTCAAAGTGTATTTTAAATAAAATATTTTATCATTCAAAATTAAAATGCTAAAATACTCCTTTGAGTGAGTAATAAAATACATTTTTAAAACAATATATATTTTGATACTTTAAAATTTGGAGACAATCCAAATGATATTGTAGAAGTAAGCTTATAAATTAATCACGTTGGAAATTCAATTCACGGCAAAATTATTTATTACATTTTAATTTATTTTAACGAAATAATATTTAATTTGTAGAATAATTGAACAAAGCAAGATATTTTATTATTTATTTTTTATGTAAATATTAATATAATCGGCTTTAAAAAGAATTACGACTGACTTCTTTATTATGAAAGTTTAATTATATTTTAAAGAACGATAAATACTTACTGTTAAACTTGTACCTATGTTTACAGGTACATCAGTAAACAGGTTCACTCGAAAAATGGTGGTGGATGACGGTGGCGTACACCTCCCTGGTGCCCTTGTCTGAAATATCTTGTTTCAAACAGAATTTGCAATGGGACGCCACAGTAGCTACAGACCGCTTTACGATTCCGGTTCAACCTTCTCGCGCTACTCCTGGCTATATATATCATATCATATATATACATAGCCTACTTATTTGGCTCTTAAGAAATCCGTAGGATAAAATGGAGTGCTTTTTTCTTACTTAATTCATCATCATAACAGCCCATTAATGTATCACTACAGGGACGGGCCTCCTTCCGTGACGAAGGGATACTTGGCCTACTAATACCACGCTGGCCAGACGGATTGAAATAGGGTTTAATTTCTAGTTAATACTAGTTTTTTTTATTTTAAAGTTCGTGAAGTTGAACGTATGACATCGTCTGCTATATTTTATTAATGCACATTAGAAATAATAGTGTCATGTATAGTGTTTTAAGTAACACTTACATTACTTTAATGACTTGCCGTGCTTTGTAATATTGGCCAAACAAATAACACACACACACACACAAAATACTCTTTGTGAATTTCTAAAGAACTAACAACCGTTCATTTACTTTAACAAGCATGGTGTAGTAGTTATAGTTCATGGCTGCAGAGGTCTCGGGTTCGATTACCGCTTAATGCAAATCGTTGTGTGACCATGAAATTTTGTATTGGTCTGGGTGTTTTTTATGTTTAAGATTTATGTTTTCCAAAAAACAAAGAAAGTGTGGATAACCATGATATTTAGCCACACGAAAGATAATTATTTATGCGTTACACAATATTATCATAAACTTGAACCAAGTTGTATTTTTACAATAAAACTAATTATGAGTTTATTTTGCTGTTACTGTATATTAAAATTTATACAGGTACATCAAAATATTATTTAAAGTAAGTAAAATTATTTACATAGCATTTTAACGTTGCTCGTATTAAAACGTTGCAGTACACCCAATCACATAAAATTATACTTTAAAACAATACAACTCTTACAAAATATCTTTTACGACAGAAAACAATAAAACATGGCATCATATGAATGCTTAAAACATTCGCAATCGAGATATGTACCAATTTGAATAACACGGCCAAGTTATGTAGACACCTCATTAAAGAAAGACATAAATAACTTTTGCTTCATGTTCACAGCGTGTAGTAGCAATCAGAGGGGTTAAGTTACACTGGATGTCATGGCAATATTGTAGCAAGGAAATAAAAACAAAAGAACGAGCTTGCGGCCTAAGACTACAGCGGAACCGGGAACAGAGTTTTCTCCCAACAGGAAAAGAAAAAGTTAAGTATAAAATTGTTTTTTGAAATGTTTTCTCGGCTGTTATAATGTTTGTGGTTTAATAATTATGTATTTTTCCTGGACTGTTATTTTATAAGATTTGTTACGGTTTTTTTTAATAGCGTCATGAACATAGTTCATATTTGCCAGTGCCAAGTGAGTTTAATATTACATTCAGAAAGAGTAAACATGACATTTTCCATGACTCTATTAAAGTATTTAAGCGTAAGTTGGCGTAGATAATTTCGTGCTAATAAATTGTAATAAATTGTTTTTGTATTGTTTCCTTAATTATATCAATTGTATTTTTATTTTTCTTAAATGTAATTTAATTTAATTTCTTTCTGTTATTTTATTTTCGATTCTTATTTTATACTGATTTATCTTGTTAAAATTACAAATTCTATTTCAATATAATAATATGATAATTCTGTGTTATAATTATAATAATGTTGTGTATGTCTGTAATTGATATTCATATAAGTTTATTATTTCTAAGATTTATTGTTAACAGATTTTAATATGTATATTGTTGATGTACCTTAAAATAAATAAATAAATAAATAAACATGTAATGTTAAAGACGATGCTTCACTTTTCATTGTCGTCCGGGAGTACTTTACGGGAACGCGTATATCGTTACGGGTTTTAATAGTTTTACCATTTTAAATATTATTATGAAAGTAATAGCTATGATAATTGTTACGATAAGTGATTAGAGTTTCAAGTAATTTTGTCGTGATTTGAATCTCACGGTGTAATAGGTAATAATTGCAATGAAAAGAGAAGCAGGGCTTGCGAATGTATTACAAACATCAATTTTATCTGTGAAGGTTTATTTTAAATTCTTTTTTTTTCCAAACGGTTCCCATGTTAAAGAGATATAAACCTATTTTTGAAAGAGTGTATCGTGCATCAAGCTAATAGTAGCTCACACAATTACTCCCATAATCATTATGTTTAAGCTACTGAACTTAATGTTCTATGATAACTTGTATAATCTGTTACACAGGTACCTAGTTAAATAAAGTGTTATAACATTTTTCCTTATGTCAATATTCTATACCTATAAACGGGGGATTAACTGCTATATTTTTTTTCCTCACACATTCACACAACGCCATCTACTGTGGGTACTAGACAACCGCGAATAAACATACTTAAATAGTTTTTTTTTGTAATTACATTTATATTGTACTTAAAACACCCAGACCAATGAAAACAATCATGTTTATACAAAAATTAGCATTGAGCGGGAAACGAACCCAAGACCTCTGCGTAGCAGTCATGTTATATAACCACTACGCCACAGAGGTCGTCATTTATCTTTATTTTGTTTGGCGTTACGTCACAGATTACTAAGATGTTATTATTTTATAAACATCTAAGTAATCTGTGACATTATATATATTGACATAAAACTATAGCTAGTTTAGTTATGATAAAAGTTATGATTTTTTCATAATGAGATAGCAAAGAGCAAATTCGTACCAAAGAATCTACAACGCCAGTTAATATTTCTTTCTAAGATAGACTTCCTATGAAGCGTTGTTAGTTAACAAATGCCTATGGAAAGTAAAAAACATTACAAAAACAACTATGAGTGCCCCTATGTTTTTAGAGTTGGTTACAAAACACAAAAATCTCTGATCTCCTATCACATGCACCACTCCATTATCCATTGTTACGTTGTATTCAAATGAAATCCGCGGCATCGCGACTCTGAAATAGTTGGTAGTTCCGCACTGGAGTACACAGACTTTAGTTTTTAAAATAATGTCACTTATCCGTGCCGTAGGAGCCAAATAACTTGTATTAGTTGAGCTATGCAAATGCATTAGTCTTGATACTTGTACCTTGGAGTTGAAAGGAATTTCTCTTTTGTTCTTCAAGCTTTTGTTTGTTTATTTTTACTCTTTCTGATGTTGTTGAAGGAAATGCATGATTTATTTTAAGAGATTTTATATTTTGGTTTATCTTTATGAATATAATATTTTAGTTACTTTAGTAAATGTATTATAATGTACTTCAATCTGTTTATTAAATTAGTTTATACGGCTTTTGAGCAGGTTCTTTGACGTATAGTTAATGTTTTTTTGACTAAAATTCATTTAAATATGGGTCTTTTATTTGTACAATATGTATTTATTAAGAAAATCTTAACACTTTATTATCCGCGGCAAAGTTACTCTAAAATAGTTGGTTCCGCACTGGAGTACTCAGACTTTACTTTTTAAAATAATGTCACTTATCCGTGCAGTAGGAGCCAAATAACTTGTATTAGTTGAGCTATGCAAATGCATTAGTCTTGATACTTGTATCTTGGAGTTGAAAGGAATTTCTCTTTTGTTCTTCAAGCTTTTGTTTGTTTATTTTTACTCTTTCTGATGTTGTTGAAGGAAAGGCATGATTTATTTTAAGAGATTTTATATTTTGGTTTATCTTTATGAAAATAATTTGGCAGAATACTACTATGAATATTTTAATATGACTATTAAGCTGTAATGTATGTACATACATGATATTAAATACTATAATTTCTGTTTATCGTTTTTATTTTGAAACTACTTAGGTAAAGATGAGTGTTTATTGTGTAATACAAAAATAAGTATAAAGTATGTTGATCCACTATCTACCCATAGTCCCAGTTTGCTTAAATTTTGGATTAGATTTCGATGGTGTGCGGAGCATTAGTTACTAAACAAGTCATTTTAAAAAGTTTATGTTGAATTATAAAACATTTTTAAATAAATATTTCCCATCCTCACTTAAGAAAGCCCTTACATGCATGCCCAGTTTAAGTATTTATTTCTAGTATTCCAAAGAAACAAAAACTTCAACAGTCTCCTTAGAAATGAATCTAACAAAAAAACTAAGCAAGTAAACGGTTTACACTCTGCTTAGATACTTTACTTCAAGTAAACATTGTACCTTCTACACAAAGATCTAACACAGTTAGAGAATCAAGGGACTATTTTCACCTACGCGAACTACAATAATAAAATGTGAAGCTGTACTATAATCTTTTATACTAGGATCCTGTTATTCTTATTTTTCTTTATCAAAGGGAAAAATAAAATGGCAAGTTTATGTTGCCTTTTTATGCATGTTTTATTATAAATCCGTTCATAGTTTATTTTAGGTAGCGGTGTAAGTTTTTCTGTGATGTAAATGATTATTTACTGCTAGTATTACGGCTATATCAAGGTAATACTTAATGCCTCGGTGGTGCGATAGTCGCTTTGCACGAAGTCGCGGATTCAAATCCCATGCAGGACAATTTCTTTGTAAAATCCACAAATTGTTGTCCTAATTTGCTTTTTTTCTGCTTGTTAAAGTCTCAAACTCAGGACATAGTGGGGAAGTGGTGTCTGTCTTCGTCTTAACATTTAAGACACTATTACACCTATTGAATCTAACAATTGCCAATTTGATCTCTTAATTTAAACATGCAAAACCTAAATTCGATCCAAATAGTACCAAACCTAAGAGTATTAATTAATAGTAAAATAATGTAGAAATTGTAATAAGAGTTAGTTTACTTTAGGTTAAGAAATTCAGATTAGCAGAATAATAGTTGCTACTGTGTTTTGTTTTATTTTATATTTAAAAAAATTAAAGATTGTAACAAAATGTATATGAAGACATTTAACATAATTTAAATAAACAAATGTATAATATTACAAAGATTAAAGCTCACGTTGTAAGTTAAAATGAAAGGTTGCTAAAATTGACACAAAAGTTTCTGATTTGTTGAATACCCTGTATTCTGGGTTAGCAGTTAATTACTTTTGTTCTTTTATAATAAAGGTTAAATGCCAACCTTGGACGATTTCCCTTTGCTATATTAATCAACTCCAAGGTTTAGTATTTTTATATTTTTTGCGCCTTATCTCGTATTTTAATTGCAGTAAATTAATGTAGAAATTGTGTTAAGACAAGAGTTATTTTGCTTGAAGTAAAGAAGGTCAGATTAGTAGGAAAAAATTTGATACTGTGTTTTGTTTTTGGCCTTTTTTTTTATTGTGCAAAACAGTTTTGTTCTAAAAAACATCTTTTTTAAAGAGATTTTAGAAAACATAATTTTTTTTTGAGAGCCCGTACCCAGTAATAACTAAGATTAATTTTAACGATTTCTGTGTCACAGACATCATAGCGCAAGACTACAGGCGGTGAGATTTCGGTTTCGATTTCCGCTCAATACATATTTTTGTGCACATGAACGTGATTGTTTGATTTGGTCTAGGCGTAAGTATGTTTTTTATTATTAGGTATGTATGTATTTACAAAAAAATAATATTAGTTTGTTTATTCTTCGTGTATACTTGTAATACAAGCTCTGCTTAATTTGGGACTAGATGGCGTTCTAAATATATTATTATTCATTTTTAATAAAACAATCAATAATTTCTCAATCATGTTATTATCTACGAGTATAAAGGAACAGTCGACCCTACTGATTACGCTAATTATACTAAATTCACATAATATAAGGATAATCACAAAGGAAGTAAATAGGACGTCAGTTCAGTTAATCTTTGTGATATTCAATATCCTTTTGTAGGCGTAAGGGTAGTGTCTATGCATAGCTGTCAAATGATTACATAGAAATACTTATTACATCCAAAATATGTTTAATAATCTTGGTGATTTTATATAATAAATATCGTTATTGTATTATTAGCTGTTACTTGTAGTTTTGCTACGCAAAATATCCTCTACTCACAGCACACTTGCATCAAGCTGTTTAGCCTATAATGATAAACTCTTTAAGAGTATCCTTAATTATTTTTATAATACTAATTATATCGGCCAGTGAAAGCAACGTCCAAAATATCAAATTTAGTACACATTATGTCTCCATGTGGTGAAGGAGTAAGAATACAATATGTCACCACCCCATATCATCCCATAGGTGTCGTAAAAACCGACTAAGCGACTATCCGTGAATATTATCTTTACGAAATAAAAAGAAGGAAATATGAAATTAAACCTTATACCAATCCGTCTGGCCAGCGTGGTATTAGTAGGCCAAGTACCCGTCCGTCACAGGAGGAGGCTGGGTCTTTAATGGGCTGTTATGACGATGTTTACTGTACTGAGAATACATAATTTTCTTAGTATCATAAAAGTTGGTTAATAGATGTACGAGAACTTTGAACTTTTCTTGAAACGGATAACTCGAAACAAAGATTATACCAAGTTAAACATTAGACTTAAGGGTGAACTTGTGCATAAGGACTTAAGGAGTCTTCTACTGCAAATATGGATATTCTTTAGCAGGAATGTATCCATATTATCTGCAGTGAAAGACTAATGGTTGACAGTGGAAGACTAAAGACTAATGTTGTAATAGCAATTTACGAAAACGACGATTAAAATTACATTTAATATCACCTCTTTTGGTACTCTGACTTCTTAAACTTGACTATGCTAAATAATGTAGCAACTGCACATATCAAGCCTGTCTCAAAGCAGTCTTACATGTAGCTTGTGAGCTTAAAATATACTGCACTAAATTACCTCTATCAATCAGTTACGCAATTTAGCATCTTAGCGTAATCGTGTATTTTCGCCCTTATCGAGACGTTGTGTAAGCAACATACCTACAGCTTAATATAAATATCTCATCAGGCACAAATAACATAACTGTATTACGGTTCTGGAATAGCGACCGCGGATCGAAAGACTCAGAGTGGCTAGTGACCGAACTACGGATTGATCAAGGGTAAGGAAGACCAATAGAAGAGGGAGGCACAAGATGTTCCTCGAATGAAATATTTGGAGGGGACCTATGATTAGCAGTAGGGGAAGCAACAGCGAAAATAAATGCTGCTAATTGATATTATTCAAAAAACTGATCATAGTTTCTTGCCGAATTAACTTAAAAATTCCTTTGTCAAAAAGATATCAATATACTCGTAAGTTAATTCAGTCTTATTTATATAGTCTTCGCTTAATGACACCATTAGAATGAAATATTATATTAATCTTATATTATTATATTTAAAACGAATTCTAAATATACGTCTATAACATTTTGCTTATGAATAAGTACAACACGTTACTCTTTCATTGGTTAAATTGAAAGGTCATTGGTTTCCGCTACATAAAACAGGCACGTTATACAAATAAGATAAGAAAATAGCAGGAAAACATGGCCAGTTTTAAGTTTGTATTACATTTTCCCCTCTGTTACAAAATATATTGTATACTGGCGCTGACACAGGCACAATAGCGAATCAGCGTTGAATTTAAACATGTTTTATTTATACACAGTTTTGGAATAGGTTCAAAACACCTTCATTATTAATAAAAATAGTTTAGGACTTTTATTGACGACCTCTGTGGAGTAGTCTTTTTTTTTTTCTTTAAAATAGACAACTCCCGCACTAGGGATCATGCCCTGTGTCGCGGGGACCTTTTACAAACATCAATTAACGTACACAAAGAACACCCAGACCTGGACAATAATTTGTGGATCTCACAAATTATTGTCCTTGCGCTACCGTCGCGCCACCGATGTCGTCATGTAGTGGTTATGGCCAGCAATTACCTGTCGGTAAGTAAAACAGACTTCCCTTTCACAACTACAAACTATTCACAAAAAACCAACTCTACTTAGTTTCTTTGTCATAAACAATATACGGAATATTATTATTTTAATAAAATATTAGTATAGATGAAGAGTTAGGATAAGAAGTAAATAAAAACTCTTTGTTTTTTTTTTGTTACAAGCAAAGCAAAGTACGTCGTTTATTTTATGAGTGTTGTTAAAATATTTTAATTGCCTGTTTCAGCAACAAGAATATAATTAACTTATCAGTAAAACAGGTCAGCTTTTTTATTAAAGTGAAAACGTGTAATTAATGCAAGTGGCCTATTTACATGCAGTTTAAGTGATAAATTCTACGGTAACGAAAATGTAATAATAATTGTGATTTTCAGCTTTTAAATAATACGTTATTTATTAATGCAACAATGTTTTTATTTTGAATGTAGTAAAAATTTTTATGTGAATAATATTTGAATTCATAATGTAATGTTATTTTTAACACAATATTTGAAACTTTCATTTTCTACAATACAAACATAAACTCTATTCTTCAGGTTTTGACTTTTTTAAAAGATTATCTTCCACGCTAGGAATCAAGATTATGTATTGCAGGAACTTTTTCAAGCATTAAGTTTACAAACTCAAAGACTACTGAAGCACACAAATAATACTTATTATTTTACGTGTTATTAGAAACCTCGTGCCATTTAGTTTAAAATCATTATAATTAAACCCTAAAGTCTAATTTTTCTAGTTTTGTTTCACTTGGTTCAATTTTCTTTACATAAATTATACATAATTACAGGGAACAAAATCCTCTAGCTACAAAACAGTACCACAAACACAATTGCATGTAACACCTGACAAGTAAAATGAAACTAGTTAACAGGATTCACATCTTAGTCGTATAAAAACATCGCAACTTCATAATAATTGTTTGAGTAACTTTGACACAACTTGTTATAATTATATTTAATACTTAAGCCCGATTTACACATAAACAAGTACAATAGCGAGTTAAGTAGTAAGTTGTTGATTAAGTTGATTTGAATAGATCTCCATCCAGAGGGGGGGCTACTTTGTACTTAAATCGCCAAAAAATAGGATGGAGATCTATTTAAATCAACTTAATCAACAACTTACTACTTAACTCGCTACTGTACTTGTCGATGTGTAAATCGAGCATTAGCAAGAAAACGTGAAATATCATTCGATTTAAGTTGATCTCAATAATCGATTGGAAGTAGACTGGTACTTTAGATAAAAGTTTTTATCATCATCATATCAGCCAATTGACGTCCACTGCTAAACATAGGCCTCCTCCAAATACTTGTGCGGTCCTGTGTCTCGTAAAAGATTTAAAGTATTTTTATTTCAGGAAATCTGTAAGCGGTAACAGATTGTTTGTGGTGACCGGAACGCCGTTGTCTATCTAAGAAATCAACTTAAAGGAGACTTATACAGTTAGCACAATGGGAAAAAACTGAACATTGCACCTATCCATGCATCATCATCATAACATCCCAGTCCCACTACAAGGACAAGCCTCCTCCCGTGACGGCCTACTAATACCACGCTGGCCAGATGGATATTTTATTTTATTTATTTATATTCATACTTGTGACAAGTGGCGTTCTGACGTCTTTGCCTACCCCGGATGGGATAAGGCGTGAGTTTATCTATGTACGAGTATGTATGAATTCATATTTATATATTTTCCAGCCTTCATCAGAAGAATTTTATACATAGTTTGATAAATCTTTAATACTTAGTGGGCAAACGTAAAATATCATTCGATTTATGTAACGTAGATCTCAGTAATCGGTGGTATCGGTAGGCTGTAGGCTCTTTTATAGACTGAATTCTATTTGAGTAAGGAGGGATTTCGTAGGGATTTTGATATTTTATCTCGTATTTATTATATCCTAAAGAATTCGAGACGATTCTAGCTGTATTTTTGTGTATAATATCATAAGAACTTCGTGGTGAATAATAGTTTAATTTTTACACTTTCTGTACTGCGATTCTATAGCAGCTCTGTAGTAGAAAAATGGTGTATTAGTACCAGTGCAGCAGTGGTTCAATTTTAATAAAAAATAATTGGTATGATTTATTTGATGTTTTTTTTTGTTTATCATTTTCATATTTAGGCTTCCTTACAGCAGCAGCGGTTAGATTTGGCATTTTTTTAAAGACATTGATGACTTTCTTACAGCCTCATAAATTATTTTAAACTGTTAAATTAAGCTTTTAATTTAGAGTACCAAAGCTATTGCATAGGATTCATTAAAACATTTAATACGCCTGGGACCAACAATAATAAAATTTACATTCTTTAAAATGTACTTTTCATTTCCTTTAATGCAATATTCATGTGGGAATAATAAAACAAAAACATATTTACACTCAACAAGTTCTAAACCAGCATTAATCATCACTGAAGTACCTTTAGCCAGTTCCTTTACAACAAAAAATTCTAGTCTAAGGAAAAATATATAATATTTTACTTATTTGGCTGTCAAGGCAAACGGAATTAATAAATCACCCTCGTTTGAAGCCTTCGGAATGAAAGTAGTAAAGAAGATGAGACAAAGGGGGCTATTTCCGATGATCTATCAAAACACTCAAGTATTGTACAATTGCCGACAAAAGTGCTAAGAATATTGAATTATAATAAAAAATATCGTGTAGTAAAATGCTGTATGTTTTCCGCTTTGATGTATTTTGCATACGTAATATGAATTATAAGGATTGACGACGATGTAACTTGTAAATTTATTCAGTTGAATATTATTTTTTCATTTAAGCTTTTTGGTATTATGATATTAACCCAGTTCATTTGTTGGGAGGTGCAGGACCGCACAAGGTGGCAATATTTAGAGGAGGCCTGTATCCAGCAGTGACTGTGGACGTCAATTGGCTGAGATGATGATGATGATGATTTGTCGCTATGAACAAACACAGACTTCTTAATAAGAGGTGTAAACTCATATTATACGCTAGACTAAGATAAAACGTTATAGTAACTAATTTTTACAAAGTCTTGGAGAATTTACGTACCTATTATTTTTCCTAGTGTTTACTAATACTTAAGATTGTAGAAATCACTTTGTTATTGAACTGGTTTCCATGTAAGTTAAGTAACTTTTTTTTGTCAGTAAGGCTTGTGGAATCTTTGGTGGTATTACGACAGTAAGAACCTTCAAACATACATAATATCATTTTAAAACAATGTTTCAGTGAATGATTGAAATTTAGGCAACAAGCATAAAAGTAATCAACTTTCGTCATAATATAAATATTGTTGTCTTTTTATCTTAATTAAAACAATTAAATTGTGACTATCAAATAGACAAATAAATATATAAAATAAAAAAAAAGACTTAACCATTTTCTGAATCTATTATAACCACAGAGATAGCATTTCTTCAGATTTATTATTCGTATCTAAAAGAACGATAACAACGTAAGTAGTACTTCTCTTACTATTATACCTTAACTAAGAAGTAGCGAACTTTATTGCTAAACTTTGTAAAGGTTTCGTTCAAGTAGGTGCGTTTATACGCTGATTATAACATTATCCTACCTTCCATCTCACTTTTATAGGTGCAGTATTTTCCCCGCAAGTTAATACGCATAAAGTATAGGTAAATGATAATAGATTTTAAACTGTCGCGATTTTGTAAACATAATACTATTCTATACGGTTGTTATTTTCTTACACTAGATTATACCCTACCTATTATCACTCAAATAGTCCAAACCATTACTGATTAATGTGTAATAATATCACCAATCAAATTTTAAACTACATATTATTGCATACATATCATTGTATATCAATGCAAATCACGATAGGGTTTCATTGCCATTAACTTGATTGATACTAATGACTTCGTTATAATTAGTTTATTGGAGACAATGCCTAATAGAATACGTATGTAAATGATATTCATATCAGATATATAGTGACCGTCATTGTTATTGTGTATAGATATAAAGCTTAATTTGATATTATGTCGTTTTAAAGGACTTATTCCCCATCTCATTCCATGGGTGTCGTAAAAACCGACTAAGGGACTATCTGTAAATATTACCTTTACATAGAACAAAAGAAAACTTAAATTTAAACCTTATACCAATCCGTCTTGCCAGCGTGGTATTAGTAGGCCAAGTATCCCTCTGTCACGGAAGGAGGCCCGTCTCTGCAGTGGGACATTAATGGGCTGTTATGATGATGATGATTTGAATCTATCAATGTTATGATTTTTCATTAACGCCACTAAATTATAACATTGTTCTTACAAAAACGCTAAATATTAAATAAACGTATTGTACTTTATTATTTTTAACTAAGTACATGAAAAACTTTGCAAAACAATAATGAGAGCTTAAAATATATAATATTTTTTTTATTTATAAATAAATTTTAAAACCAAGCCTCTAATAATGGCCCTTCTATTTTTGTGACGCAATATCAGCAAGCCAGCGATATGAACCTGTGACGTAATCATATTAAATTTGTTTATGCATGACTATTACGCGGTGATACTATGATTTAACTTTATTACTTTACGTTGAGGAATTTGTGTCGTATGGTATTGACGGATATCTTCATTTTTCTGTGTTTTGTATTTTTAATTAAATGTTTACATCAGTTATTTATTGACGTCTCACTGCAATTCCTTTCTTTAGCGATGCAGCGAGAGCTGTTATTCTATTCATACTATGCTGGACATAGGGTTTGTTTATATCTATTGACTACCTTCAATCTACCTTTGGAGTTGTCATGACTTCTCATTTACATCACTAGAGTTTTTACCATTTTGTAAGTGACAATAATCAAAAAGCTCTAATAAATATGCAATGCACTTGTGCATTTAACTGTACTTACCTATCTATCAGCGGAAAACCAAGCCTCTAATAATGGCCCTTCTATTTTTTGTGACGCAATATCAGCAAGCCAGCGATATGAACCTGTGACGTAATCATATTAAAATTGTTTATGCATGACTATTACGCGGTGATACTATGATTCAACTTTATTATTAAACGTTGTGGAATTTTTGCATTTACTCGATGTAGTATGCTATTGACTGTTAGTTCTTATTTCAGTTTCATTCATTTATTCAAAGTAGTACAATAATATTGTATCTTTTTGACGTCATCTAACACTACTTAATCTAAGTTTAAAACATTTCAAAGTTTAGAAAATTTACCATCGCCTCCAAAGCGCTAGTAGAGAAGAATTTATTTAAATAAGTTTTTTTTCTGCTGCTAGATTATACTTACACATTCACACAACGCCATCCAGTCCCAAACTAAGCCGTGTTTGTCTAACTATGGGTGCCAGACAACGGATAACTCTGCATGTAATTCTTACTTAAATTCATTAATACCTACACGGTTGTTTTCTAATACAATTGCATGAAATAGGTATAATTTAGTACAAGCTTGGCTTAGGTAGGAAGAAGTTGCGTTTTTTTAAGAGAATTGCAAGATTTTTAATTTTCATTTTAGAGAATTTCATTGTTCATTACAACTAAAGTAAAATAAAGCAACAAAGTAATTATAAACAAGAACACTTAGAAAACATCGTATTTCCAACGATTACAAACAATTAATTAAACAGAAGAACAATATCAATGAGTTCACAAGGTTACAATGACAGTCAATTACAATGTACCATTATAACACAATGTCACTATACAAAATAGCAAGTTGTCGCTGCCTTTTAACTGACACAATAGCCAGAAAGGACCGCCCGAGACTTTCAAAGAGGTTGGCACAAACATGAAAGCGTAGTTCACACGAAACATTGTACCGTGTATGATTCACAAAGATTTTCCGCTCATTTAATAGGGTGCTTATTGTATCTCAAAATAGAATTCGAATACAGAACTAGAATGTTTCTTCGCTATCTGTGTGCGACTTCCCTTTTCTAGTACTGAGAAGGTAGGAATTGTAAATGCCAATACGCTATCTTGAAATGTAGAAAAGGGTAGTGGGCAAGGTAACGGCAATGTAACTGACCCCTGTGAAAGAAAAACATTTCTTTTTTCTTTTGTTTTTTTTTTTAAGGACAACTCCTGCACTAGGGATCATGCCCTGTGAGTTTTACTTGTGCCCGGGGACTTTTACAATCATTAATTTAATTGACACAAAGAACATTCAGACTTAAGACAACAATTTAATTTTGTTAATCACACAAATAATTTACTCTGCGTGGAAATCGAACCCGGGACCTCGTGCACGGCATTCGGTTGCGGTACCGCCGCGACGACGTCAAAGCAAGTAGGGTATTATTGGGCATTCTGTACCACTTTCGTCCAGTCGCTCCGCGAAACAAGTTTCGCTCTCGCTCAGGACTCGTGGTCCAAAATGCCCAATAATATAAATTTAATATAACCAGCGACGTGTGGCTTCGAAACTTCAATAAATAACTAACGCCTAATATATTCACGTGAGCAATAACAATGACGACATTATAGCTAAGACATCAACAACTGGTACTTTAAAAATTACCAACAACCAGTATTTTTAATTTTAGTGTGTTTGTGTCATTATAGACAGAATTAATAAAAATATATTGTGAGGAGGATAATAGGATGGTAAAATTTGTTCCAGTACTTAAAAGAAGTTGAGTAGATTTAAGATCGATTAGTATTTATAAAGATTAACAATCTTTAAACTTGATCATTATTAATTAAGCTGTAATATGTATATAACATGAAATTTGTCAAACAACCACAATCTTTGCAATTAAATATAATTTGCAATGATTCTTGTAAGACTGAATCACGTCATGGAAAATTATTACCTAATACCATACGATGCATTATTTGCGGACCATCAAACTGTGGCAAAACAAACTTGTTAATTGGTCTACTTCTACATGAAAATGGATTAAACTTTCAAAACATCTACATATATTCAAAAACTTTACTTCAACCAAAATATGTGTTTTTAGAAAAGGTTTTACAGCAAGTACCATGTATATCATTACAAAAATTTCAAGGAAATGAAGAAGTGTTAAAAGTTGAGGATGCGAAACCAAACTCTATAATTATTTTTGATGACGTGGCGTGTGAGAATCAAAATAATATGCGTGATTACTTTGCTATGGGTAGACACAAATACATCGATTGTTTTTACCTAAATCAAACATACAGTAAAATCCCAAAACAATTAGTAAGAGATAATGCTAACCTGATAGTACTTTTTAAACAAGATGACATTAATTTAAGACATGTTTATGATGAACATGTTAATACCGATATGACTTGGTTTGAATTCCGTGAAATGTGTTCCAGGATATGGAGTGAACCCTTCAACTATGTTGTAATTAATAAAGATTGTTCTAAAAATAATGGATGCTATAGAACTAAATTTGATACCTTTGTAATCTTTGATTAAAATTTCGAATATTTAAGGTTGTCATCTTTGTATTATTATTATTCTGTATACGACTTTCAACCGATAACAAGCATGGAAAAATCATTAAAAAGACAAATTGTTGATGCTGCAGAAGCTGTAAAGAGAAAAGTACGGAACATGCGAGATATTGAGATTAGCAATAAACAAGCATTGGAATCAGTTTTCAAGCCTGTAACAGAATCTCTCAACCTGCTTTCCAACGCTAATAATCAAATCGAAGGTCCATTGAATAAACAAACTATGCAGAATGAAAATCCAAAAAGTAAAGATGACAGTGATGAATCTGACAATGACAGTGAAAGTTCTTTTCAATCATTGGTTGATGATGTTAATATTAAAGAGCACGACACTTCATCCTGGTCGTTATCTTCAGAAGCCCTACGAGACATCCCGTTTGGCGTTCGAGTAGATCAAGGGAAATTTATGTTAGGGTCTGCTAATATAACAGTTGGTGATGAATTTATTGTAGTAGCTGGTTGTAAATATCGTAATACACCTGGTTTGAAACAATTGTTATTAAAAAAGAATGTAGATTTAAGCGTAGTTACAGAGAGTGACATGCAAAATTATAAATCGATGTTGCTTGATACAAATGCACATCGTAGAGATTTCGAACCAAATAAACCAATAAAAAGTAATAAGGGAATGAAATATTTACAAGTTATTAAACCGCTTTTCTCAGTACAAAGTACAATTCCTGGTAAGCAATCTAAAGGTAAAGGAATGTCAATGAAAAAAATGTGGAGACAAAATGTGGATTACATTTATTGGGATGATCCAAATGAATTAGTTGATAGATTAAAGTTGTTAATAGCATCTCGAGATGCTGGCAATACAGGCTTAGATAATGAAATTATGTCTATTATTGAGGAATTACGTGAAAATAAAATTATTATTAAATAAAAGTTGTATGTATATAATGTTCATTTTATTTCTAACCTTACAGTACAACACACTCTAAACATGAATGTAGACAAATTCGGTCATTATATTCATAAACGAATGCGTTTATCTGAGTTATTCGAGATTAATAATAACGCTTTGTATAAATCTGAAAACGGTGACTTTGATTTGAAAGCATCACGACTAAGAGGTATTAGACTGCCTGAAGAAGCTGATGACGTGGTAAATAAGGAATACGTAGATAAAATTAAAACAGAAATTATACAAGAAATTAATAAGTCGCTACACGTTCAAAGTATTTTAAATACAAAGTTTACAAATACTTTGCTTCATTTAGAAGACAAATTTTATACAAAAACCACTGTAGACAAGTTAATTAATCATAATGATAAAGCAACAAATTGTTAATGAAATACACAAAGCAGCACGAAAAAACTTTCTGCGACGACCTGTAATATTGAAAGGAATCGATGATTTATGGCAAGCTGATCTGATAGATATACAGACGTTGAGAAAAAGTAATAAAGGATATAATTATATTTTATTAGTGATTGATTGCTTCTCTAAATACGCTTGGGCTGAACCATTGAAATCTAAAAACATGATAGATGTTACACATGCTTTCGATGAAATATTACGTAGTAGCCATCGCAGACCAATCAACTTACAAACTGATTCTGGAAAAGAGTTTTATAATACAACTTTTAAAAATCTTATGAAGAGGTTTAACATTAACCACTATTCTACTTTTTCTACCAAGAAAGCTTCAATAGTCGAGAGATTAATAAAGACTATCAAAAATAAACTATACAAATGTTTTAGTTTAAATGGAAGCTATAATTGGTTAGGATCGATATTGACAAATATATTGAAGACATATAACAATACATATCATCGTACTATTCAATGCAAACCTTCCGATGTGAAAAAATCAAATGAGTTATTAATAAAAAATAATATTAATAAATCACAAAATCATTTATGTATTCGGTCTAAACCTAAATTTAAAGTCGGTGACAATGTACGAATTAGTAAATACAAACATATATTTGAAAAAGGATATACTCCTAATTGGTCTACTGAGCTGTTTATCATAAAAAAGATCAATAAAACGAAACCAACAACATATTACATAGAAGATCAGCGAAAACAACCAATATTAGGCACGTTTTACGAACAAGAACTCCAAAAATCTCATCATCCTGGTGTGTACTTGATTGAAAAGGTTTTAAAAAGAAAAGGAAATAAATTATTCGTAAAATGGTTGGGATTAAGCAATGATGATAACAGTTGGATTAATAAAACCGCAATAACAGATTGAAATAACAATTATATAACCATATTCCTTACATATATTATATTTACTTTACTTTGAGCAATGCAAGGAGGTGGACTGCTTAACACTATTATTGATAATCTACCGTTTGAACTTCACCTGCCTGGTTATAACTATTGCGGACCAGGCACAAAACTAAAAAAAAGATTACTCAGAGGTGATCGAGGTGTTAATAAGCTAGACGAAGCTTGTATGCAACACGATATTGCATATGATAACCATAAAGACTTACCCAATCGACACAAAGCTGATTTACAACTACTAGATATGGCTAAAAAAAGACTTAAATCGAAAGATGCAAGAAAAGGAGAAAAACTTAGTTCCTGGTTAGTGAGCAAAGTTATGAAAGCTAAATTAAAATCTGGTGCTGGCGTTAAGGCGTTTAATAGTTTTATATCAAAAATTAAATCTGTGGTTAAGAAAATGAAACCCAAAAACAGTAAAACATTAATAAACACCGCATACTCAGTTGCAAAGAAACTTTTTCCATGCACTCCAAATATGCGAATACCACGAGTTATACCGTTACCAAAAACTGGAGGAATTCTACCTTTAATTCCAATTTTTGCTGGTTTATCAGCTTTAGGCTCTTTAGCTGGTGGCGTAGCCGGTATAGCAAAAACGGTGAATGAATATAAAGCAGCTCAAAAGAATTTACAAGAAACAGAACGACATAACAGATCTATGGAGACATTAGCCATAGGCAAGGGTTTATACATAAAACAACATAAAAATGGCAAAGGATTATATATAAAATCTCCAAAAAACTGAAGTGGAAGCTACCTAATCGACCTTTAACTAATTTGGATATTGAAAATCATGCACGAGACATTCCTCACTTTCGAGGAGTGTACATGAAGGATCAGTTACCAAGTTCACCAAAACGGATTGAGTGTGGTATAGTGAACTTGGATAATGCAAAAAACGAAGGAACACATTGGGTAGCTTATGTTAAAGTTAATAATTACTGTGAATATTTTGACAGCTTTGGTGATTTAAAACCCCCCAGGGAATTGATGAAGTATTTTAAAAATTATAATGTTTTTTATAATTATACAAGATATCAAAATTTTAATTCTGTAAATTGTGGACATTTATGTTTAGAATATTTGTGGAAATATTGGAATAAAAACATATAAATTTTATGCGTTTGTTTAATTTAAACCATTTGCAAGATGTCACTCACTTTGTCGATAACTGGGAACTCTTCAGATTTATCTGTGTACTATACTAACACACTACAATTATCTGAACAATATGAATGCGCCTTATTGCATTTCTCAACATTTAACTCTATTCCAAACATTGACAAAAGAAATAATAAGTTATATTATGACACCAATGAAGTTATTGAAGTACCGGAAGGCACCTATGAATTACAAGACATCGGTGATTATTTAAAATCAGAAATAAAGGACGCTGTGTTCAAATTAGAGTGTAATAATAACACTCTAAAAACTAGTATATACTGCACAAAAAATATAAATTTTAATAAAGAAAACACTTTCTGCAGTTTGTTAGGGTTTAAGAAACAGATCTTGGAAGGAAATAAATGGCATGTGTCTGAGTTTCCAGTCAACATTTTACCTACGACCGTGATCAGGATAGAATGTGATATTGTAAGCGGCTCGTACATAAACGGAGAATCCAGTCACATTATACACGAATTTGCACTGAACGTACCACCTGGATACAGAATAATAGAAATTCCTAAGAACGTAATATACTTTCCGATTAACCAAAAAAATATAAACAGCATACGAATTAGGTTATTAGATATAAATAACCGTTTAATAAATTTACGAGGTGAAGAAGTTCAACTGTATTTACACCTAAGAAGAAAAAATGATTGATTACAATAAATATGTGCTTCAAGAAAATAAACATATCAGTTCAGTTCAAGCTATCACCCAAACAAGAGCTATCTCGAAGAAAAAGAAAATAAAATTAACTAAAGAAAATAAGATATTTCTTAAAGCAATCGGTTTACTAAAATGAATATATTAGATGTTTTATCCACACCAACTTACGATAATACTGTTGAGGGAATAGAATTCCATTCTTACAAGCCATATGTAACAAGTTTCAATAGAAATGATGAAATTCGTATACCTATCAACCAACAAGATTTGTACATATTACCATCAGCAAGCACCTTGTATTTGGAAGGAACTGTTATCGTTAGTAAAAAAGATTTGAAAGACGTTGCTAGTAGCATCAATTTTACGAATAATGCGCTACTCTATCTGTTTCAAGACATAAGGTACGAGCTTAATGGAGTAGAAATAGATAAAATTAAAAATGCTGGCATAACAACTACAATGAAGTCGTTAATTTCAATGAATGAGAGTGAATCAAAGATGTCTTATGCCTGGGGCTGGAATATAGATGGTATAAAAAATGTGAATGGTGGTAGATTTTCAGCATCTATACCTCTTTGTAATATCCTCGGGTTCGCAGAAGATTTTAAGAAAGTTGTAATAAACAGTAGACACGAACTGATATTGTTAAGAAGCAACACTAACCTAAATGCTGTAAAACTTAATACAGGTGAAATTATAGAAGATGTTCTTATAAATAAAATCATATGGCGCGTGCCTCATGTTAAGGTATCAGATAGAGAAAAAATAAGTTTGTTAAAAATGTTAGAAAAAGATCGACCGCTCCAGATGATATTCAGAAATTGGGACTTGTACGAATATCCCGCATTACCTAAAACCACAAAACATACTTGGTCTATTAAAACTTCGTCACAAATAGAGAAACCACGCTTTGTTATTATTGGACTACAGACTCAAAGAAAAAATAATTCAGGTGCTGACATGTCTCAGTTCGATCATTGTCATATTCGTGATGTTAGAGTGTACCTAAATTCAACATATTTCCCTTATGAAAATCTAAATGTTAACTTTGCTAATAACAGAGTTGCTTTATTATACGAGCAATACACTAGATTTCAACAGTCATATTACGGACGTCGCGCGGAACCCTTATTAAGTGAAAAACAGTTTAAAGACTTAGCACCGTTATTTGTTGTCGACTGTTCTAGACAAGCTGATAATCTAAAAGGAGGCTCTGTCGTAGATGTACGAGTGGAAATTGAAACTGATTCAGATATACCAGATCAAACATCTGCTTACTGTCTCATACTAAACGACTGCATAATTGAGTATAAGCCGTTGAGTAACACCGTTAAGAAAATATCATGAGCCCAGATACTATCATATTAGATGTCCAAGGATTTAAAGACCTTAACAACGATTTTATAGTAAAGGAGTTAGCTTTAGCCACTTCTGAATACACACAAACTTTTTTAATCAAGCCACCTTACTTGTTTAAATATTTAACAAATGACGAAAAAAAGCAAGTTAAATGGTTGGAAAGAAACAGAGGAATTTATTGGAACGAAGGTTTCATAGACTATAGAGAATTTCATCGTGTAATTGTCCAATACCTGGAAAGTAAGGATATTATTGTAAAAGGTCTGGAGAAAATTAATTGGGTTAAGGACTTGTGTGTGAATTGTAATGTCTTAGAACTTGACGAAAAACAATGTCCTAATTTATCTGTGCTACACAAAACATTCAGTGGTGTAAAAAATAATTTTAATTGTAATTATCATTTAAAGCACTGTGCACTAAAAAATGTAATATGTATAAAAAAATATTTAGAAAATAGTAAAAGTTCAAATTGTAATCTATTATTCTAAGGAAATAAAAATACTTTTTACAAATATATAATGCTTTTATTTTATTACAAATATACGTACATTAATATCTAATACACATTAGAGACATAAAATGAATACAATTTATTACATTAAACATAACCTAATCAACTAACTACAATATTAAAAAAAATCAGTAAAAATCGTTATCTATTAAAGATTTTGAGATTTTTTTCACCAATGATTCAGTTTCGTCCAGAACAGAATCATTAGCGTCTTTAACAATATATTGCGCGCTTAGTATAACGTTCTCGCAATCACTATCACTATCATAGGTTTCAGGAGTGTTATTACATAGGTCTAGCACTGAAACTTTTATCAATTTAATGCCAGGTCGTTGTGGTCGACTCATTACGTAAGATTTTGAAGATTTCAGTTTCTTCGATCTCTCCTTACGTCGTTGTTTCAACGTCTTATCTTTCGTTACTTGTTTGCAGCATACGGTTTCCTTGCGAAGCATCTCGTTATAGTCTTCATTAGGATCCTGAGCATACTGACTGAACATAATCGTTGAGTCGGAAATCTGAAACAAATTATAATTAAATCATTAACACGTTGTTAAAATAAGTTACTGTTTTATTGAACCCAAAGGTAACCAAAGTTTATTTTATTTTATTAATTAAAAACTTACCATTGACATGATTCTGTAGCACAAGTACACGAGTTAAATAATATTTCGTAATTGAAAAAAATAAAGTATTTTATACAAATTAATTCAATCTATATATTAAAATGCTAATAATGCATATTGTGTCTGCAAGAAGAAATATTTGCACAGTATGTTTGTCAGTTGAAAAAGTCTACTACATGACTACATATAAAAAAATATATATTAAGAATATTGTTATATTCTTAATACAGTTTTTTTTTTAATATTAAAAAAAAAACATTTATATCTAAGCGATGACTGGAGCAATCGCTAGTATATCATTATTGTCTGTATTGCATTTTATAATGTAGGTTGGTTGTATGTAATGTAGGTATATTGGTCTCGTGTTACATCCTGTTCTATATACTTCTATGTTTTTATATTCAACTATAATCCAACTTTATAATAGAAAAAGAACATAATTTGTACAAGGTTTTATTCGTGACTTTGTTCGCTTGAATTAATAATTGGTTAAGTATATAGTTAATTCGATTTCAAATACCAAAATAGTGGAAATGAGCGACAGAAAAATATTTACATAGTTATATAATATTATGCATGTACTTATATAAACTGATGGTCTTATGTATATATCATCATGAATTGATAACAATATAACATTTCATTTTTATATATTTTTCGCTAATATTCATCTAATAAAAACATTTTATTGTTTTTATTTTTTAAAGACAACAACTCTTGCACTAGGTATTACTCGTATGTCGCGGGGACTTTTTACATATATATTTAAACTATTGGGTACAAATCACAGCCAGACTCAGGACAACAATTTGTGGATCATACAAATAATTGTCCTGCATGGGATTCGAACCCACAGCTTCGAGCACGTTAGTCGCTTACGCTACCACCGAGCCATCAAGGAGGGCATTACGAAACGTTGTTCGTAAAACGCTTGCTAAGCGTATGTATTGTCATACGGTTGAAAGTAGGTCATAGCAAACGCATATTTATATAATAATCATAAAAAACTATTTATGGTTGCGACTCTGTTCGCATGGATTATAATGGTTATATTTATAAATTAAATAAAACAAGTAAATGTAGTCAACATTTTATTTTTACATAAACAAAAGCAGTACTTAACCCTACTAAGTAGGTAGATATTTAGATGGAACTTAAATATATTTTTAATATTTTCATTTATTAATATATTTACATATACAATCGATACTTAAATCTAATACCTTAATACTAAAATAAAGTAGTAATTTACTTATACACTTTCACAGCAAAGAAAGCTTAGTCTAAACCTCATCTTTAGTTTTAAGCATATATGAATGACCCCAAGCTTGTGTTGATATTTTATCCAAAGATATCGCTCGTTTATCATCGTTGTTAGATAATACAATTTTGTTGATAGACTGCGTAAATATTTCGTGTTTTATTGATTTAAACATTGGATTTTTTCTATGGATAACTCCACCATTAAATAAAATATTTTCATAATCTGTAATACTTAAATCTCTTACTACACATGACTTTATTCCCTTTGCTTTTTTAGTGATTTTTTTTTGAGTTTTTAAAGAGTACAATTTAGATCTTAAACCAACAAAATCGGAGATATATTCTCCTCCCATTTCATCTTTGAATAAACCAGGAACTTTTTTATTGATAAGCGGTATCTTAAAATAGTTCATAGCTTCATAGTTGCTGGTGTCAAAATATTGTAAAAACTGATACTTTAAATCATAGTAAAAGTCATTAGTATATATTTCGTACACAAAAGAGTCCGTGTCTGTATAACACAACTGTACTCGCTCTTTGTAATAAGGCTTTACAATATTGTAATGAAAATTATACATGTGTGACTTAGAAAGTTCTAATACAGTGAATCCTATATAAATCGGTTTATCTAAAATAATTTGGTCTGGCCTCATTTGTATTGCAACTAAGTTTTCAGATAGAATTGAAGCACTATGGAAATAAGGATTGGATACAAGCCTTTCAGCGGATATGGACTTTTTGGTACGATTATTTTGATCGCTCCATTGATTAACTAAATGTACGCTTACTCTTTTTTCAGTATTTTCTAATGTTTTACCAAAAACACTGTTATTCAGTAACTTAAAAAAATCTTGTTCGAAGGCACTTTGTGCCTTCTGTCGTAATTGTGTGTTCAATTCTATATATTGCTTTAAGTAAGGACTCTGTCTAAAAGTTATAGCTCTATGTATTTTACGTAGTATTAAACCATGTTCTATACATTTTTTTAAATGTACATAATGTATGACATAGTTATACTTATTATATAAATTAGCAATTAGTTTATTAGATTTACCGCCTGGGGGAATGCATTTCTCTGGACAAAAAGGCAAATCGTTATGGTAATCGTGTAAATGTTCAGGATATAAAAGATCAACTTCTAATATAAATCCCCACTCAGCATTATCTGTAATATTTTCTACGTGTAAATTATACAATTCGCGTTCACTAAGAAACCTAAAACCTGAATATGGTAGATACTGGCACATGCTATAACCGTAAAGATTATTACAGTCAAGGTATACTATGAAACTAGAAGATTTAGATGTATTATAGTCAGACATGTATTTATGGTTAGCCTTAGCATACCGACGGGAACACATGCATAAGCCTCCCCTAATACCATCTTGAATCATTCTAACGATTGCTAAGTCCGACAGAAGTTCTAATTCAACACCTGTTTTAAGTAACATTGCGTCAAAGGACAAACTAGGTGCTGTTATGTAAAATGCAGGATCGAGGTTGTAATGTTGTTTACATGTTTTCCTAAAATTTTGGAAAATATCTGTCAACAAAAGTACATCTGTTTTTAAATACAAATCCGTATATTCTCCTAAGTTATGTATATTAAATTTATCCCAAACAGTTTTAGCATGATTGTAGTCTTCGTCGCTAATATTTTCGTTAGTTAATGAATTATAAAAATGACACTTTGATGGTAAAGATTTATCCTTATAACATTGCCAATTTGTCATATAATCGTAAGGATATACACCTTTTCGTGTTAATAAATTTAATTGTGTTTTATCAGGAAAATGAAATTTAAGGTTAATAAAATCTTTAACTTGCATTGTTTTAGCAAGTTTGTCAAGGCTTGTTCCTAAAAAGTTAAACGAATCTAAAAATCTTAATTGTATATACTCGTTATTATCAATAGGGATAAACTTTGAAAAGGATATGTATTTTTCCTTGGTCTTTGGTATTATTTTTATCTGACCAGGAATTTCACCTAATTTTTTAATAAATAAATGAGAATCATATCCTGACAAGTTATGGAAAAATATCGGAATGAATTTGGGTAACTTGTGTTGTAAATTACAGTGTCTATGTGCTGCACCCCGATATCGCCCAGTAATGTGACAGTGATCTCTTACTTTATCTCCCCACAATAAATGTTCACAAATGTGGCACTTAATAGCACTAGTGAAACTAACAGCATCGTTTTCTGTGAATATCATAGTTTCATTTTTAGTCAAATATTTATGATATATTTTCTTAACATCTTCAGTAAGAAAATGTACAAATTTTGTTACACAATCCTTGCCTCGATAACTTCTGTAACCTTTAAAATGTTCAGTGAATGATGATACTATATTATATGCAAACGCAGCAGGCACGTGTACTTGTGAGTATGACGTATTACCGGTGTTCAATTCGTCGTCGGAAATCGGTTTGAGTAAAGTTTCGAAATCAGCATATATGACGAATGGAATATTTTGTTTTCTATTATAATTTTTAAATTTTAAAAATGAACCTTTTTCAGGTAAAACTGTAACAACTCCTCCACATAAATGTGATTCAAATTTACTTGAATTCGGAAAAAATAATAAGCATGTTTCACAGAAGTACAATTTACCATGATGTTTAGTTATTTGATTTCTAACCAAACGTGGCAAATCTTTAATTAGACAGTAATGGGAATGTGTATTATTTTCTAAAAACAAAAGGTGTATACTCTTTGATTTTTTACTATTATTAGATTTATACAAAGGTCCAATAATTGTTCTATCATTTTTCAATCCATAAACGAAAATATTCAGAGAGGGGTTATTTTTTTCAAAAACATTGATGTCCGAAAATGTAATTGGAAATAATAAATTATTAATATTTAAAACATCTCGAAAATGAGGATACGACGATACTCTGTCAGGATGTTGTATTGTGGGATACAAGGCAGCTACAATACACCACAAGAAGCAATAACTATCATTATTTCTAATATTTAACACAGCTTTTTTATTTATTATAAATTTTGGTAAAGCTATAAATTTGGATCCGCCGAGAGGCTGATATTTATTTATATTGATTTCTAAATGAGAATTTTTTAAAAATGTCCATCCACTATCTCTTTCCTGAAACTCTTCAATTTTCTTTAATAAATTTAAAAGTATAGTTTTGTAAATTGATTCGAAATCATAATTTAAATGAATAACATAATTTTTTGTGGTGAACGATTTAATTTCTTGGTGTTCGTTTTTATACATAAGAAAAACAGAGAAAAGTTCAAAATTAATTTTAATTGATGTATGTCTTTGTAACGATTGATCGATTAGGTTCTTAATTTGTTTTTGGTTATTATGGAGAAACATCTCAGGCAATATATTTAACTGTTTTTCGGTGGCAAGAATTCTGTAAGTTATAATACGAGATTTAAAGGAAGAATTAATGATTTCAACGTTATCATACAATGGGGTCGTGCTATTGTTTTTATGATTATTACTTCGTAAGTGACCAGACCATCGTCGATTATCTACAAATATTTTACAAACTGTGCAATGAGGCATTATTAGAGAGTAGTTAAAGTTAAGTACCTACTTCAATATTTTTAACAATATTTTTTATACAATATTAAGTTTAGTTTATAAAATATGATGTTAATAATGTATAATTTATAAGATATATGATGATGATATGAAATGACTCTTATCGTAAATACCTACTTTAAAAAATAATTATCTTACTTAAACTATTATTTTGTAAGTATCTTGAATTTCAGCTTAATATTGATACAGGATTGAGCGATTCAGTTCTATTTTGACCATTTAGCTAGCTAATTAGTTTTCACTCTGAAAAAAAAAAAAAAATATATATATATAATAGGTACCTAGGTGACATAATTGAACACCTTTGAACTTTTAGCCTGTGGACAGTATTATGAAATAGTTATATTTAAGTCATAGTCATAATGTATTTCAAAACAAAAAAACTATTTAAGAGGTATAATTACTTAAGAAAAGTTAAAAACGAAAGAAACATACAATATATATTTCTTTTACCTTGTTTCATTGTGTACCTAAGAAGTACAATGATTTCAGCTGGAACACTTCAGTCTCTAACTATCTATGTATCTTTAATTTTAGTTTATGTTGATACAGGAATCAACTGTTCTCTTTCGATCATTTATATAGCAAATTAGTTTTTCATCCTGAAAAAAAAAAAAACTGCATTTAATATAAATAGGTATATATTATTATAACAAGAGGTAGATATTATTACTTATTTAAAGTTCAAAAAGAGCAAAACATAAGTACAATAAATCTGTAACATAAAATAAATATTTTCCTGTTAGATTACCTGCCAATGTGCAAGTGGGTACAATGATTTCAGCTCGTACACTTCTATGTCTAATTCAAAATGTGTATTTAGTTGATTTTGATTCATCGATATCACTTCTCGATTATTTTTTCTAATTTAATATTCTGTAAAAAAAGAAATATATAAAAAGAAAGAAGTATATAATATATGTAAGTATACATACTTCTATCAAACAGCTTCCTTATGTATTTAACTTAATAAACATAATAGTTATTACCTTTTTAAGTCGTGGAGTATTTTGTATTCACATATTAAGTACTTAAATTTCTGCTGTATTTAAATACACGTCTGCTGAATGCAAGTAATTCGTTAAAATTAATTAATATAAGTAATCTTAGAATTTTGTATTATAAAAATATTTATTCGATTTATTAGATAGCTAGGTAGGTATTTAATTCAGCAATTTAATATTAACACAAATAATTATTACCAGTTATTGGAAACGCTTGAAATTTGCTAATATGTAACTAAATACGTGCGCTCAACCTACTTTTTATTAGGGTACAGTAGATCTAAATCGGTATAAATAATTATTATGGATTTACGATAATATTCTATTAACAAAAATATCAATGATTATAAATTTACAAATAGCATTATTATTATTGTTTAGCTCCCTTTATTATAGTTAATTTCGTACCATATATAGATATTGTATATGTCAACGTAAGATTGTAAGAACAGCCAGTTTATTAATTAACTAATCAGTTTATACACTGTCGATTATTTGTAAACGCGTACTGAGATGACTTAATCCATTCCATTTATTTCAGTCAGAAACTGACAGTCTTCAACTGTTAGTTACACTAATCTGTGAAACTATAAACTTATAATATAATATGAAATAAAAGCAATAAATTGTACATCTCAGTGCGAGTTTACAATTTATCGACTAACGGTTCTTACAATCTTACGGTAAAATACAAATTACTTGTGTTTATCACATAAAAATAAGTCATAATATTATAAAAATTAACAATTCCAATTAAAATTTAAATAGGTACTTACCGCATAGCATTTATTTTGATTTAAAATAAATACATAATTATACGGAACCATAGAACTTGATATGACGTAGTCAGGCTACTTGCACTATATTTTTATTTTATAGTCAGCAATTTTGTTCGATTTTATTCAAAATTCCTTAGACATCATTTTTGACCAAGTATAATCCGTACAAGAAAAAAAGTCAATTGATACACCAATAACATGTCTGTTTAATATTTTTTTAAATTAACATTGTTTTACATGTTTCTTGATTTATAAGCTAAACATTATTTCACTACCGTACATTAAACGAAACTAAGTCTGCAAGTGTGGAAGTAATCATCAAGAAGTATACAAAGAACCGCTGCGCTTCAAACTGCCTGACGACACCTGCCTGCTGTACCTATCATCATCAGCACCATAACATTTATAATGTAAGTACATAAGTATACTATCTAATCTATGTACCGTATTCAATTGATTTTCTTCTTAATTACTAGCTAAATGTTTCATTATGTATCTTTAGTAATTACATAAGAAGAAAGAAAGCGTTAAGTTCAACTTTGATTTTATGATTTTAACTTTACTCAACTTGTAATCTTGGCTTGAGCATGATGTTATTGTCTGTCTATACATTTACTCAAGTAAAATTACATTTAAGTACCTAACGTTTTAGAATAACTTTGGGTAGGGTGTAAAAATAATGATAGAGTACCCTACTAATAATTATGTTGTGCTATTTCAGGTCCGGATCAGAGAGCGAGTACAGCTATCAGGAGGTCGCAGACGAAGGCAGAGCTAAATCGAAACATTTTGCAGACAGCAATGGAAAAAGGAAACGTAAAACTCCATCGACTAATTCGATTCGTAAAAGGTACGTAATTAAACTTTTATTAAATATGTACAATCAACGTCAAATCTAATTATTAATACCATTTTATTCTGACCTCTTATTGTATGGAAAGACTATACAATGTGTGATCAGGTTATATTGGATGTTAATATATTTTATTTAACGTTCTGTACACAATCGTTTGCAATAATATAAATTATTATATTTATAAATTAGTAATGCAATATATTCTAATTCTTTGATAAAAAGGTTTTAAGTAAGTTGTGAGTGTGAAACAACTATGTGTATAACGTACTGTACTACACTAGATAAACACAGCTGGTGAATTAAAGTTGCTGGGTTCGATCCCCAACAGTGTATTTACTTAGTATTTTTCCTTTCTAGAGATAGTCTGAATTTAGATCGGTAAATAAAAGTATTCACGAAAATATAGACTCTAATATTATTTTTATAAAAGTAGGTTGCTGTGTATGTTAATATTAATTTTCAGGACTCTATCATACTAACAAACAACCACTCGGTTATACTAACAACAAACAGAATTTTATTTACCTAACTGTTTACTAAAAACTACTTATTGTTTCAGTAAGAAAACCGAACCCGTTGACATTTTCGGTATAAGGAAATGCAAAACTCCTTCAGAATTTAAAGAAGATTCTAAGTTAGCATCATATTTAATAAACAAGGTCGCCAACGGTAACGAGCGGCGATACGCTACTACTGAAGGAGAGTACTACATTGACTTCAAAATTTACAAGACGAACGATGTCCATGGGACAGACTCGCTAGAACTGTGGAAAAAAGCCCTTCTCCGCTTGAAAGCTCAAGTGAATAGTGATTCTCCTCAGTGGCGCAAGCTGCAAGAATTTATACGCTCGATCGACACATTATTTACTGAGGAACCGAAAATGTTTAGTGATAAATAAATTATTTATTTAAGATGTACCCAATCGTTGTTTTACTAATTATAAACACAATGAGTGTACCGTGCTTGTTATAAACCTAATATCAAGTACGGTACACTGAATAAATACAGTATAGATAACAAATAGGTCTGGTAAAGGTTACAAGTGTGGTATAGCTAACAGGTAAGTACTTATGGTTAATTTTTTTATATTAGGCAATCTGGACTAATTTAGAACTTGTTTCACCGAGAGACACGTCAACCCACACAACTAGTCACAGGTGAGTTCTAACATCTATAGTTGTTTTTTTTGTTTTGCTACATTTGTCGGTTCGCAAACAATGTTGGTATCGTTATTAACGTTAGATAATAATATCCATGCTATGACGAACACAAGAAATAGGGAAAACATCGCAGGCGTGCGTAGTGTGACTGTTTTACAATCAATGAGCGTTTACCGTTTTGTGAACTAACTAAAATGTTACCGTTAATCGATCGGATATTATTGGGCGTTCTGGACCACGAGTCCTGAGCGAGAGCGAAACTTGTTTCGCGGAGCGACTGGACGAAAGTGGTACAGAATGCCCAATAATACCCTACTAAAGCAGTTATTTTTTTTTAATTATTTTAAAAATGGTGTGCTAAAATCATCATAGAAAATCAATAATAATAAAAGTGTAACGGTACCTCTACCTATTGACCCTTTTAAATATAGAATCAATCAAATATGTTATATGTATATGAAAAACGACAACTGCCATATTCGCAACCTATTTCTTCGTTACCTTTCATAGTTCATTCAGCAAGCACCTACATGAACACATTAAATGTATGTTGTTAAAGTCACAAAAGGTACGCTGTACTGGTTCTTCGTACGTTCATATATTTTTGGAACACTAAAGCTTTGTAGGATCTAAAGTCAATTTTCCTAAATGAAACGTTAGTGACTGCTTGTAAATTTTCCTGGAAAATTGAAGCTATGTATAGAAGCTTTATATTCTATTAGGTCGTTATATATTCTGTTTTATGTGATAATATATACCTATCTTTATAACAAACTAGTCTTTAGCGAGTACATAGACATATTTAATGTAAGCCTTTTATGTCTATTCTGCGACAAAGAAATAACACAGAATGTCATTATAACTTTATGATCCTTATTTTTGTAAAGTCAATAACGGAAAGCTTTAAACCAACTTTTTACCAACTCGTCTGGCCAGAAAAGTATCAGTTCAGATTGTTTTCCATCACCTTACCTATCCCTGCCGTAAATACATCTTAAAGACTTTAAACCTTGATAAAAATCTTACTTTCAACCCATATTTCCATAAAATAAATGTATTTTTTTTTGCGATGGCGAGGTTTTCCTACTTAATTGCTTTTATCTTTGCGATTGAATTAGTATGACTGGGCTTAACACCTCTGGCTATGTCTAGACTAGACAAAACATTCAAAAGCCGTTGAACCTTTCCTCTTAATAGCAGCTACAATATGCGAGTAATGGAAGTAACGAGATACGAATTTAAAGACACAGGATGACTTGGCTATTTTAGTGTTTTAAATGGTAGTACTGTTCTTGTCTGGGTTCATTAGAAAATAGATCTCGTAAAAGTTGGCACTTTTATTCTTTGTGTACTTATGTGTAAATATGATCAAAGGTATCAATTATTGAATCTATGTCTAAAGAAAATGACTTTTTACTTAATTTCGTCAGATTGACGGATACCTATACTAAAAAAAAATATGTTATTTGTATGTCCATTTCTTTGCCACTACGTAAAAATCAAGCGTTTGAAAGGTTTTTGACAAATTTATGAGATATTGTTGAATTTATCTGTAGATGAACATTTTCAAAATATGCATCAAATCACGTTTATTAACTGCTTTGACATAAATTATCTATGAGTGCATCAATTTTTGTTCTCGTTACTTTTGTACAGTTTGTTGAGGCGCTCATACCCAGTGGAAATGACTGATTCCTTAACTAGAACGCTTGTTAAGCAACGTCTGCGAGGTTTTTCCATAGATTGATAAATTATGTATTATTATGTTTTAAAATATTGTTATAATTACTTAGTATCTATAAATAATTGTAAATAAAGTATTTATGCCTGTTGCCTGGTAGCCATAGTACAAGCTCTGCTTAGTTTGAAACCAGTCAACATTGATAAATTATGTTATACTGTATATTGTTATGTAATATTTTATATTTTTATATAAATAAAAATTTGATTGATTTGATTTGATGGATAGGTGATTGCTAAGTGGTATTTCATCTAATTGTCTTCGTGCCTTGCAGGGCACGTAAAGGTATGCCATAGCTAAAATTGTAGTGCATAGTCGTTAAGCCAGGTTAGAGGCCTACGAATGGCTTAGGAAACTGTCTACATTAGGTTAACCACTAACCAAAGAAGAAAAAACGTCGTTTTATTGTTGTTTCCAGTAAGTATAAATAATATGTGTATGCTAAATATCATAAATTCAATTACACGTACGGCAAAGTTCATGTAAACGCAGTCTGTTATAAGCTAGTAAACCAAGCGCGGTAAGCTTTAATCAAAGTGAATGATGCAGAGGTGTGTGCGTTAACCGTATTAGTCTTATATTATTATTATACAGTTTTTTAATGCAATGAATCTACAACCCAGCTTAAGTTACTTTATGTATAAACATAGTATATAAGTATGTTTATCCGTTGTCTAGTATCCATAGTACAAGCTTTGCTTAGTTTGGGACTAGATAACGTTGTGTGAAAGTGTGAGGATTATTTATTTTTATTATTTATCTTTTGTTTCTTTAAGTGATCGGAAACTTTATCATATCAAAAATAAAATAATAAATTAATCATACAAGTACATATACAATTTTATATACAAAAAAAATGTCCAGTATAGGAAAAGGTTTAAATTATGCCATCAAATTTTTACCAAAATAACTTCAAATAAGTAAAAAATTTAAATAACATTACAGTTTAAAATAAAATATAGATCAGAAAAGTATTAAAAAGTATCCCACTGTTTTCCAATTAATTTTAAATGGATTATTTTGAAGAAACGCCTACTCCGTTAATAAATAAAACAGATGATGTCTCAAGAGGCAGGGCCTACGCAGGATCAACGTAAATTTAAAATTAATAGAGTTGTATCTATGTTGACATTTTTTGTAAAAATTGATATAACATCAAAGTTAAACAATATTATGTAAAGGTCATTGAAAAATAAGTAATTGTGCTGTATTGGACACCTGATAAAGGAAAGATACTTTTAGTCAATCTGGAACCGCAGCTGAATAATTAAAGAGTTGATGTCTATTATCACCATCATCATGACTATTGCTGTATTCGGACACCATTTAGTGCTAATTCTAGCTCAGAGATCGGCAGGCATGCGACAAATGCGACCAGCTAAGTCTCACTTCAGCTTGGTCGCTTTGTTTGCGTCAGTGATCTGTGTCTTGGAGCGCAGTGTTATGTTCCGGACAAATCAATCAACTAGCCTATTGCAGTCCACTGCTGGTCATCGGCCTCTCCCAACTGACGCCAAAGAACTCGGCCCTGACGCTGTCCTTTAATTTGATACCTAAAATACTGCACTCCATCAAATCATCAAACTTATAACTTGACAAATACAAGAACGTGCTTGTCAAAATTCATCTACCGTAATATTTATTAACAATAGAAATGCCGCCATAATGTAAGAAATGTCTTAATACCAGCCGTCTTATTATTACGTAATACAAATTTAGTATTCACTCGTGACTTCAGACTATGAGATGTTATCAAACATGAGAACAATACTCTCAATATATTAAGTCTCTATTGACATATTACAAACGTAATGTAAGAATTATATTCGTACAATTGTCACGTTTCATTGTAATTATTTTATTCTGTTAATGATTTGAGGTGTTTGATTGCTAACAGATTTTACGTAAAGCAAAACTTTAATGTCCGTGTGGTGACGGAGTAAGAATACCATGTAACTACCCCATCTTATCCCATGTCGTAGGAACAGATTAAGGGACTATCTGTGAATATTACCTTTACATAGAAAGAAGGAAAACTTGAAATTAAACCCTATACCAATCCGTCTGGCCAGCATGAATCATCATGCTGCATGATATTAGTAGGCCAAGTATCCCTCCGTCACGGGAGGAGACCCGTTCATGCAGTGGGACATTAATGGGTGATATTAGTAGGCCAAGTATCCCTCCGTCACGGGAGGAGACCCGTTCATGCAGTGGGACATTAATGGGCTGTTATGATGATGATGAAAACTTCAATTACCTTCTATAATTACTGGATACAAAGACAAGTGCATGTCTAACTAGCACAGCTATGATAAATTGATGAAGTAGACCCAGCACCTGTGAAAAAAAAAGGTCTAGCAGAGACCTATGTCCACTTTCTACCTAAATACCCGCATGTTTAATACGTACCTACTCTCAAAAAGTCTACAACATTTACATGTTGTAGAGACCTTTTAGAAGTTTTGAACATAATAAAAATGTTGAATGATAATTTCTTTAGGACAAAAAACCTACAAATAAATATATTTTCCTTTTTCAATAATATCTAATAATAAAGATATAATAATTATCTGTTTAATTAAAAGCCTAAAACTTTGGAAAACTAGTCACAAGGCTTACCTATTTATCAACTAAAACCCACGCTTATCCTGATTTATTCATGAATACACACAATAATGAGCAATACGGCAAGCAACGAACCGACACAAACTCGTATATAAAAATAGCTAACTCTTTATGTAAGAATTCAAAACTTCGTTAAATTCAAAGTTCGACAAATTGCCAACCAAGTCGTTAATCCGACCAACTGGGCAAAATGATGTTTTTGTCATTTCAATCATGTTTCAATTCAGTGAAGCACAGTCGAATTCTAATATTTATTCATAACGAGTATCATCTGACTTCCGCAATCAAATTAGTGGAAAAGCGAGTAAAGTTATCTCAGTTGGAAAATTTTTCAGCCCTACGATTTGTTGTATCGACTTTTCGTAAAAGTAATTGTTCACTTTTCCCTGAAGACTTACCTGTCCTGCGAGAATAAACGAGGTGTGACATTTCCATTACACCAAAGGGATTTTAACTCTGTTCTATACAGTCTTACTATACCTAAAAATAGTTTGAAATGAAAGCCTATTTAATTTTTTCGAAAACTACAGCTAATGTTTTTTTGTTTAAAAGCTTTTTCATTGACTTATTAACGGTTACGATAACAGTTTCGTTAGCAATAATATTAATAATGTTAAAGTAACTTAATTATTTTCGAAATATTAAAATTTAAAAGTTATTTAATATAATATTTGTAAAGACATAAAAGTATAATATAATAAATACTGTACCAATTTGTAACTGTAACATTAGTAACTACGTCGAGTATTAACCCTAATCTTGAGTATGCTACATTGTCTTAAAATTTTATTTAAAAAAAATTGACCCGAAAATTTCAGTACGATCTGGATTTCATCTGAAGGAGTTCATTATTTTGTACTTACATAAACAAGCATGTGAGTTTTCCATTCCTTATAAGGCCGGGTCTCCAATGAACATGAAAGGAAACATCGTATACAAATCCCGCGTTGGCCATAAATTAGTCATATTTTTCAATTTTTTTCTTGTAGCGGTGAAATTTAAGACTTTTATGACACCTAACGAGAATCTATGGTAACATTTTGTATTGTAAACCCATCACCACAGTTTGCTTACAATTTACACAATTCAATTCCTATCTAGAACATAACGATCAGTATTAATACGCAATTAGTCCTTGATGTTTGATAGGATGGGTCGAAAGAGGTTCAATACCCGACATAGGTCACTCCCAAACAACTTCCCTAATCTATTAGTTAATCTGCCATTAACGCAAGGTCGTTTTAGTTCTCCCGTGTTCATTATTCTTGAATCAATCGAATCAAGCTTTTGTGTTAGGAGTATATATGTTACGGGCAACGTGATTAACTGGGCATTATTAATAAGGACCGGTCTTTATTAATAATGCCCAATAACGATGGCCAAAGTGATAAATTTATCACTTTGACCGGCCCTTATTAATAATGGCCGACGGCCCGTGGTCCATGTAATAAGTTAGTGCTTGAGATAGCTTAAAAAAAAGCTAAAACCTAAATTTAAGCCAAAAGTCAGAAACATTTGGTTAGGTTAGGTTAGTATGGCGACCACAACGCGCACGAGCCGAGTGAGCGAAGCGAGCGGGCCGCGGCAGCGGCCGGCGAGTGCCAGAAACATTTAAGTAAAATGTTTATTTTTTAACTACTATGTCCAATAGTTTATTTTTTGTTAACTTTTCATGAAAATTTTGTAAGTTTAATTTCATTTAATAAACAAAAACAGTACAGTTCACCTATTTTATTACTTTGCCCAAGATAGGGTGGGCATTATTCATAATGGCCGGGAAAAGTGATTAATTATGCTGTATTAATCACATTGCCCAATTGAGTCGAGCATTATTAATACAGACCGGTCATTATTAATAGTGCCCGGACTTATCAAATTGCCCGTAACATATACATACCTACGTTCATTTGAGATCTGAATGATGTGAATAAATTTTTGTTCATAGACACGTTTTTGCCACAACATGTAAAACTTTCGAAAAAAAAAAGGAGAGTGAAAAAAATTACTACTCGATATAGGGTTCGTACCTGCGTCTTCGAAATATACGCGTCCGACGCCTAAAGGCCTACGCAGACCGGGACGGCATGGCAAGGGATTTTGCCGTGAATCAGCGCACACTAGCCGCTTAGATGCCTCGGCGGCGTGCCGCGGCACGACAAAGCACGCCTCATCGACTCCTGCTGCCTGATACACTTTTAGTCTTTAGTTGCGTTTGATCATGCTGTTCCTACCGAAGTAGGCCACGGCATCCCGCCACGGGAGCCTGTGGCGCGTTTTCTACTGCCGTGCGATAAAATCCCTTTCAATGCCACGGCATCATTTTAAAGCATAGCAATTGATGTCGTATTTCTGTAATAGTACGTGTGACGTGCTTCGCGCGTCCCGCTTCGCGCGTTCCATTTCGCCGCACGGCAGTGGCGCGAGCGCGCCGTGGAGGGGACTACCCAGCGGCCGCTATATAAGGAGGACGCGGGGCGCGGGCCCTTCCCTTTTTGTTCCGGCTAACTGAAGATAAGTGTCTGCCTTTCTATAGGGCAGCCTTCGAACCTCGTGCTTTGGAATCCTCTCTAATCCTTCTGATTAGACCGGCTTGCTTATTTTCCATTGATTTATAAAAAACCAAAGATACACACTCCATTTCCCAAAACCGTCCGCAACAAATAGGCGCATTGTGCACTTTTTTTAAATTAGTATCGGGTTGTTCTACCGGCAAACGTCAATAATTAAATTTTATTGCTTTATGTGCATTACTTTTTAAATACAACTTTATGTCATGCGTGTAAGATTGAATTTAAAAAAAAAATATGTTTACGATATTACTATACGTATTTATTGCGTATGTATAATTTGGCGACACTTTTGGCTGTTAGTTTTGTTTGAAAATGTGCATCTTGGGTTTTTTGTAAATCAATGTTATTTTCCTATATTTGTTAACGTAGTGATTTCCAAATTATCAAACTAATAATTGTAATTGTATATACTAAATTAAGTTTTACGGAATAATACTACATTGTCGTACTTGAGTTGTTTGCATTTATCTCCCTATACCAACCCACTACGTCACAGTGGCGTCCAACGTATTAAGGCAAAAGCACGAGGTTTGGTGAGCACGCCCATTCTTTTTCTTTTCTGTGTGTCGTGAAAAAAAGTGTTCCGTTCAAGGTTGGTACTGTGTTTTTGTTCTTTCTTTTGTTTTAAAAAGAGTTAAATTTTCCTTTCGTTTCTACAAGCGAATTATCTACTTCTTTTATTCAATTTAACTACCTTGTACGTTAAATAAACAACCGGTCAGCGCACGTGGCGTGACCGCGTTGTCCTTTAAAAAAATATCATAACAAGATATTTAATTGACTTCGTAGACGATACCTACTGAACGGAACACATAATTCACATTTAATTCTATTATTCATTGTTTACAAAGTGTGTGATTAATTGCTTCTGCAGTTTTGCCGTGTAGATTTTTTTTCCTTCTTTTCATAAATAAAATGTCGTACGCGATTAACTACCACCATTTAAACAAATCTGAACTACAATATGAGGTCCTTATACGAGGTGGTGATAAGTTAGATACGGTAGACGAGTTGCGGAAGCAATTGGTCAAATTATTGCCTCTTTATCCGACGGATGACATTTCAGAGTCATGTTACGAGCCCGCCGCGGATATATCGCATAGTGAATTTTCCTTGTCGCGAGCGAATAATAATTTAGAACTATTGCAAGTAGATTTTAATAGTAGGATGTTCGCTAGGACGGAATCCATATTGCACCACGTGTATCATAGGTTACAGCGTGTTGAATTTTGTGACAGGGAAAGTTATGAATCCATTTGGCAGAAGTTTAATTCCATCTTTAAATTATTTAAAGCCTTGTCACCTTCCTCTATTAGTGGCACGAGCGTCGCTAAGACAGCTGTACAGCAACCAGGCGGTTCTGCACTTACCTCCGAGTCATTAATTTATGACCGTAAACTTTTTTCGGAGTTAGGCAAGTTTAAGTACTCGGGTAAAACGTGTGTGCGCGGTTTCATAGAGAAAATGAATGAATTTATTTCGTCTAGGGGCATTCCTGACTCGAAGATCTTGTCCTTCGCGTATGAGATATTTTCGGACGATGCCCTTCATTGGTATCGTTCCGTTAGGAACAGTGTAAATTCATGGAGTGAGTTGTGTAGGTCATTGAAGCAGGATTTTAGCCCACATAACTATGATTTTAAATTAATGTCTGAAATAAGACTGCGCTCTCAAGGTCAAGGTGAGAACATAACCCTGTATGTGGCGAAAATGCAGGGGTTGTTTTCTCGCCTTGACAATCCAATTCCAGATGGTGAGAAACTGGAAATTTTATTAAACAATATTAGGCCTTGTTATACCAACTGTCTCTTGACTACAACTATTAATGATATTCCTTCGTTGGTTAGTGTCTGTCGTAATTTTGAAGAATATAATAGTCGTAGTAAGGATTTCTCTGAGCCTCCTACGGTTACTTCTAACACTTTAGCTCCTGAATTCGCTTATAATTATAATAATAATAATAGGCAAGCTTATCTGCTTCAGGTCGGGTAATACACGCCCGAGGGTGATGCGTTTTGTGACACGTGCATTTGCTGATACCAACATAGATCGTCGCGATTATATATTACATGTCACAGAACGCATTGACTTCCTGAAGCAGAAGGTTTATGCGTGGGCAAATCGTATAAAACGATTTAAAAAAAGAATGGAGCGATATACCCAGAATCGTGCATTCCAAAGGGATGAGCGGTGGGTTTACAGAAACTGGGAGCGACCTGTTCAAGATTCGGGTGACAGGCAGCTACCTGATGCTGATGCTACAACCAATTTCTGGCGCAGCATTTGGTCGGTGCCTGTCAGTCATGTAGAGGGTGATTGGATAGGGGATGTTGAAAAAGCGTGTGAACGTATTCACCAAATGGAGCCAGTAACTATATCAACTTTAGATGTTAGTAGTGCAGTCCGTCGACTACCAAATTGGAAATCGGCAGGACCAGACGGATTGCACAATTTTTGGTTAAAATGGCTCCATAGTTCCCACGCTTGTTTAGCATCTCATTTCCAATCATCTTTAGAAACAGGTACGCTACCAGATTTTATTACTACTGGTGAAACCCACTTGCTTTATAAGTCCGGTAGTTCCACGGATCCTAAAAATTATAGACCTATAACTTGCCTCCCAACGATATACAAACTTCTTACATCTATTTTGAGAAAAAAAATATCTTTACATATACAACATAATTCGATCATGTACATTTCTCAGAATGGATGTAGGAATGAGGCACGTGGAACTAAAGAACAACTCCTTATTGACACTACTATTAGCGAACAGGTACGTCGTAACCGAAAAGACTTGTCTACATGTTGGATAGATTATAAGAAGGCGTATGATTCTGTTCCTCATACATGGCTTCTGAGAGTGCTGGAGTTGTATAAGATTGATGCAACTCTATGCACTTTTTTAAGGACATGTATGACGAAATGGAATACGGTTCTTTTTTATTCGGGATGTAGACAGGGTTTAGGAAACAACGTACCTATTCAAATTAAGCGAGGTATATTCCAGGGTGATAGTTTCAGTCCGTTGTGGTTTTGCTTAGCACTGAACCCTCTTAGCACTCTGTTAGAGTGTTCAGGGTTAGGCTATCGGTTAAAGAGACATGGTCAAGTTATATCCCACCTCCTGTACATGGATGACTTGAAATTATTTGCTCCAACTAAATCCCAATTATTAGTTTTACTAAAGGAAACAGAAACCTTTAGTAATTCTATTAAAATGGAGTTTGGTGTGGATAAATGTGCTGTCATGCATGTAAAGCGAGGTAAGGTTGTGGAATCTGATGAGTTACAACTCTCAGATACCATAAAGCTTAGATGTCTCTCTCCATCCGACACATACAAATACCTTGGTTTGTCACAGGCTTTATGTATAGCGGAAACGGACATGAAACAACAGTTACGGGATCGCTTTTTTGCCCGCTTGAAAAAGGTTTTAAATAGCCTTTTGACAGGGGGTAATAAAGTTCGTGCCTATAACGGTTGGGTCATGCCGGTTCTGATGTACTCCTTTGGCATACTAAGGTGGACACAGACTGAGCTAGAAACTTTGGATAGAAAAGTTCGAACTCTACTGACTGCACATCGAATGCATCATCCGCGTTCTTCGGTAATGAGATTGTACATTCCACGAAAGAGTGGGGGTCGTGGTTTTTTAAGTGCTAAGACCCTCCACAATCGTGAGGTGTACAATCTCAGAGAATATTTTCTCTCTGTGGACGCGGATATACATAGAGATGTTGTGTCAGTGGATGTCGGGCTTATTCCGCTTTGTTTGGGCAAAGAGAATTGGCGCAAACCTATAATACATACTATCGATGATCGTAAAGAAGTATGGAAAAGCAAGGAGTTGCATGGGCGTTTTTACCGGACCTTGAATGGGCCTGATGTTGACACATTAGCATCTGTGTCCTGGCTGCGATTCGGTGATCTCTTTGGAGAAACTGAAGGTTTTGTATTTGCAATTATGGACGAAGTCGTAATGACTAAGAATTATCGGAAATATATCCTGAAGGATGGTACAGTTGACATATGTCGGGCATGTCACTGTCCCGGAGAATCACTCAGACATATTGTTTCTGGTTGTTCTCGTCTTGCGAATGGTGAATACTTGCATAGACACAACCAAGTAGCCAGAATTGTCCACCAACAACTTGCTCTTAAATATCATCTTGTCGATGCAGAAGTACCGTATTATAAGTATGTACCCGACCCGGTTCTCGAAAATAGTAGTGTTACATTATATTGGGACCGATCTATCATCACTGACCGGACTATTGTTGCCAATAAGCCAGATATTGTGGTGATAGATCGGTCAGAACGCCGTGCAATGATAATCGATATCACCATTCCTCATGACGAGAACCTTGTTAAAGCAGAAAAAGACAAACAAACTAAATATTTGGACTTGGCTCACGAGGTTGTCGACATGTGGCATGTTGATTCGGCGATCATTGTTCCGATAGTACTTTCGGTCAATGGACTTATTCCAAAGAGTCTCTATCAACATCTACGGAGACTCTCGCTTGACAGTTGGATCATAGGTCTGATGCAGAAGGCAGTACTGCTTGACACGGCACGTATTGTGAGGAGGTTCCTCTCTCTGGAGCCCTAACCACCGGTAGCTTGGTCCCTGTACCCGATGCCGGTGGGTCTACCTTTTTTTTATATTTTTAAATGTTTTTATTTTTTATATCTATATTTAAAAATGTAATTAAATGTGATTAATGTAAATAAAGAAGTATAATAATAATAGTAATAAAAAGTATACTGGTTCTTACCAACCTAATAGGTTTAAAAACTTTCATAAAAATTTTAAAAATGAGCCTTCAACTTCTTTTGACTTATCTGCGGAACCCCAAGTTAGTGCGGTATCTAATACTCCCAGGCAGTATTGTCCTCGGTGTCGTTCTGATTCGCATTCCTTGAAAACTTGCCGGCAGCCGCGTTACTTGATTTGTTTTAAATGTGGCCTTAAGGGCTACCGCGCAATAGACTGTCCGAAGTGCAATGGTCCAATTAATAATAATTCAAAAAACTAATTAGTAACGGTTGGGGAAAGAAAAATAAAAATTTTAATAATAAAATAAAGAGTAAATTGTATAATAATAATAAATGGCAAGACTTGTTGCATTCCAATTCATTATACTTCTGCAACAGTAACAAACTTTCCTCAATCGATATTTCAAAACAAACTATTACGCCATATATTTCTGTAACAGTGAACGGTAAAAGTACAGTGGGTCTTCTTGATACTGGTTCGTGTTTTACAATTCTAGGTAACAACTGTCATAATTATTTTTTAAACAAGTTAAATATTGATTCAAAAAAATCATTAGAATTTACCACCGCTGGTGGTGATAGATATTCTTCTCTTGGCAGTGTGGTACTTCCTTTTGAATTTGGTAATAAAATTAATCATATTGTCACTCACATAGTGCCAGGCATAAAGAATTCCTTGATACTTGGTATGGACTTTTGGAGGAGTTTTGATTTGTTTCCTGTCGAATTAGAATCTGTGTTGGTTGATAGAAAAATTGTGGACGTCACGGAACTACATTCCGATGACACGACTCGTTATGTTGTCGATTCTAAGGGCCTTCATCCCGATCCCGATAAGGTTGATTTTATTGCAAATTATCCTGTGCCCACTAATAGAAAGGAGGTGCGTCGTTTCTTGGGAGCGGCGTCGTGGTATAGGAGGTTCATACCTAACTTTAGTACCTTGGCTACTCCTCTTAATAAATTAACTTCTAGTGGAAAGAAGTCTTCTCCTCTTTCTTGGTCACCAGAGGCCGATCAGGCTTTCGTCAATTTGAAAAATCATTTGATTTCCCCTTCTGTCTTATCTTGTCCAGATTATACTCAACCATTTGAGATACACGCTGATGCCAGTGACTATGGCATAGGCGCGGTACTTTGCCAGATCTTGAATGGGGAGGAAAGGGTCATTGCTTACTATAGCAAGTCGCTATCGGACCAAGAGAGAAATTATAGTGCTACCGAGCGCGAGGCGCTCGCAGTGCTTTCAGCCATTGAGCATTGGCGTTGCTATGTAGATAACGGTAAACCCCTCATAGTATATAGTGACCACGCAGCGCTCCAATGGTTCCTAAAGCTTAATAACCCAACCGGCCGGTTAGCTAGGTGGGGTGTTCGTCTTTCTGCTTATAATTTCGAAATAAGGCACCGTCGTGGTTCTGACAATGTTGTGCCGGATTTGTTGTCTCGTTCTAAAAATATTATGTGTATAGAAACGCAAAATAAATCTAATAACGTTTCTACTAACGATCCGTGGTATTTAAAAATTTATAACGGTTGTTTAAAAACACCTACTTCCTTTGTTGATTATCAGGTAATTGATAACAAACTTTATCGTTTTAAAAGAAGTCTCAATCCTCTCACTAGAGAATTTCAATGGAAGGAGATCGTACCGTCCGAGGAGAGAGCGTTGGTTATATCTCAGAATCATTCGTTGCCCACGGCTGGTCATCTTGGCATTTTTAAAACTTATAAACGTCTAGATCTTAATTATTATTGGCCAGGTATGTATAGTGACGTGGTCAAGGCGGTAAATTCTTGCGAAGCTTGCATTGCCCATAAACATCAGACGCATTTAACCTTGGGTCTCATGAGCGGTCCTAAGTCGGTTTCCAAACCCTTCCAGGTAATTAGCATCGATTTAGTCGGTCCATTGCCTCCAACGAGGAAACAAAATACTTTCATTTTTGTCGTTTCTTGTTGTTTCTCGAAATATTGTTTACTTTTTCCCATTAAACGTGCAACAGCCGAGGTTATTGCTAGAATACTGGAGGAAAACGTTTTCTTGGTTCATGGTATTCCTTCTACGGTCATACTCGATAACGGCAAGCAATTCATTAGTTCAACTTTTAAAAACTTATTAACTAAATATAAAATTCCAAACTTGCACTATACGCCTTTATATACTCCTCATGTAAATTCAGTGGAACGTTATAATAAAACTATAATCACGGCCGTTTCAACCTTCATAGATAATGATCACCGTGTCTGGGACACACTTATACCAAAGATTCAATTTGCAATTAATTCTGCGGTGAACGAAGTGACAGGTTTCTCGCCGTCGTTTCTTGTATACGGTCGGGAGCTTGTAAATTGCGGCTCACGCCATATTGACTCTGACCCCAATATGGTCCATGAGCCGCGAGACTCTTACGCTGAATCACTCGGCTACTTATCTTCGATCTTTGAGAAGGTACAGGCAGCCTTGCTGTCGGCTCACCAGCGTAATTGTCAATCTTATAATCTCCGTCGTAGGCCGGTGGAATTCCAGGTGGGCGAAGTTGTTTGGAGACGTACTTTTTATCTTAGCGATAAGGATAAATATTTTTGTAAGAAGTTGGCCCCTAAGTTTATAAAGTGTAAAATCACATCTAAAAAGTCGCCTTTGGTCTATAAACTATCCGATATGTCAGGTAAACCGCTGGGTGAATGGCATATCAAAGATATTAAAAATATAAATTATAAAGAATGATATCTGTAATAGACTTAACTAGATTTTACCTTCATATTAGTTGTTATTGTTTGTTTAGCCCTTAATTACTCGCATGGGGTCAACGTACTTTTGCTCGCCAAAATTTATAGCTTCGGTCGGCCGCAATGCGTTCCCGCTAACAGTAGCTTCCTAATTTCTGTCAAAGTTGTAATTTTAGTGTCAAACAGGACGACAGAGCGTAAACACGTGTCACTGCTGTCTTAGTGACTGACCCCGTGCGAGTAATTATGTTACTCTTTTTATTCGTGGTAAGTTCATACATTTTAGATATTTATTTTTGAAAATGTACTAATTAATGTATGTAATAACCAATTCAAGGTATACTGACAAGGCTTTGATCACAATTATTCTGATTTGTTTGTAAGAAACAATATAAAAGAACTGTTGATCTCAAAGTGCCCATTTTTTTTAATTTATGAGAGGAATTTTATTTTTTGATTTTTTGAAGCTTTTCTTTCAGTTTTTAAGGCAATTAGAAGAGTAATATTTTTAATAAACATTGTACTTTAATAACATGCAGTTTATTTATTTCATTCCATGATAATTTTATTAGAAACTGTTACAGAAAGTTGGGATCAGTGGAGACCCCATGCGAGTAGTTAAGGGATTTTCTTCATGCGAGTAACTAAGGGTTAGGCATCGTCGTATTACTCGCACTCTCGTGCAGGTCGCTTAGCGATTTATCCTTCACACCTCGGTGTAATAATATTATCGATTTGTATTTATATCTACAAATTACACAAGGTTTCGGATTCGAACCCAAGACTGCGCTGTGGCGTGTTGTATTTTAACTTGTTCTTTTTGTTACTCGGTGTTCATTGAGCTGATTAAAAGAAAATATTTTTTTACCCCTTGGTACAGTGGTAAAAAGAGAGGTCATTCGAACTTGATCACAGGTTCGATGCCTGAAACTCTTTATTTCATTAAGTGATTGACGGCGAAACTGCTTACTAAGTTAATATGTTTTATTGAATTATATTAAGGTTGTTTACGTTCTAAAATAAACATTTTAATTAAAATATTAGGTATGAGTTAAACCATTGGAATGCGGCCTCGCTCGAACGATCTTTTGTTCGAAGGTTGTTAACCTGTTCTTTGTGATTTAATTGACTATATTTTTTTTCTATAACACGGCGACAGCCTACAGCTGTTCTTTTGTTTACAATATAGGTTCCGTATTTCAATGAATCTAATCTGCATAGTATACTTGAAAACTCTCTTTCTCTCTTCTTTTCTTTTATTAAAATATCCGTACAGCGCTGGCTCGTCACGTGACTATACTAACTACTAACCCTAATTTTTTTTTAAAATAGGATGTACTGCCCTTTTCTTTTGGCTGTTTCAGGTACCTCCCGCGGAGCTGATCTCATCTACCGCTCCTGCAGGGTGTTGGTGCCTGAACAGCCTGTCGCCCCCCTGCTAACAGCCGAATTTTCCCTAGGAAAAATTCTGGTCTAGCAGGGGGGGGTATGTGACGTGCTTCGCGCGTCCCGCTTCGCGCGTTCCATTTCGCCGCACGGCAGTGGCGCGAGCGCGCCGTGGAGGGGACTACCCAGCGGCCGCTATATAAGGAGGACGCGGGGCGCGGGCCCTTCCCTTTTTGTTCCGGCTAACTGAAGATAAGTGTCTGCCTTTCTATAGGGCAGCCTTCGAACCTCGTGCTTTGGAATCCTCTCTAATCCTTCTGATTAGACCGGCTTGCTTATTTTCCTATATTTGTTAACGTAGTGATTTCCAAATTATCAAACTAATAATTGTAATTGTATATACTAAATTAAGTTTTACGGAATAATACTACATTGTCGTACTTGAGTTGTTTGCATTTATCTCCCTATACCAACCCACTACGTCACATACGGTTGAATGTCCATTAGTAAAAATTAAAATCCCTTGCCATGCCGTCCCAGTCTGCCAGTAGGCCTTAACGCGGTGTCCTACGTAGGCGATGAATGCGATTCGACGCGACGCGATGGTACACGCGACAAGTAGTGTCCTACATGATTACGTCGCGTCTCGTCGCAGACTGCCACATGGGACGTAGGGTACAACGTTGATCGCGTACGTCGCGTTCGCAGCGTGCGTCGTCGCGTCTTGTCGCCTTTGTCACCCACGTAGGACACCGCATTAGTCTTTGCATCCTTGTCTCGTTAACCAAGTCAGACCATTGCTTTCAACAGTAAGCGTTCAGTAATCTCTGATTACCCTCATTGGAATAAGGCGTGAGTTTATCTGTGTATCTTCGCTTAGTCATAATTTCATACGATACCGATACATACCGATACATACAACGACCAAGAGCAAGTTCCCACGTCATACATCATTCAGGTTACCACTTAACTTGCTGACTGTATCCGACCGAGTTATTATTGAAATGCTTTAGAGTTGGGTACTTTAGAATGTATTAAAGCAACAAAAATTCAAATAATAATCTCTATATTATTTCTCTTTCTTTCTTTCCAAAGCTATCAGAAAACTCCAAAGCTATCAATCCCAGACGTAAATTATATAACTGCCAAAATATTTCAAAAACCATGAACATGAGTTTTTGCTTATGTATCTTCTATATAGTTATATCTACGTACTACGAACAACGACCTAGTAAGTTCCCACATGATACATCATTCAGGTTACCACTCAACTTGCTGACTGTATCCGTGACGATACTATAAACGTCACGTCTTCATATTGATTACGTCATCACGTTACGTCGTAAGTGGATTTACCGACCGAGTTATTACCGGAATGCCTTAGAGGGCTATATGCACGAGCGCTGTTGTGTGAACTATTAGTTTGTGAAGTGTGCTTTCTGATAATAATAGATGATACTGTAAATAAGTTTTATAATGGGATTTTTATAACTTGTTACGTACATACAAGAAGTTACAGAAAAAAATCTGATTTTGACCTTTACGATAACCGTGTAATAAAAGAAGGATAAAAAAATTACAGTGTATTTTTTTTATTCTTATTATATCGTCGCATTAAAATAGAAAGAAAAATCTAACATAAAAATAGTATACTTTGTGATATTTAGTTCTAAGTTTTTTTCTACAACACAATCGGTAAGGGTCATGACATTTTGTATTTTTAGTTCTTGAATACATTGATAACATATTTTCAGTTTCTTTTTACAAGCCATTAAATAAACCATCCATGTGTGTGTAACCAATCATGGTGAGTTTTTACGACACACATGGGATGAGATGGGGTGGTGACATATTGTATTCCTTCTCCGTCGCCACACGGAGACGGAGTAATAGAAGAGAAAAGAGCATATTATGTAACATTTAATTTTTAGTGTGTTTGTATGGTTAATACCTACTACAAACTCTAACACCGTATCAATAGAAACGAAAAACATTAGTCTAACAAAAAATATTTTTAAATGCTAAAGCTTTAAATGAAAAAACTATATAAGTAACCTTTTAAAATAAATCACTCAATACTAGTCCAAAACGTACGATCTCTATTTCCTATCAATCTATTTAAACACGGATAGGATCAAAACTAAAGTCAATTCGGCCTTTGTCGGCAAAGCTATCAAATTAAGAATTATAGGTTTCACCAGATAGAGGGTCTACCTATATATTAATAAGGTTTTATGAGCACGTACGACGCATTATCGAACAAGAACCTCCAAATTCAATATCTCATCGTACAGTCAGCGTCAGATACATCGTAGCAGACAAGCTGATTAGAAAGAAAAAAAGAAAAATCGTTTAAAATAAACGATTTTTCTTTTTTTCTTTTTTGTTACACACAAAAAACAAAAATATGTATATGTCGCAGGGAAATGAGGAAACCAGTGATTTCACGAAATCACTAGGGATATCACGAAATAACGGTAAATGACGAAAATGCCATTTCTACCAGAAAAGATGGTTCATATTTTTGTTTGTAGGTTAATAAACACAAGTATTCCAACTTCTGTAGGTTAGGTTAGGTTAGAACTGTGACCATAACGCACGAGGCGAGCAAGCAAAGCGAGCATGCCTCGGCAGCGGCCGCCGAAGTACAAGGCGTTTCGACATTTACTGGGATTTCGTCATATCCCTAGGGATTTCGTGAAATTCCGGGTTTCCTCATTTCCCTGCGACATATATAACATGTTACAAAAATGCACGAAAAATAGATATTAATGAATGTCAATAAGTTCTATGCGGTAAGTGACCATTAACATCTAAACATTAAACAAATTGACTGTGTGACTCATTTAAACAATGAATGTTCAGATATGAATAGTCACTTATACGTGTAGAACTTATTGAAATTCTAAATTGTTCAGAAGTATATGATAACCCGGCCTGCTACAAAATATCCGATGGCGACTGTACATAATAGCGTCATGACTACGGTAACAAACGACTTTAGCGAGAAATCAATCTCATTACAGTCTTTCCTAAAGCTAAGACATGGGTCCTACTAATGAATCCGCTCAGATGCCTATCGATGAACTTTTATATATCTTAATTGTTATCATTTGTAGGGTGTTAGTTTACTAGGATATTTTGTGAATTATATAGAAAACAAATGGACTTTTTGGTACATTAAGGGACTGACCTTCTCATTTTTTTTAAATAAGAAGGCACGAAAGGAAATTTTAATCTGTGTCAAGTAACTATTCCTTTTATGTTAGAGATTATGACAGTTAAATAGACGTAATTTTTTCTTTTACTACACTTGGGTGACATTAAAATACTGATATGCAATGATTGTTATCCTATAAATATTATGAGGTTAAAATTTAACTGTGCACAATTAAGATAACTAATTAAATTGATGAACACCATTGATTGCGGTTAACTGACATTTCACCAACTTGAAAAGCGTATTAAAAACTTTAAATGGTACATTTCACTACACGGGGAGATCTGTTGATGGCAGACAAGTATTATTTTCTTACCTAATCGTAGAACCAATTTGAGTATTAAAAATAATGTCAGAAGCGGCAGTGATATTCGCCACACATTTTCTAACCCAACTAGATTAAGTAATTTGACTTATACTTTGACAACTATCATTTTTACAGTCTGTATAACAACAGAATAAGTTTTTGTTCAAATATAAAAGCTAAAATTAAAAATCAAATGTAATATGATGGGATTAAGTATACATTTTTTAATCTTTTTCTATTTCTCTCGACTCATCTCTTCATAAAATTATACTTAAAACAAAATTTTTTGGCTAAGATACAATTTTTGTATGCAAATCAAGACTATTGCGTATCTCATTACTTAATTTCATTTCAATTCTTTTTACTTTGTAATTTTACTTCAATCAATCAAAATTAATGAGATGTAACTATTCAATCAGCTTAATATAAATATTAATAACAGAAAATAAAGCTCGGTCTACACTGCATACGCAAAACGAAAATGTACCTTAAACAGCTAAGATAACTTTACAGAAATAAACATCAAACGAAAATGATATCGTCAGTAAAATCTATTTTCTTATTTTACTTTGACTGTGAAAGTTTTCAGAGAATGTCAGAGATACCTTTTGTTGAGAATAAACTTTCTCATAGTGGCCTCTTCAAGATTATCGCGTCCTTGCCTTAAGAGCATAATCCCACCATTCAAAGCTCTATCATACTGTATACGCTTTAACATTCAACAGCAATATCTTCGTATTGGCGTCAAACCGATCGTAAAAACGTCTCAAAATAAACAAACAAATAAAAAATATTTCATGCTCACGCCATCGAAGTGTATAAATATTTTTGCTCCACCTATATCAAAGAAAAATCGACTCAAATTCATTTAAAATAAGATCAAAATTATTATTCTATTGGATAACTTAAAATTTTTTTGTCACACAAAAATGTTGCCCATCCCTGTAATTAAATAAACGCGTTTATCATAATTTATGAGTTCGTAGTATACGTCGACGCTAACGCTATCGGCTACGGGAGTCATTTGGGAACTGCTACGGGCATGATTCGGAGACTGCGCGGCTCCCAGTGCGATTCGTGGCAGTGTTTCGTGCGGACGTACCTTTAAAGTGTTGTGCGATCCACCGCGCGGTGTTACTACGGATATCTCCAAAGTTAAATACTGTTATCTTCTTAACCTAGTTCTACGCGCCGCAAATGTGATTAAATAATTTAAACGGTGAGTGAAGTGTAATTTTTTTTTAATTACTTAGTGTAAATAAATAATGTTTTGAAGTGTCGGAAAAATTATTGGTAATTTGATATGAATAATGTTATTTTTAGGATCTCGCGATTTTTACGGATGATTTTATTGGTGATTTCTTACTTATGACTGGTAAGGTACTTCTTTTTTTTTTAAAGCTGATTAAAAACTTTAGTATGATAAAAAACGCTAAAATACGATTAAGCATATAAATATTAAGCCTGATTGAAAACTATTATTTTTAAAATAGATAGATATTTTTGTGTAAGTCCTCGAACGACTTTTCATCGAGAAAAAAGTTTCGTGCTCTCCTATGAGATACTCATGATGATAATGATTGAAAAATCCACGAAAAAAACACTTTAACGTCTTGTTGACCCTAAGGTCATTAGAATTTTATTTACACTTCTTTATGAATATTTATTTTAATATTTAATATTTTACTATCGTCATCAACCATTGAGGGATGTCTTTTGACTGATATGGTAACCAGCCACAAGACCTTTAGAGCTGGACATAATATCCAAATCTGTCAAACGTGCGAGATGCTATGCCTCTCATCTAACCTTCCACAACCTTAATCAGGTCGTAATTTCACCACGTGAGGGGTTAGACTGATCCTATTACTTTACAAATACTTTAATTGTTTTCAAGCCTGGCTACAACCTATAAAATACTTTTAATATCCCATCTGGTGACGGCGTAAGAATACAATAAGTCACCACCCCATCTCATCACATGGGTGTCGTAAAAACCGATTAAGGGACTATCCGTGAATATTATCTTTACAAAATAAAAAGAAGGAAAACTTGAAATTAAACCCTATACCAATCCGTCTGGCCAGCGTGGTTTTAGTAGGCTAAGTATCCCTCCGTCACGGGAGGAGGCCCATCCCTGCAGTGGGACATTAATGGGTTGTTATGATGAATATCTCATGGACCAGTTTTGCTTATTATTTTCAAAGAGATTTACTTATGTCTCTCTCTTCTTGGCTGTAAATCCTCATTATGTTGCTTAGGTCAGCTTTTTTTTATTGTCTTTCTCAACTTTGACCTACTCCAGACCTCGCTGTCACTGAGCTCGCATATTTTTTTTTTTACTAATTAATCTTTACGTTGGTTTTGTTTTTTCTGCCACTGGATATTTTTGACCGGGAAACGTCAGTTTTACCGCGAAATTTTAACGTATGGATTGTTTATCTCATCATATCATAATAGCCCTTTAATGTCCCACTGCAGGGACGGGCCTCCTTCCGTGACGGAGGGATACTTGGCCTACTAATACCACGCTGGCCAGACGAATTGGCATAGGGTTTAATTTCAAGTTTTCCTTCTTTTTATTTCGTAAAGATAATATTCACGGATAGTCCCTTAGTCGGTTTTTACGACACCCATGGGATGATATGGGAACATATTGTATTCTTACTCCGTCACCACAAGGAGTTGTTTATCTGAATAGTTCTAATCGTTGGCTAAGCGACGTCGCTACATAGATGGGCGTTTAGTGATATTTTGTTTAAAGGTATCTGTCATTTGGATGGCATGAAAGAAATTGAACTCGGCTGTCATCGTATTGACACAGTACTTAAGCCACCTCAGAGGACAACTCTCGACACCTGGTTGATAATTAACCTTTTCTTTGGTCAAGTTTACAAGACCCCTAGAATTAGATGGGGTATCATAATTACTTATTCTCACTCTGTCACCACACGAATAATAGATTCTCGTTTACTTAGTGAAATTAGTGTTTGTAAAATACGACATCGTTTTATGTACGTGGCTTTTGCCAGACTCAACTTTGACATTGATTTACTCTAACGTTTTATTCAGTTTAAGGAAAATCTATTCTTTTCATCAGCAGTTTAATGTCCTTTTGCAGGGATGAACCTTCCGTGAATGAAAGATATGAATGCAACATAATAAGTATTATAATTTCTAAATTTCCGTAGACTGGTTCTACGAGTAGTACTTCAAAAAAGTAATCATCATCATATAAGCCAATCGACGTCTTCTGCTGGACATAGGCCTCCTCCAAGTATTGCCACCTTATGCGGTCCTGTGCCCTCATCCATCGGCTTCAAAAAAGTAATGATATTCAAAATAGCAAGAAAAAGTTCATGCTTTTAATGATTAAGTAAGTAGCTAGTGCTTGATGAAATGTATTTCAATAAGGTTAATTGATTTACTTACTCAAAAATTTTGATGCAAATTTTTAATGGCACGAAATCTAAAATAATGTTTGCGATTACAAAACCTACCATAAAAGACATTTATTCCTTGCTTTTTCTTAGTCCATTGTTATCATTTATTCAATAAAAACAACTATGTACCATAACCTATAAACAGTTCTAAGTAGGAACAGTTCACTGATTTCTAAAGAAAGTTCATGCTTTTGGGAAGTACTGTTTAGTCATGTGTATCCTTAACCTATAATATACATAAGTAATGAAGAAGAAATCATTCATCTGTGTTATTTACGATCATTGACAAAATATTATAAGTGTGGTGTGTGAAGATAAATATGAATGATCAGGGTATGAAAAGACACACAACAATGAAATTTTCTTCATTATTTTAAAGAAACATATGGCACTATGACTATAATTTAGTTTAACCCATTTGCGGCCAAATGAAAACTAGTAAACATTTTTTTAATCAATTTAATATTTAGGAATTAGCATAGACACAAATAAATGAAAAAATAAAAAAATCCAAAATAATTAATTTTTCAGGGTTTTACAGGGGTGTTCCCAAATTGGTACAGTGGCCTCTTATGTATTGTAATTACTGAAACATGTTTTTATCAAAACAAAGTGATTTTTACATTTCCTGCAATCCCAACGACCTCTAAGATGGCATACCTACAGTCCTTCTTACACGGTTTGGGAGCTTTCCCGGAACATGTTCCTTGCCGTCCAATCTAAGCTCTTCAACATTTTGATGATGAAGGACGACCCACTTTTCTATGAGGCGATGGTTTTAGGTAAAATCTGGTGATACTACGGCGAAACAACAATTGGTTCATTGGATCTTCTTTACAAATCACTTGCAAACGCCAGGCATTAGAAATCGCCTTGTCAACCATGTATGTGAACTATACCCACCACCACTTCTTACCGTGTATGCCAATTCTATATAAAAAAATGGAGTGATCGAGTTCATCTAGTCCGCCCATGCCTTTTTTGATACGATTTTCGTGTAATCTTCCTGTAGCACGATAGCCTAACTGACGCGAGTCGCAAATCAAGTTGACAAAGACTTTGTGGTTTGAGGGGTTTGTGCGTAAATTGTTGAGTAGATTTTTTACAAATCGAGAACCCAATGGCTAAAGAGCCAAGGGTTCTCGAGTTGTAAAAAAGCAAAGGCTAGATGTTGTACTTTTCCCACAATATACGTCGAAACTATAGCAGTATCCACTAGAGCTCGCTGCAAGCCAATTCTTGTATCCAAGTCGTACGGGTTTCCTACGAATAAATAGCTTTGCTGTACGACCCGCGTAATATTTGATCATTGACTCTTGATTGACTTGGCAGATAATGGCTCGTCATCGCTGCTATTTTCATTGTCCGAAAGAACACCTACAGTATAAACAAATACTTGTATATGTCCTGGAACGACGATTCGGAAGAGTAGTTGGTGGCACGTCATCATCGCTTTCTTCTTTATCAGTGAAAACACTAGGATCAGGTGGGATGATGGCCAAATTATACTCCAAGTCATCATCACTATCATCCAATATTCTGTTTACTGCTTCTTGTAACCCCTTATAGTTATTAGATTTACTATAATAATGTCTACAATGCATATTGAATCTAAAAGAAAAGTATTTTTATTATACCTCCTTGTAGCCAGTGTGCCCGAATTGGTACACTAATGTTTGCGTCCCTATATTTTTATATGAGAAGTTAAAAGCTGTGATAAAATGACATGGAATTGTAGGTTATGTACTTATTTGATGAGAATAATAACGACACTTTCAATTTTATCGGTCTACATTACACAATAACACCAAAATTTAGCTTACCTGAACTGTCCTTAAAATGATTAAATTCAACAGCTTAAAAAATAATAATAGTAAGACAACTTCTTGTAATTTGAAACTATAACGTAATTAACACACTGTTAACAGCTACTTAATGTAACAATATTACAATTTTTGTCAATAGCTTTTTTATATACCCTCATTTAATAAGTGTTCCCAAATTGGCACAGCGGTAATAAATGGGTTAATAAAGAGAAAATACTTAAATACAATAAAGAAGTGCCTTTGATGATCGAAGGCTATTTTATGGGGTAAAACATTATGTAGTTAAGTGGGTCTGTCAAACTTTTACTGACTAAACCTTTGTGTGGAATTTAAACTAAAACCTCGTGCAAAACAGCGGCTTACACAACCGCTCTGATACCTAGGCAGTTCAATTGTTTAAAATGGTTATTATTTTAATTTAAACATCAACAATTTATCTTTTAAATAAACAAATTTAAAATACGTGTTACTAACTTTCTTGATTATATTTTATACTGCTTTCATTATTAATATTGTCAATAAAAGTACAAAATAGTTTTAAACAAACAACATTGGCAACAGACAAAATAAGAACAAAAATCTCCTAATAAAATGTACTAACAATACAAATGCTGATATAAAGATATGACTTTTAATTACCGCTCGTGGTACTATTATTAGTGTTCATAGTACATAATAGTACAGATATTATTGCCTTTATCTCTGTTGTTACAACCAGTCGTTAATGTTTATTACTTTTATTTTTATAAGCATTACCGAATTAGTATCAATAAACATCAGTAGGGTGATATGGGGTGAATTGGAGCTTACGTAGAAATAAAGAAAATAGTTAATGTGGTGACTATTTTTTGCCACAGGTGATTCTTATATATTTTATGAGTCGGTTTGTGAATTACGATGGACATGGGTGGATTTGTCGAGTATTTTGTCCGCTTCCACTATTTTATTCGAAAGACTACTTATGTACTCGTAGTTTAAGCTTTGTTAAATAAAGCTAGCTGATTGCCGCGGTTAAGCTACCTATGTTCTAAATTTTATCAAAATCCATTCATTAGCTATTGCGTGAAAGAGTAACAAACATCCATCTATCCATCCATCCTCACAAACTTTCGCATTTATAATATTAGTACCACGCTGGCCAGACTGATTGGTTTAATTTCAAGTTTTTCTTCTTTTTATTTCGTAAACATAATATTCACGGATAGTCCCTTAGTCGGTTTTTACGACACCCATGGGATGATATGGGGTGGTGACATATTGTATTCTTACTCCGTCACCACACGGAGAGCATTTATAATAATTTTGATTTTTATTTGGATAGAATTCAGTTTGACTATAGACTCAGCAAAAACACGTTTTTGTCTGATTGGTAATAATTATATAAAAATAAATTACATTTTGGTATCACTAAACAGCGTTAAAATCTAATTTTAAGATGACACTAGAAATGAGATTGTCGTGGTTAGCATAACGTCTAAAGAAAAGTAAACTAAGTTCATGACAGGTATTTATACTTAAATAAGATTGCGGCCTATTTAATTAGTATTCAAGAAGTCAAGACTATTTCTAGGAAACTAAACTTGTGGTCCCCACAATGTAAACTTGGCTCGGTTAACCATTTTAATGAAATTGCGAAGAACTTAATAATGAAGTTAGCGGTCTCTTTGTATATCAGATCTATTTACTGTGTTTATTTAGTCGGTGACTTTAAGTTCCCCAAATTAATTAGTTGAGCCCTGTAACAAATATCTAGGTTACAAGTAGGTTAATGTTTTGCTACTTAATAGTTTGTGGAGGAACTTTTATAATGTTGTTGTTTCTTTTTTTTGTTTTGGCAGTACTCTGTAGTATTTTCTAGAACAACTTGAATAAACCTAATGTCCTCGCTTAATTTAATAAATATGGAGTTACTGCAGAATACTTTAATTAAATGAAATATATTGTTAAAATCAGTAAAAATGTCCTAAATTGTCGGTTTTTACAAACTTACATCAGATTCTTTAATGTTTTGCGTATGTAATCCGCGCGTTGACCTAATACGTTAGAGAGATATTATTATGACTTATAAAAAAAACATTGTGAAGCTATATTTTTTAACAAAGTTATTCCCAAAAAAGGCAAAAATATTTTCAGCACAAAAAATCACTATCGTTTAACGTGATTGCAAATCAAACAAAACACGACAATACCCAAAAAAAAATATTTTATTCCAAAATATAATATTCTATAGGGTTACCAGTTTTAATATTCATATCTAAAAAGAGGTGTAATAAATTATTAAGGCTAACAAACCCGTTGCTAACAACAATACATGTAGTTATCGCGGTGACATAAATAATGGCATATTGTGTAGAAATTTGTTTATGGTATATTTTACTAAAGGCTCAAGCAGATATTCTTATATTGTTCATACTGTCTTTCATACATTTTCCTTTCAAAATTTCTATATTAAATTATCTTATTGAAAATGCCTGTAAATGTTATGCTGCAATGGCAGGCTACTGCAGTAAAGAAGTGACAAAAGATCTAATAAATTCGAACCAGCCTGTTCAGAATGGAATGTAATTTGAAAAACATTTCTTCTCTTGTTTTTATAAAGATTTGTTTCCTTTTAGTTTGGTTAGTGGCCAATCTGGTTTTGAGATTTTGTTCAAATCACCTATACCTGACTAAACGACTGTGTCACTACGGCCGAATACTAAAACGTCTATTAAAGAATTCTCATACAAATGTCTAGTTTAAGCGCCGCTTTACTTTAACTGACGTTTGAGTATTCGGCCGTAAGACAACTGCAGGTAGGTACCTACTTTTTACTGTTTAAACGTGCTCTCCTAAGCATGGAGAAGCTTAGATAAAATACCATTGATCGGTTAACTATTGTGGAATGACCTAGAAGGTGGATTTGTGATTTCTTGTGGCTGTGAGCGATGCAGTATTCTCATAAATATGTGATCTTTTTTTAGTTATCTTTTTCGACAATCTTCAGGTAGGATAAGATTGTGTTACAATTTATTTTACGCCATAATTCCACGGGTTCCATTGGTAACCAATTTTTTTTACAACGGTACTTAAAATGTTTGAGTGTCTTTGACGAGTTTCAAGAGGAACCTGGCGGTTAATTTAGAGTAAGTACCCGTTTTATTCCCGAAAAGTGATTTTTATCAAAACAAAATAATACTTTTTTTATTTAGGTCAAAAACTTTTAGAAAGGTTATTTATAACGGGTCCGTAGGTTACGCCCCCAGTGTGTTTTGCCCCCGTGGTGGAAGCCCCCGATTTCGTTTTAGTACTATAATATTTATTAGTTAAATATTTTTATCAAAAGTACAGTCAGATAGCAAAGTGTAACCTATTATAAAAAATGTCTAAGTCATGGTTCATTATTAAAATCAAAATCATAGAGCTCGAGAAACTCGTTTTCACTTCCTTTTTTAATTTTTCCATAACAACTCTAACTTCATTTTTCATTAAGTTAGGTTGACACTCAGCATTATGACACTTTTGGATTTGTACATTGTCACTTTCCTCACTTAATTTTATAGAACCACTACACTTGCCATGTCTTTTATTTACGCATGTCCACACACTCGATTTATTATTTTTCCTATGAAGATTATAAGCAAATCCGACATGTAGTAACGTTCTTCCACCTAGTTTATTTGAAATTATTTTGTAATTGGTTTGTGCTAAACCCCGTGAAGGACCTGGACTTGCCATTTTGAGTTAACATGACCGACTAAACTTTCTTATCAGTAACAGTAACATATTGCAACTATGTGGGAAAGGGATAGAAATAGTGCCCATCGCTATGTTTGCTATTTTCACTGTCCGTCACCCTGGACTCTATTGTTTTCAACCCTATCTTTCCCTTTCTTTGATTACCTATCTCTTTCTTTTAGAATTCGATCTGGCTATTGTGTAAAACCAGTTTGGCCGGGCACGGGCGCCTCGTTTAGACAAAGTACAAAGTAATCCATCTAAAGTAAATAATTGTAATATAGTAATAAAGTGAATATCCTTGTAGCATGTTTATAGTATCCAATATTGTGTTAGTTAGAATACTTATTTAGTAAGTTTGTCTACGTATTTGGTTCCGAAACACTTTTTTCATCGTCTGTATCTAGTAAAAAATATTTTTATTTCGGCGAAATCAACTATAATAACTTAATTTAAAATCGGGGGCTTCCACCACGGGGGCAAAACACACCGGGGGCGTAACCCACGGACCCTTTATAACCTATTGTAGTTTGTTATTTGTAAGATTTTTATGCGGTTACCGTTATCGTCGGTCGAGGCTCGTCCTCTAAGAGCAACTTAAAGGGTAATATAATATCTTGTAATCTAGTAATAAACTGTAATATAATATCTTGTAATCTAGTTTATTACATTTCCAGTTTTGCTTATTATCTAGTTTTAAATAAAAGGTAAATGGATGATTGACAAAATGTAATAAATAATAAAAAGGTTGAAAGTAAAAAAATGGATGTAAGTATAGAGACAGAAAATAAGAATTTTACAGTAAAGTACAATATATAAAGTAATTAAGCCAATTACCTTACAATATGAAAGAGACATCGAAATTCAAAGAAGCATGCCATTCCGTGTAGTCTTCGGCTTAAAACGTATCCTTAAACCACGTCCAGAGTGTAACCAGTGTCGAAGCGCCAGTGAGCTCTCAAGAAAAAAGACAGACAGGTCATGATAGTTCAAATACTTAAATTAACTTATTGTATTCTATATCCGTGTGGTGACGGAGTAAGAATACAATATGTCATCACCCTATCTCATCCCATAGGTGTCGTAAAAACCGACTTATGCCCGATTTACACATCGACAAGTACAGTAGCGAGTTAAGTAATATTTTAAGATTAAGTTGATTTAAATAGATCTCCATCCTATTTTTTGGCGAGTTAAGTACGAAGTAGCCCCCTCTCTCGCGTCTCGCCATCTTAAATCGGCAAAAAATAGGATGGAGATCTATTTAAATCAACTTAATCAACAACTTACTACTTAACTCGCTACTGTACTTGTCGATGTGTTAATCGGGCTTTAGGGACTATTCAATGATATCTTAACGAAATGAAAAGAAGGAAAACTTGAAATTAAACCCTATACCAATCTGCCTGGCCAGCGTGGTATTAGTAGGCCAAGTATTCCTCCGTCATGGGAGGAGGCCCGTCCCTGCAGTGGGACATTAATGGACTATTTGATGATTCTATCTAAATCGATATTATATTACCGAGTCATCGAATCTAAGTTTAACCCCTAATTTTTCAATCCAGCTTACTGTCATTGATATCCGCAACGTTGGGATTATAATGACCGATTGTTTTTTTTCCTTATCCTTATGTAATTTATTTTAGTAAGGTTTACTAACAATTGAACTGTACTATTATATTTATTATTATTTATACTGACCGCAGAGATGTATATGTATATTCTCCTATACTACATTGTAATTTACCCAACGATAGTTGTATAAAGTTACTTTGGTATAAAATAATTAAATTTAATGTATAAAAGATTAAGTAAAACAATTATTATTTATATGTCGTAGCACATTATATCAAAACGTAAACGTATATCCTACCTACAAAATAAAAATAAAACAAATCCTAGGATCAGTATATACTATCCTGTAACCTTCAACATAATTTCTGTAAAAAAAAACGTCTAAATTACAACTTCCAAAAACCAAAACCTACGAAGTATAAATCTATGAATAAACAAAATGGCTACCAAAAAAATAAATAACATTAATCAAGGGAATTTGAGTAGAAAAGGAGGGATTACTGCGGATGTAAAGGAGTTTAATATTACATTGGAGATATAAAAAGGATTAATAGATGATTACAAAGGTTTTACTATTAATACCACCTTCTCCGTGATACTGGAATAAGGGTAGACTGAGAAAATATATATTATTTTGTATAAATTTAGGAAAGTGGATTATTAATAAATGTTTTTTGACGTACTAGAAATTATGCCTTGTATCGCGGTAACTATAAAAAATCTTAATTTATCTGACACTAGGAATTTTTTGCTACGTAATGCTACGGCGTAGCAGCTCTACAAATTCTCTACGGTGAGACTGACGTTTAGTTACGAGTTGGTTTTGTGCTGGTTTTTCAGTGCAGTTTTAATGTTTATGTTTTTTTTATATCGTTAAGTCGTTTATGCATTAATCAATAGTGTGCTATTTTTCTAGCATAAAAACTAATTTCACTGTCTTATCTAGTTATAATAATAATTATTTGATTGCTGCACTATGTTACATTAATTTTCATTGATATGTATGTCAGTTTTAGTGGTTTACTATAACTTAGAAATGAGCTTAAATGTGCGCCATTACTTACATTTAATTTCATTTCATTATGTTTAATTTAAAAGCTATAACATTTCTTAATACCCTAACATACAACGAAGTTGAACAACTATTAAGACCTATTCAGTAAGAATATTCTGCACCCAAACACACACACGTAGACACACACACACAAACATTATAATGTTTTCATTTTGTTTTAATTATTGTATTCTTTTAAAAACTATTATTTTGAAATTGTTTTAAGATCTCTTTAGTCCTAAGAAAACGTACTGTTGATGCCCGCGATACAGGCTTTGCCTAGTGCGGTTGTCATTGTAAATTATTTATATTGTAAACACTGGACTGCCTAATAAAGTTTTTATTTATTATTATTAATATTTATTGAAAAATCTAAGAAAACGATAGTATGAAAAATCTAACTTCTGATATGTAAAGACCTAATATTCAGTTAATTAGTATTCACATTCAAAATACTTTTTCTTCTCTAACCATGTTTTGTTCCATATTTCGTTTTGTATGTCAGAACATACAAAACAAAATATGGAATCGATGCGTGTTTTATTTCAAAACCAGTTATCGTCGAGTAGACTTGGCAGTAGATATGAAAGGCTTTCTTTGAGGCATTATTTGAATTTTATTTACGCTGACGATAAAGTGCTGGCAATCGCATGCGATGAAGCTGCCATCTAGTTATTTATATCAATACTAGGGATAACGAGCACGTTGTTATTGCCTGTATAATATATATAATAATAATAACAGCCCATTAATGCCCCACTGCAGGGATGGACCTCCTCCTTTGACGGAGGGATACTTGGCCTACTAATATCACGCTGGCCAGACATAGATACACAGACAGGATAGGTATAGGGTCAAGTTTTCCTTCTTTTTATTTCGTAAAGATAATATTCACGGAGAATACAATATGTCACCACCCCATCTCATCCCATGGGTGTCGTAAAAATCGACTACCCGGATCGGCTTATTCCACTTTTCCCCGGGCTATCCGTGAATATTGCCTGTTATTTTTCTAAACATGGCGGTCTGGTTTTGTATTAAGTTCTACATACATACAAAAACTCACACTTTATAATAGGGGGTAGATAGTAAGTACCGAGCTTCAAGTACGTACTAGGATCAGTCATCATCATAACAGCCCATTAATGTCTTACTGCAGGCACGCCTCCTCCCGTGACGGAGGGATACTTGGCTTAGTAATACCACGCTGGCGAGACAGATTAGTATTGGGTTTAATTTCAAGTTTTCCTTCTTTTTATTTTGTAAAGATAATTTTCACGGATAGTACCTTAGTCGGTTATTACGACACCCATGGAATGAGATGGGGTGGTGACATATTGTATTCTTACTCCCTCACCACAGGGATGTGCTTAGCTTTTCTATATTAATACATATTTTTATACAAATAAAAAAAAAACATTGTATAAACTTATTGCAAAGAAGTAAAACGACGTTATGAAGTAGTGACGTGGGTGAGCCTGTTGCTTGCTGAGTAAATCATAAATATTGAAATATTTATCTATTAAAATTAGATATATAAACACGAAATGTGTATAATTTTGTTAATAAAAGTACTTTTAGTAAAATATAGCCTTTAAAAGTTTCCGGAAAACCTGTTTGTGCGTGCTTACACTAGCGTGCATTGAAGTTCTTATTACTAAGACTTTCTGTTACAAATGTTTCTATCGTTCTAAATGTTGCTACTGTTACAATACAGTTTAGTTACCTGAGTATTTCAGTACAGCAAAGTCTTTAATTTTGCTGTATTTATAATTGTAAATAATTTTGTGTGTTACTTTTTCTAATACACAACGTCTAATAGTTGATTTTACCATACCGGCGGCGGTAGGAGATGCATGTTACTAGACTCTTTGTGGTTATAACTTTGTATAAATACAATCATTTTTGTTTAGTCTTTCCCCCTTCGGTAGGCGGCGAAAAAAAACGCGTCCCTTTTTTAAACATATTTCATTACTGCTCCACTTCTATTAGTCATTGCGTGATGCTATTATAGCCTATGACACTTGCCAATAAATGGACTAATCAACACAAAAAGTATTATTAAAATCGGTGTAGTAGTTTCAGAGATTACCCCCTACAACGTCACACACTCACAAACTTTTCCTCTTTACAATATTAGTATAAAGATACGTCATTACGGCAAATCTGATGCAAAGTTTGACTATAGCCATGAAGGCTGATAGTCATAAAAAGCTTTATTTCGTTGCCTCAGTTTTGACTGTTAAGTGGCTTTTGACTCTAATTGCTATCCAGCTGGCCATTTTTATGTCAAATTAAATTGTATAGTATAATGGTATTATACCACACAAACAATTTGATATACACCGTCTTTTACCTTACATGGGTATCAAACATTAAAAATACAATTAATTAAACATAAAGTATTTTTTCACTCTTATTTACTTGTATTTCAACAGCTTTTATGTTTAATGGAGTACTCTCGACGTATGTAAGGCGTAAATGTAATTACATTAGCAAATAAATTATTCTTTTAATCAACGTATAACGTCAGATTGTAACTGTGTCTGTGAAAGTACTTAAATATCTTATGTTTTTACTTTTTATGTACTTATTATGTTATGGGTAAGGCGGTTATCACACTGCCACGCACCACGCTGCATGTTGCGTTTCGACGCACCTACGCGCGTACACGCGGGAGTGCAGATCTGCATGTTTCGCCGCTTGTAGGCGCGTGATCTGCATGAACGCACGTGGATGCATTTTCTGTGTGTTGGACTGCGCGTGTTTTCTATACAAATGGAGGTACTTACAAGCAACGTTAGAACACGCATCCACGCAACATGCAGCGTGGTGCGTGGCAGTGTGATAACCGCCAATACCCGAAGTGCGGCTACACCTAGTTTTAGCCGGTTAGAACTAGGTGTAGTCATTTACTCTTGGTTAAAACTAGTACTAACCGATTGTTTTCGGGTAAAACTAGGTCTAGCCTTCATCAAGCCGGCTACAACTAGGTCCAGCCTTTCACTGTTGGATAAAACTAGGGCTATCCGATATCATTCCGGCTAGAACTAGTTTCAGACTAAAACATGGTGGTATACATAAAAGTTCTTTTATTTAAGGCTTATTTTTTGTACACTACATTAATAATATTTCACATAGCGCTATCTAGATCTGAACTAAGCAGAGCTTGTGTTATAATCTGTCATTATAAACACGCAAAATGGGTCTTCCATTTAATCCAACTCATACTTCAAATTAGTACTGCCCACGCACTCAATTTACATACGTTTCACGTTACACACTACTATGTGAATAAATGTATATGTTACAAAATGATAGAATCTAAACTACAGTATATCTTAGACCAGTGCATCAAAACTCATGTGAAGGTGTTTTTCAATTGTTTTTAGGTGTTTTCTTCTACATTCATTGTTTATAAATGTGATTTGGAGCTCCCACTTTTATGTACAACCTACATCACGACGCTACCTTTATCATTGAATAATCCTTGGTTATGGTTATGTATGGTATACAATGGTTGCAGCGCCTAATTACAGTTATCTCTTATGTAAAAAAAATGACGTCAAGAAAATGCAGCAGTAGAGTTTGTTGCGCCGCTTCTTCTCTACTAGCGTTTTGGAGGCGGTGGTAAAGTTTTCTAAACTTTGAAATATTTATAAACTTAGATTAAGTAGTGTTAGATGACGTCAAAAAGATACAATATTATTGTACTTCTTTGAATAAATAAATGAATATGAATATTCTATGAGGTTTAATGTATAATATCTAGTGCTAACATATACACTATTGTCGTTTAAATCCACACATAATTCTGTAACAAAATGATAGAATCTACACTACAGTATATCTTAGACCAGTGCATCAAATCTAATGTGAACCAAGAGATGCAAACTACAGTATATCTAAGGTCATTGCATTTTTTTAATTAAGAGTGAATACGGCTTTTCAATTGTTTTAAGGTTTTTTTTTGTTGGATTCTATGAGTTTTAAGGTGAAATATCTAGTGCTTACATATTATATACACTATTGTCATCCATTCATAATTCTGTAACAAAATGATAGAATCTAAACTACAGTATATCTTAGACCAGTGCATCAAAACTCATGTGAACCAAGAGATGCACTTACGTAGTTAGACAGCACTATAAATCTCTTATCGCGTTACATACTGCTCTGGAGCACTAGCAACCATTTATCAACCAGATCCGGACTGTAACTGGGACTTTTTGTTAAAAGGAAGACAATATCTTTTTGGGCTGTCAACGTTTAGTTGTTGGTGTCTAGATTTTACGCTTTTAATGTTTTTTTTAATTAATTAAGAGTGAATACGGCTTTTCAATTGTTTTTAATTGTTATTCTTCTGCATTCTATGAGTTTTAAGTTAAAATATTTAGTGTTCACATATACAATATTGTCGTTTAAATTAATTTTATAACTCTGTAACAAAATGATAGAATCTAAACTACAGTATATCTAAGACCAGTGCATCAAAACTCATGTGAACCAAGAGATGCACTTACGTAGTAGACAGCACTATATATCGCTTATCGCGTTACATACTGCTCTGGAGCACTAGCAACCATTTATCAACCAGACTGTAACTAGGACTTTTTGTTAAAAGGAAGACTATATCTTTTTTGGCTATCAACGTTTGCTTGGTGGTTTCTAGTTTTTTCTGATGAAGTTTTCAAATAATTAAGTGACAAAGGAATCGTATAAACTGCCACGCACGTGAATCCGGGTTTCATTATAACGCACAATGATTATTTTTTGTGTCGCCATCAAAACAGCCTATTAATGTCCCACTGCAGGGACGGGCATCCTCCCGTGACGGAGGGATACTTGGCCTACTAATACCACGCTGGCCAGACGGATTGGTATAGGGTTTAATTTCAAGTTTTCCTTCTTTTTATTTCATAAAGATAATATTCACGGATAGTCCCTTAGTCGGTTTTTACGCCACCCATGGGATGAGATGGGGTGGTGACATATTGTATTCTTACTCCGTCACCACACGGAGAAGTGTTCTTTGTGTTATCCACAAATAATTCTCCTGAGTCTGGATGTTCTTTGTGTCCATTATATTGACGTCTGTAAAGATCTCGCGACACAGGGCATGATCCCTAGAGTGGGAGTTGTCTTTTTAAAATAATATATTTGGAAACATAATGATCATCGATTTTGCTTTGGTTAAACTCTCAAACCCGATATAACTCAACATTTTTGTAAAATGATTCTTTATAAATGTGGACTCATAAGTACATTATAGAGAATTCCAAAGTAAAATAGAAAAATGTCTCTTAAATAAGATTATTTAAGAGACACTTTTCTACTTCACTTTAGAATTCTGAAAATATGTACATACATATTACCATATTTATAGTCCAGTCCGTAAACAAAACAGTTCTGGTCATAAAATAGATTTGATAACGACATGATAATAATACCTTACTACAAACGGTCACTGATTACCATAGTAACCTATTTTCCTTGTTCCATTGTACTTGCATACAATAAGATTTAACGGAACACTCCGTATTTTTCTACGAGCTTTGGAATAATAAGATTCAGGAAAAGCTAATCATTTTACTAATCTTTCATGGAGTCGAAATAAAAGTGGTCTGATTTTTCTTAAGAATTGAAACCAGTTCATTTAAAGAAATATTTTTATTTGTTATATTGATTGATCAACGCAACTTACTTTGCTCTCTTAGAATCACCTGCTAACTAATCATTAGTCAACAACTTTACTTCGTCTAATAAAATCACTTGGTTGATCGAAATACAACACGAACATGAAAAGCCACTTGCTTAAAATATGTTAAGTTTCGTTATATTTATCAGCTATTTGTAGATTTACCTCATCTAACATTTGAAATATTCAGGCAGCTCTATACGACGCTGAAGACTGGACCATATTGCTGTCCATTGTTCAAAATCGTATACTTTTAGAAAAGTAGTCACACATTATTATTGTTACATTAACATACTTGTATTATGTAAATAGATGATATTCTTGTCTTAAAATAATGAAGTTTAGTACAATTAGAAAGTAATTTTATACCATTTTCTCTGACGATACTAACTTATCGATGATGATGTGATGTATATCATTTTACTACTGTTTTAAATCATCTCAGTACATCAATAATCAATTTTCTTTAAATTTCAACTTTATTGAACAAATATCATTTTGATTGTTTCCATAGCTTCACAGTGATCTCTAAATGTCACTCTTGATTGGTTGTATTTTCGTGTTGAATTTACAAGAGATTTTTTGTGACCTAAATGAATACATTATTACTAACCTTTATTGAGGCCGTAAATTTCCAATTGTTTTGTTTGGCAAGCTCTCTTTTTACTATTCAATAAAAATAAATAATGAAAATGTTTTTATATTGCGTGAGCTTTTTCGCAGTTATATAACTTGCTGAAACTATAAAATTACACAAGTACAGCTTTATTAAACATTTTCACCCTTACTCATAAACGCCTCTTAAATTTTAGTCAATTGATTAGCTTAAATTCTTGGTATAAGGGTGGTTTTGCTTGGTACAAGGTTGGTTTTCCTAATAAATATCTCGCTAAACAAAGATTAAGTATAAATGGCGTTTATGAGTAAGGAGGTTTGTTTAATAAAACTGTACTTTTCATAGGTTATTTTAGACACGGTGAGTTTTGGTTGTACTGGTTTCAACCATCTTGGTCAGAGGATTAGTTACCAAAGCTAAAAGTTGGAATACCCGTTCAATTCAATGCTCTCATGGTAACATTCGACACATACTGCACATTAGAACCGAACCAATATAAAACTCAGTCTTGTTCTTTCTGAGTGTTTTTCTTAACCCCACTGGTGTTTGTAAAAGTCCCAGAGACATAGCTACATTGTTACTACTTATGGGCTTTACCTGAAATAAAGATTATTTAATTTTATTTTCTTTTCTAATTTATAGCATTTGTAGCTTTATTAACACAGCTATAAAAAATGTATCTCAATAATACAAACTGTTCATTTAGAAAATAGTACATCAATATCATGAAGATTGTATTGTGATCGCAAATTCTAAAGCCTACAATGCTCGACTCTACAGATTGTGTAGTCGACGTTTAAGAGGTTATTTGATTGAAAGATTTGACGGCTCAAAGAGAAATGATTAGTTTGATAGATTCGTGTTTTTGTTGACGGATTGATATCTGGCGTTTGGTTATTTCATTAATAAAGAGTTTGCAAAAGGTACTCTCATTAGTAATATAATTATATGAACTAATAAATCGGTCTTTAAATATTACACTGCTGTAATAAGTATTAATTAACAACAGCCTATTAGTATTGTTCTTAATTCCTTTTTACAGACGTATGGTATATTAAAATAATTTTTTTTTGTTCCTTAAATTCCTAAAGAAGAATAATAGATAAGGAATTATTATCATCATTGTTGAGTTCACGGCGCGGCTCTAGAATTATAATCTAAGGAAATGAGGAAATTAGGACATGACCATAGATTCCTTTAAACATTTACGTTTAAAACCTACACACGCTAAGTGGTGCCATCACCATAACAGCCCATTAATTTCCCACTGCAGGGACGGGCCTCCTCCCATGACGGATGGATACTTGGCCTACCAATACCACGCTGTCCAGACGGATTGGTCTATGGTTTAATTTCAAGTTTCCCTTCTTTTTATTACGTAAAGATAATATTCACGAATAGTCCCTTAGCCAGTTTTTACGACACCCATGGGATTCTTACTCCGTCACCACACGGAGGGTGGTCCCATATCTTTCTATAATTGCAATGAATATTCTTAGGTAAATACCTACCTGTAAGCATTTCGCGACTCAGCCCTTTCGAAGTTAAAAGTCGATTTTTATTTAAATCACTGCATCACGGCTCACCTAATCTTAAAAAGGAATGGTATAATGTTAACTGTAAAATGGCTGGGATTCGTACCCTTTCTATTGCAAACCTTAACCATTAGGATACTAACATTTGTTTTTATTAGAATTTGTTTTCGTCGTACTTATTCGGTAAAGTTTCTTCTACGCTGTGATTGAAAGAAGTGATCTGCGAAACAATGTAACATTCTAGTTGTTGGTTTTTTACATTTTTGTTTGCTGTGTATTCTTCTTAACGTTTCTTAAATGCATTGACGAAATTGATGTCCTTCAAAAACAAAAAGCTTGGACTAATAATAAGACTAATAATGTGTGTAAATTTTCAATTTTAATTAAAAACTATGGATAATTTATCTGAAATAAACTATTATTATTATTGTTTGATGTAATTCAAATTATATATTACATAATAATAATATAATTTTTTAATATAGTAAAAATTTTAATGAACTAATGTAATATAATTTTTAATAATTTCATAAATATAATCTAATGTAATTCTAATCTCATCTAATGTAATTTTAATTAATAATGTAATCAAATTTTTATAAAATGTAATGTATGGGTTATCCTAAAATAAATAACTATTTATTTATAATAAACCTATAATTTTAGTCATAAGTAAGTAGACGCAGAAGGGGAAATAAACTCTGTACTACTACACAGTTTCATTCCCTTTTACTTCTCTGCCAATTCAATGTTTGTCAAAGTGACAGCTTCATGTAAACGTGACTGTGTAGTGAATTTAGAGTAAAGTAAAAGCATTTATTAACAAAAAAGAAATAAAACAAATTGTACAGTATCCTTTGGCCCCACAAGCCTGTCCTATGGGTACCAAATCACAAATCAAAAAGGAAATAGAATTTTGTAAAATTAGACACAATACAGAGCAAGGTTAAAGGGCAAAGCATGACACGTTAAAAGTATTACTTTATAATCTTTTACGTCATCCTAGGGATAAAAAATAAGGCTTGTTATTTCGTATACTCAATACTAAACCCTTCTCACAAAACATTACAGTCGTATTTTATGTGTAATTACTAAATATTATAATCTATCTTTAATTACACAAAACAAGTTTTCGGGTAATAGGAAAAATAAATTCATTTAACGATGTACACACAGCAACTAATAAAGCTAGACACTCATGTACCTTAATACCTTAAAATAAGACACAATTTCAAATGAAAATGTTTAACTTGGTGTGTTGCTGCGTGTACATAGTGATTATCATTTGTTATAAAAAAACATAACATTATAAATATACTAAGGATACGTAGTATCGTTTTTATTGTGGCATAAACAAAGCATTTTATATATTTCGTTTATGATGTGTGTAAATTATTGTTATGTCTTTTATGTACTCTGTATTTCAGAAAATATATGAGTTTCTATAAAATTACTGTTATTGTATGAGAAGTTATTAATTATGTTTTTACTTTTAATGTATTGTTGTTTTCTATGTCGATGAAATACATTTGTTTTTTTAAATAAAAAGTTGTCGTGTAGCTTGAGTAAAAGTTTTTCAAGTTTAATTTTATTACTTTGTTTATTTTATTGTTCTTATACTTACGTAGGTCACCTTAGCTGTGAATAAAAAACGTTAAACTTTAATGGCAAAGTATAAGGACTAAGGCTACTTATGAAAAAAAGTGAAAAAAAGTTGTGTAATGTATATTGTTATTTATTTTATATTTGTATGTTATTTAGTTTTAAATTTAATGTATTAGATTTTCTATTATGATTTTCAACTATTTTTTAACGAAATATTTTTTTTTTCAAACCAATTCCTTTGCTTATTACGCTTAAAATTAAAGTCAGATTACTGTGTTAGTTACACCCATGTATGTAAATTTTAATACTGTACAACTATGTGCGTGCATCTACTTATAAACTTTTCGTGACGATGTCGCGTAGTAGTTAGTAGAAGACATGTATTAACCTTTGTGAAAATTGTGATGATAATTTTATAATATTATAGTATACTTTAGTAGTTTATACGTACAGGGCGAAAAGCGGGTTGCGGAGTGCCGGTTTATAACGATCTAAGCGTTCAGTGGTCTCTGCCTATGTTTCATGGAAGAAAGGCGTGAATTTATGCACGTATGTAATGTACTATCTATAGTATAGTTACACTTTACAACAAGAAGTACGGTTTTCTTAAAGCTGACACTAGTTTATTAACCTTAAAGTTTATTATGTTAACAAGAATATTGCGCTTTTAAAAGTGATTTTTGAATACTAATTACGTATTATTTTATTAATACAACTACAAAAAACGACAATACCTTGTCTAATAAACTAGTTTCGTCCGTCTAAAACCATACAACGTCCGAAGTATCAGAAGCACTAGCTATAAGTGAATGTTTAACATTTTACTTCGTCTAGAAACTGTTCTTTGCCAATTTTTATTTTATTTTTATCGAAGGCAGATGTTATCGATAGCAATACACCCGGCAGTTGAATATAAACAGCCCATTTTGATTCCTAAAGGTACGACTGTTTGAACAAAACATTTTTGAGTATATGGCTTGAGGCGGGGTAGGTTGATGATGATCCTTTTACCGCCTTGATCCTTTTACGGTAAAAATAAGGGTTGCTATGTAGTGTAAACTTGCTGTTTTGAAACGTATTGTTTTTGTAAAATAGGGTAAAATATTGTGTAGGCGTTTTACTGTAAGTGATAGAATAAACAAAGTAAATAGAAATTTAACAAATTAATGATAATTATTTGTATTTTAAAAAATCTATAAATCTAAACTAAAATTCATATTTTTACTTTTTTGCTTCTTACAGATAATTGCTGCTTTATTGATTTGCATTTCTAACGGAACCACCTAAACTTAAGATTCAATAATTTGTAAATCTCACACATTTATATTCAAAGAGGATTCAAACCTGCGATCTAATACACGATATTTGCCAACAAAGCAGTACATCAAGTAAATCTCATACCAAATTAAAACATTTTCTCCCTGTCATTTACTTCAAACAGGGTGTTAAAAATGTACCCATTAAGTCTTATGAGAGTAATTTTGATCTAAAGCATCGCATTTCTGAGCCTTGTTACTCGTCTTACTCACTGAGATATTTGAAACATGGCCGCCGTTACAAAAGTAGGACACGCATTACACTCGAATAAGTAAGGCGACACGCACGCATACATGGAGGAGTGAAGATGTGATGTTTGTTAAAGTTTTTAGCTATTTTTAGAGTGAAATATGGGTTGTAGAATATTGCACCTGCATGTCAATTCTCGTATCTTAAAATCGTTAAAAATTCGGTTAAGTTAACTTTTCCCAATTTTTAACGATTTTAAAGAACGAGAATTGGCCTGCTTATTGCAATTGGAACCTAAAAATTGAAATGGAAATTTCTTGTCATCTGTTTTTTCCGAGTCGCCTTGAGAAGAATCAAATAATGGATAATCTTTTATGAAAATATCTGCTTCGGTAGCAAACCAGTTTTGTGCACAAGTATATGGCTTGGAAACCCATCCAAGTTAATCATTTGTATGATCCAAAAATTATTGTCTTAAGGTGCTCCCTCATCGGGAGCATTCGCGTGTAATGTAACATTATAGATTCGACTTTGAGTATTACATTACTATACTACCTCCCTGACTGACGAACATTCGCGTATAATGCAATATTTAGTATAGATTTGAATTTGGAAGCATTCTGATTTAGTGTTACATTACAAACTTGCGCATTTTAATGCTCGGTTCTCCTCCTCCACTGATGAAAACTCGATTTTATATCATTACAGTTTATGCCCTGTAATACTCAGTTCTCTTCCCTCATTGATGTAATGCACGACTCTGTAACGTTACATTACACGCGAATGGTTCCAGTGAGGGAGCACCTTTAAGTCTGAATGAGTGTTCTTTGTGTCTGTTAATTATATATTGTTAAAGGGGCACAGACCTTAAACCCTGAAGCCTGGAAGAAATAGATTTACAGACTGACCAAAAAAAAATACAATTTCAAAAGGATTTCGATTCTTTACTTTGAAGTCAAAGCCCCAAAAAAAATCAAATTCGCTTTCTTTTGTAAAATAATATTACTTATTTTTTGAATTATTAATATATTCAGTATTTTAATACCAAGTCTCAATGGACGAGTTAATTTACAGTCTGTCAGAGTCGAAGTAGTTGTAACTAAAGTAATTTTAAACTCCAAAATGTACATTACGAGTCGGTTCGACAAAGTCACTAGGGTATTTTGAAATACCTGTCGAAATTCTGAACAATAATTTTTCTTATTGCTTTTAAAAGTAAACTTTAAACATGATTTTCATTCTGTCATTCTGTAAATATAGAGAAAGACGTATCACGTTTTGTGGAGAGAAAAAACATCTTATAAGAATGTTAAGTAGGACATTATATGTATTTTTATCAACGTTTGACTAATGTATTCATGACGATCATCATCCTGACAATTATGTCAGTCTATAATTTTTTTTTCATCTATAACTATTGTTGAATCTAAAGACACACAGAAATAACCATACCAAAGAATAACACAAAGTAGGCAAAATATTCAATTTGCGATTGATTAATTTTTAAAAGGTTAAGTGAGTCTATTATCCCGACGTTTCACTCCACACCTACTGTGATCACAGTTAAGTCCATAATTGGCACTCCAGACGGTTCACCTTTTACCTTAATAACATTTTTTATAAAAACCTCTAACTTCAAATGAAAATATCCTCGTTTTAATATTTGCCTCATCAGCGCTCTTTGAAAACTAATTTAGAACTTTTTGCCTGACCCACAATCCAGTTTGAAGATACAATCTGGAAATGGGAGGCTATTTTATATTTAATCTTTAACATTCGCACGCCTATTTCTTATGACGTAACTTCTATCGTTATATTATTAGTACAAGGCGACTGCGAGTGCGTACTGGAAAACGCAGGGTGAAGAGACCCGTCACAACGACCAGGTTAGGTTGGCAAGAAATCGGTGAATGAGGAAGGTACAAGACCTAATGGTGCTGTAACGGTGTCATACGTATTTTTCATTATAGAATAAAGGAATACTATTAAACATTAACCTCCTTACTCATAAACGCCTCTTAAATTTAATCACGGTTTAGCGAGATTTTTATTAGTAAAACTAACGTATACCAAACAAAGCCGTAAGAATTTAAGCTAATCAATTGACTAAAATTTAGGAGGCGTTTATGAGTAAGGGAGTACGTTTCTAATCTCATATCAATCGTTTACAAATAAATGAATCCTAATTAAAATGTAATTTTAAAACTTTTTACATACCTTTACACAACTTAATAAGAAATTTAATAAAATTATTTTATAACCATTTACTATAGTAAAGCCTTTGCTGAACTAATAACATTTTGCTAATAAACATTTTCAAACAAAATACCTTAAATGGAATGTTTTAATTACATAGGTACGTGTCGTATTTTCTATTATTAGTTTGTATTTATATTAAATATCTTTGAAATACCGCAATTAGAGTTTAATGTTGACTGTCAAGAGTCAAAGTACGTAATTATTTGTTAAAAGCTAATTTTGCTTTATTAAAAAACATTTTTTATATAAAGACATGTATAGCATAGCCTTTGGTAAATACCGCAGCTGTTAGTTCATACTAGTATGGTTGAATATTATGGGTTAGAAATATTGCTAGAAACAAACTGCGCTGTACAAATTCAACGGTATGGTTAACTTTGCTAAGAACGCAAGTGGTCCAGTAGTTATGGCAGTACTAGTTTATTCGTTTTTTCCTTAGAGTTGTTCGCACGATAGTCAATCCTTCAAGGTTCACCAAAAATCATAAATTAATTATACTAAGATTGTCTTAATAGTATTCAACGAAAACAGTGACTGGCAGGTGTCTTAGCATCCACAAACAATGAAAATACGTTGATCATCACACCCATAATAGGTTATGCTTTATTAACAGCTCTCTAACTAGTCCTTATTTTGGTATAATATTTTTTTCTCGTCTAACTGTCATATAATGAATAAAGTATGTAGTTCAATGTTCAGAACAGTGGATTTTGCACAGTTTTTTAGCTCTCCTGTAAAGTGTCAAAATGCCGATACGCTTGTTTGGCTCTTATGTGACGTATAAAGAGTCAGGCCAGAAAGAAAACACAGTCATAAACAGCTGCTAGGCTTTTAGTATTAAAGAAGAAGAAGTATTAAAAACACCAGCTAGTTGCGGTCACCTGGTCAATACGGTGAGAAGACAGTAATAAACGGTCAACTCATACCTTGTACACAGTACACATTCCAGTATCTTCAGAATATCAGCCCTATGGATAACCATATCACAGTGCTGAAAAGGGTTCCCTTTTTGGTCCCTCACTGTTTCATTGACTGACTATGTATTTAATTGTTTTCCTTTTCCTTTCTTTTTTTGTGACAGTGTGAGAACATAATAAATAATTTTTCTTTCTTCCTTTCTTTCAGCACCTACCTACAGTTATAAACTAGTAAATTTCCTCAACTATATCCTGTAACGTCAACGTAGATTTGACAAAAATACGTGCCGCACATAACATTGAATAATTTATTTTGTCTCTTTTTGGGGTTATTTTTCTGGCATATTTTTTCTTCGTTAAAACTGAGGACGAGTCGCTCTCCTTGCATGCCAACATGATTGTGTGCGTGTGTTGTAGAGTATTTGACAGTAAAACTGTGGAACTTTCTCGACTTTTTAAGGAAGTAGTCTTTAAATAAACATACAACATACCTCTCTCTGACTATATTTTTATCATTTAGTATTCTGGGTTTGTAGTCTTATAGGACTATTTAGCCAGACTTTAATATTAGTGACTATTTTAAACTTAAACTCTTGAAACTGGTTTACTTTAATTTTCGTGTCTAGTTTCAATTTGAATTTTTACGCCTACAGCAAAGGATGAGGTAAAGTATTTTCTTAAACCGCGAAACATTAATTCAAGCTTTATTTAAGAATCAAAGCCGTTAACTAAATACACTACATTGCAATTAATCAATATACTTAACGTAAAGTATCATTGATCTTGATAGTGCTTATTTAAACATTAAATCCTCTATCCACAATTTAAACAAGCTAAAGCAGGTACTAATCGTTCAATACGAGCTCTGAATCCAATTTTCCGCCAAAATCCAATAACATTTCATCGAACTAAGCGAAATACCTCGGTTACTGTCAGCATTTCCAAACGATGCTTTTCATCATTGTGACGTAAAGCCATAGTATGATAGCTAGTATAGCAAGAGACAATATAAATGTTTCGATATCTTGTTACTTCTGATCGTTTATTTTGTAAAACTTATGGCATGACTTGATTTAAGAGAATAGGGAAGTATTTTTGATTATAATAAATGTATTTTGTTTGTGAGTGTACATTGCAACTGGTTCATTTTTAGTTGTTATATATTGGTTTATATTTACAATTGAGCAACTTATTTTCTTGTACATAGTACATTGTCAGATTTTTTTTATGTATTATTTAGTTCTCAACCTATGAAACATAAGTATATTAAGGCCCTATCGCAGGAACAGGCCTATTTCAGAGATCAAGGGGAAACATGGCCTACTAATACTTCGTTGACAAGACGGATAACAACCAAAGTATAAAGTACCCGTATAATTAACTTAAACATTTTGTGTGTTCAGTCACAACAAGTTTAAGTTCACAAGTTGAGCTCTGGCTATTTCTATAGATTGTCACGTACGTTTTATGAATTATTTGTATGCTTTTTTTGGTGTCTTGCAGGTACTATTCTATACTAAACCTATACTACTACTACAACTTATCATAAAGCGATTTAGTTTTTTTATCGTATTTTAAAATGACAAGTGCAATGCTAGCTCCATCCTGGTATAAACAAAATGTCAACGTCACTAACATAAAATAATCCACAACAGAAAATGTCCTCAAACAATTCTAGAATATTCAAAAACACTGGCTTAATAAAACCATGAAGTGTCACGTTGTGTACAGAATAAAAAAAGAAATAAATAGCGTCACGCACAGTCGAGTGCTATACAGTGTGGTTGATACTCAACCTACTTGTATTATTGTTGTGTACTACCGGCCTTGTTTTTATTACTACCAATAAAAAATAATCTAGTAATCTAAATAACCGACTTAATCTATACAATGTATGACTATTTTTAAATAAATGAGATTTAAAAAAAAACAGTAGGTACGGGAAATATTTTATAAATAAAATTGAAAAACTAGTTTCCCAGCCATGAAGCAAATACTTATTTCAAAGTCGGTAGGAGTACTAATTAAATCGAACATTATGTAAAATAATACAAAAATATTTCCAATATATTACCTACCTACTGTACCTATTCAGTTCGATTGAAATCCAGTCCATTCCAGAAATTATTATTCAAAACTCCTTTTATTATAACATAGTACAGTCATTCTCATTTCAACAGAAATAGGTCAGGTCGACCTAATCAAAACCACTTTATGTTGATGTAAAGTAAGTGATGTTTAGTCAGATTCACGAATACGTTTTTGGTTTAACTTTTTCGATTTTCTTTCAGAATTATCGCTCTTTTTCTTTTCTAAACCCTAGGTCTGCTATTCCAAAATCTTTCAAGTATCTTTGTTTTTGCAGTTTACCTATAACTCTACTCTTTTGTACAAAACCCTTTTAGTTAATCATCATAACAGCCCATTAATGTCCCACTCCAGGGGCGGTCCTTCCGTGACGAAGGGATACTTGTATAATTTCAAGTTTTCCTTCTTTTTATTTCGTACTAATAATAATAAGTCCCATAATGGTTTTTTCGACACCCTTGGGGTGAGATGGGGTGGTGACATATTGTATTCTTACTCCGTCACCATACGAATAGTTTATTAGATTTAGTTAGTGTTTAACAGTAAACCACTTTTCTAAGGGGTCATTATAGAAAGAAAGAAATCTTAAAAACCATTGGTGGTATTAAAGTTAGTTACAATTATTATAATTGCTTAGCTTTCTAGTAAATTAAAAAGCATTTTGTCCGAACCTTACATTGTAAGGTAACTGCAATATGTTAAACAGATCCTATGTGTTCGTATTTTAAGCATATTATTCCAAAACTGATCCTTTGTATAAACTCCTTACTAAATAATATTTTGAACATTTTGATGTTGATGATCCGACTTGTAAAGTTTTGAACACTTACCTACAAAAACTTTACTCTTAAATTACAATCTTTACATAATTGCACTTTAGATGATTGTTTTCGTTGATCACTTTATCCCTATTTGTTAGATTACAAAAAAATTCTTCGATTTTTTCGACGTGATTGATGAATGATAATATCAGTTTACAACATTTAATCCAGGAATAAGTATTTTGTTGGTGTAAAAACATGATTCTAGGAAATTCGAGCATTTTAATTTCGGTTAAGAGTTTAGCGTAATACGTGTTGTTTTAAGGAAAATAATACTAGGAAACTTAAACAGCTTAATTTCGTTTAAGAACATTTGAATATTACCTACTTACGATTTATCAAATGTCATGTCAAGAATGTCATATTGTAAAATTATTTTACTATTTTAAAACTTAATCGCCCAGACAGACAGACCCAGAACTGCAGATACAGGCCTCTTCTCGTGACTAAGGGTAACTGAGCCTACCTGGTTATAAGCTGACTATACAGATTGGTAAATAAATAAATATTCCTCACACTTTTACACAACGCCATCTAGTCCCAAACTAAGCAGATCTTGTACTATGGGTACCAGGCAACGGATAAACATACTTAAATACTTTTTTTTGTAAATACATACATATGAAAAAATATGAAAAAAAAATAATAATAATAAAGTGATGATTTTAGGTTAACATTTCCTTCATTAGATTTCATTATTTTATTTCGTAAGCTTTTACGATACACAAGAGTGACAACAAGCAAAGCTTTAAGTATAAAATATGACTGCAATGTTTGACAGGGACTACAGAATTTTTAACTTTTTGTTTGTGACGAACAAAAAACTTTACAAGAACTTCGTGTTCCGTAAGTGAAGTAAAAGTCAACAACAATTGAATAAGAACAATACAACTATAGCTAGAGAAGGAAAACTTTAAACTAGTTCTTTGCTAATACAATATAGCTAGTTATGTTTTCCTCAATCATAAGAACAGACTTTGCTCAGCAGTTATTGACTTAAGAGCTATAAGTAAGTACAGAACGTACAAAGCCCGCTTTCATCATCATAACAGCCCATTAATGTCCCACTGCAAGGACGGGCCTCCTGTTGTGACGGAGGAATACTTGACCTACTAATACCACACTGGCCAGACGGATTCGTATAGGGTTTAATTTCAAGTTTTCCTTCTTTTTTATTTAGTAAATATAATATTCACGTTAGTCCCTTAGTCGGTTTTTACGACACCCATGGGATGAGATAGGGTGGTGATAGGTATATTGTATTCTTACTCCGTCACCACACGGGGAAGCCCCCCAATGGTTCACCTCAATGGTCACCAATCCGTCTGGCCAGCGTGGTATTAGTAGCTGCTGCCGAATAATAAAATATGGAACGAACTTTATAGTTTAGTTTTCTGTAACGATCCTCACACATCCATACAAGACAGTCTGGTCCCAAACGAAGTAGACCTTGTTTTATGGATGCTAGATAAAGATTAAACATAGCTGTACCTATACCTTTTTATAAATTACTCTGAGTCCTATAACCATGGTGTGAAGTACCACTGGGAAGAATTAGTATGACGCTGACTCTTTTCACTTTTGCCGTTAATTGACAAATATAATCCTTAACATCATGGCAAACATTACATTTTACGTTACTACATAAAAAAAACAGTTGATATTGAAAAAAAAACTGTTGAATAGTATTTACGTTCCACAAGCTTAATATGTTTTACAAAAGGCCGTATTTCGAAGTAATCTTGTAGCATATAAATTATAGACAGGTTTGCCCAAAAGAACCATCTTAGTTTAATCTCTTTGCCATTTTTACAACGCGCTTGGGAATACCGCTGCAGGATATTGGCTCCTCCAATGCGACAGAAGACGGAAAGTGATGAATGATTTATTTGAAACTATATTCTATAATGTGTTTTACTATCATGTTTTTTTAGTTCTTATAATTTGTATAGTGCTTGTCATTCTAGGAGTTTTTTATAGTTATTTGATCTTATATGGTCTATTTATCTTTTAAGTTCTGAACGGTGGATTACCAGGCGTTCGTTTTAAATAATAATGCCATGTATTGTAACCCTGTTGTTTGCTTACAACATTACAAATTCTCCTAATTTTAATTTCTACAACACAAAACATTTGTAAACGCAGTAGAAACAATGTTTTTTTTTATAATAAGTAGTCACAACACATTTTCTTCGGGTACAAAAAAAAGGGTTATGAGACGGGAGCCGGTCGATTATGCCCTTACATTTAACTTGAAATAGGACTTTCACAGGAGCTAGGTCACAAGGAAAAATATCAATTATGGCGGTTTCAAGGGACACAGGGATCTTAACAAAAATAAAACTAACAATTAAGTACAACTAACACCCTCGCCACAGTAATCCAGCCAATATTGCGATGAAATCCCAAAAAACTACGAAAATCGCAATAACATTATAACGAATAGATTTCCATCTTGAGTGGTCAGTTTTTATCGCTGGCTGACATTGACGGATGTATGTTTTAGACTCCCTGTATTTAGGTCACGTAACCTATATTATGATTTTGTATGCGACTGTACTTATCGATATTGAATTTCACGTTTGGATTGCATAACCTACCTATAATGGTGGTTTAAGATCGGTTTTTATAGCGTTGGGGCGGATTAAATAAGATAATTCTGCATGTCTTGTGGTGTTTGCCAATACTCGTAATACTCGTAGGTTATGCATTAAGCTTGTAAGATATTGATGGTACAATATTTTTTTTATAAAAAAATTAATAACTGTTGGCAATCCTAAATAAATAAATTCTTGTTCAGTAAATGTATTTATTGAAAATTCAAATTGAAACCATGTAATAATTTAGTTATAATAGTTTTGTAGCAATGTGGTTATTGAAAAAAAGTTATCAATTACAGATAAAATGAAACGATATTTATTCCCTTTTTAACAATATAAATTTTATACTTTATAATAAACTACAAATTCCCAGAAATTAATTATTTTGTGAAAAGCACTAATTGTTCTGCATGGTATATGAAAACACAAACTTCGCTAAGAGGGCGCTTATAAGTCCACTACTTCCCATAAACAGTCAGCAGGTAGGCGCATAAGGCGCATAAGCGCGCGAGTATAAACTCGTAAGTCCACTACTCCCTAGAAACAGTATCATAACTGATAATAATACTAATTAGCACAAATTACTACTAGCTTACGTCAATTTGTGCTGAAACAAATTATTACCGCTTTGCTCATAATATTATAATAAACAATATTGTTTCAGAAAAGCTTTCAAAGGCAAAACACAAACATTAGTTAACTAACCAAGAATATACGAGTCAGTGCAACACTAGCTTTACATGTTAATGTTGAACTAATCGGTGAAGTCCGCTACCAAACTATAAGACAATTATCTACAAGGAAATGTCCTTACGGTCGCATAACTACAAATATAGTAGTCACATTAACGTTGGTTATACAACATCGTGTTCTTCCCACTTCAACACACGATCTTTCATCGTGTTTTGAGGGATTAAACACGGTAATCTGGTCCTGTGGATGCTTGAAATAATTCGAAAACAATTAAGTAGTAAAATAATAAAAAGGAAACAAGTTTAGATAGACTGAAGCGACATTCGTTTTCAACAAGATCACTATGCTGAGATAAATATAATACGTATCTTACATCAATTCATACTGAAAAACAAAACAAAACCGCCTTGCTCCTATTACAATAAACAATACTGTTCCAGAGAAGCTTTCAAAGGCAAAACTCATCAGTGCATAAAACATTAGTTAACTAACCAAGAACATACGAGTCAGTGCAACACTAGCTTTACATATTGTTAATGTTGAACTAATCGGTGAAGTCCGCTACCAAACTATAAGACAATTATCTACAAGGAAATGTCCTTACGGTCGCATAACTACAAATATAGTAGTCACATTAACGTTGGTTATACAACATCGTGTTCTTCACACTTCAACACACGATCTTTCATCGTGTTTTGAGGGATTAAACACGGTAACCTGGTCCTGTGGATGCTTGAAAATATATCTTGAGAATTCAAAATTTGAAAACAAATAAGTAGTAGTTTAATAAAAAGGAAACAAGATTAGATATACTGAAATGACATTCGTTTTCAACAAGATCACTATGCAGAGATAAATATAATACTGCTACTATCTTACATCAATTCATACTGAAAAACAAAACAAAACCGCTTTGCTCCTATTATAATAAACGATAATGTTTCAGAGAAGCTTTCAAAGGCAAAACTCATCTGTGCATAAAACATTAGTTAACTAACCAAGAATATACGAGTCAGTGCAACACTAGCTTTACATATTGTTAATGTTGAACTAATCGGTGAAGTCCGCTACCAAACTATAAGACAATTATCTACAAGGAAATGTCCTTATGGTCGCATAACTACAAATATAGTAGTCACAATAACGTTAGTTATACGACATATTGTTTGTGTACAGACAATATTGCAGCGACAAAATTAATTGTAACAAATGTTATACAGTTATTAGAGTTCTTGGTGTGTTATATTGTATTTTTGTGTTGTTTGGTTATTGTTAATACTTTACTACTGTTAATTGAAAAATTCGCCTTTTTTAGGCATTTCTTAGACGGACTAATATGATGTCAAAGGCACCTTTTCTGCTTTTAGCTACTTTATGAAGTAAATCAGATAATCATAACTTTTAATCGCAATCATTTTATGGACGTTTAACGTGACCACTTATAAAGTGCTAAACTTTATATTTCATGGTAAAATAAATAAATGGAAAAACTAAAACGCCTGCACGCTATAATTTTATGGATACCTAACACTCCAGTATTTTTTTTTTGTGATAAGGACTTTGGTAGCTCAAACAAGGACTCTACCTGCATTCTAAAAACTAACAACATTTAAGCACGTACAATTTGAAACAATGAAATTCTCAATCGTTATGCTCAATCACGCAATCAAATAGCAAAATTAAACAATCAACAATGACACTGATCGAAACGGAAAATCTTTAACACAATCAAGCTATAGTCTGACCTAGTTTCAATCTAGCCTAACAGCTCTTAATTATGCAATCGTCTCGAACTAAATTCAAAATATTATTTTTGTACTACTGTGATTTCAAATTAATGTAGCATTTAAAACTAACGTGATTTTTTAGTATAATATTTTATCTGTGTAACGACCTTGTCATCATCCGTGTAGTGACGGAATAACAATACAGTGTGTCACCACCCCATCTCATCCCATAGGTGTCGTAAAAACCGACTGAGGGACTATCCGTGAATATTAAAACTTGAAATTAAACCCTATACCAATCCGTTTGGACAGCGTGGTATTAGTAGGCCAAGTATCTCTCCGTCACGGGAGGAGGTCCGTCCCTGTAGTGGGATATTAATAGGCTGTTATGAAAACAGCCTTGTTTCAATGCAGGAACAAGACTTTTTCATTGATAAAGGGAATTCGTATTATTTACCATGCTGGCCTATAACATCGATGGAAGCTATTAACGGTTTTTTTATTCCTAGAAAAAGTTATACGCGATACAGTTAAAGATTTTTTTCCGCTACCAAACCACTCAGATTTAATATTTTATCATTTTAAAAGCTACTCTAAATATTGCATAAACTAATATTATTCAATTAACGCGTTTTATTAATTTTTTATTCACAAGTTTTTAAGTTGGTTCTATATTAAGCTCATTTGGCTACTTGAAAAATTATGCACCAAGAATCAAACGTTCTGTAATTTGCTTCGTACCTCTCAGCGGTAATTTCGCTTTTTATTAACTCGAACTAACTTTAACACGTTCGCGCGCGGTAACGGTTATGACCGTATTTTTTCATTTCAAATATTGACAGCACGGTTGTAGCCGTAAGTTTTTAGATTCTTTTTATGGTCAGTACGGCTTAAGCAGTTAAATTCCTATGAGATATTAATACAACACATTTCCACTGGCATTATGTGTAAGGGATAGGCAAATGTACTGTCAAAATGCAATGCGCTAGGCGAGATTGAACGGTGACCGGTATATGACATTGTGTGAGTGTGCACACAGACGCACTACGGCTGTGACCGTTGCGTTTGTACGTGTATTAGTTCGACGCGCGAGTCAGTGCCGCGCGGGACGCCATCTTAGCAGTGCGTGTATTTCTTTCGTGCTCCACGATCGAAAGTGAGTATAAAAATACTTTTTTGATGCACTGTATTTAGAAAATCTTGATTTGCTATTATAATATAACCATTTTAGTTGTTATAAAATAACTTGAAACTATATATTTACGTAATTATGAATAAATTACCTATATAATTCGGACTAACGTAAGTATTTTTGTTTTGTTTTAGATGAGTAGAAAAAGTTAACAGATAGTGAGTCCAGAACGAGACCCATACAGTGATGACGGTGAATTTGGATCAGACCAAGAATTTGAACCGAATTACGACGAAATAAATATTTTCTACGAATACAGACTTTTATTTTTGATACTGCTTTTACCGTACTGGTGTACTACAATGCATATTACAACATGTTACACGACAGTACGGGCATAACCGTATGACGGTTATACCCGTACTGATCTCAGGATGACATTTTTGTGTATTGTGTTCCGACAGTACGGTTATAACAGTGCTTCTAAAATGTATGGAAATTTTTAGTGATTTTCTTTACAGTGATGAGTAAACTTACCGCGCGCGAACGTGTTAATTGCTTACACAGTACCCTGGGAACACGTTAAAACTAGCGATTTGGCGCTCCAAATGCAGCGCAATTTGCAGCGCTACATTTGCTAGAACGCTAATGCAGATGACGTTATAAAAATGTGTTTTAAACAAAGAACTGGACTTGCTTAATTTTAAATTGAGAGCTCTTGTTTTTTGGGTTAAGGGTAGGTTTACGAAAAAAAAATAGTTTGTTGAATATATATTTTTATGCAAATTAATTAATAACAAATAAGTAAATGATAACTTTAAAAAGCTATGACATAGTTCTTCTTAAAAGGTTTTTAGTCTTCCAATGCAGAGAAGAGCCTCCTCCAGCCGAGTGTTTTCTGTGTATTAATTTTTTTTTTTTTTTTTTTTTTTTTTAATCTAAATTTAATTTGGGGTTTTTATCCATGAGGATACGTCAACCCCATCGTATCTTACACAATCTCAGTCTTTTTGAGAGGGCAAAATCTAATCGATGAAATATACTAGTTGGCAAAATCTTCTTGCAAGGTTCGATATTGGCTCTGCTAAAATAGTTTGAGCTAGTCCTACATCCATAATGTTCAGCTGAAATTCATCGATTACATTCTGCCTCTCACATTGATTCCTGACACAATCCATCAGCATGTGTTGCACATCTTCGACTGTATTGCAGGTACTACAATTAGGTGAGTTTGATTTTTTCATCAAAAAGGCAAATTTTGCCGAAGGATAATGTCCGGATCTGATTCTAAAAGCTAACTTTACATAATTTCGACTTAATGTGCTATTATTCTCAAACCAAGGGAAATGAGTAAGTTCTCTTTGTATTGTACTGTAAATTCCTTTATCTTTAGATATGTTTTTAAAATGATCTTTCCAAATATTTAAGGTTTTAATTTTGAACATAGAAATAAATTCTACATAATCCGGTAGGTAATTTAACTCAACTCCTCCATTTGCTGCCAATTTTGATAAGCGATCCGCTTCCTCATTTCCCCTTAAACCAACGTGTGCTGGCACCCACTGCAACTTCAGACCTTTGTTCATATTAATAAATGAATAAATCATTTCTAAAATGTCGTAAGCTATCGATATACCTCTGATACCAGAGGCGCATCGAGCCACGTGTTGCAATGCACTTTTGCTATCTGTAAAGATAACTACTTGCTTGTAATCTTTTTTACTTGCATAGGATAAGGCCTGAAATATTGCTATAAGTTCCAGCGTCATTATGGTAACATTGGAATTAACTTTAAAACCTGCTTCAAAGCCACTGCTGTCGTCATAAAAGCCCACTCCTAGTCCATGGTTGCCCTTGGACCCATCAGTATACAATTTATTCCATCCGCTGTAATTAATACTTAGTTCTCTAATAACATTATTTATTAAAATATTTGGCTCGTAACTGGATTTAGCTAGTGACACAGATTCTAAGTTAAAATTTAAACAATTTTGAAAATCTATAGCAGATAACCATATCTCTAAAGAGAATAATTTCAGGATGTCTCCAGAGACACAATTAAGTTGTTTAACCTCGTACAATGTCTGTGTTAGTAGTGGTTTTTTCTTGTTAGTCCAGTATCGTAACTGACACAGATTACTCATTTCAGAAATTAAATCAGTTGTACAATTCATGGACCAGGAACAAATTTTTAATGAATATTTATAAGCTAGATATTGTCTCCTCACAAACAACGGTGGAATATGTAGTTCACTCTCCATCACATGTATAGGAGAGCTTTTGATAAATCCCCCTACAATTCTCAAAGATTGATTTTGAATTTTATCTAGCTTGGACGTATGAGTCTTGACGCTACTATCATATAAAAACGATGCATAGTCTATGCGGCTTCTGATTAAAGATATGTAGAGTCTGCGTAAGTGTGTCGTATGAACCCCCCAAGAGCTTCCCGCCAACAACTTTAAAATATTTAAGAACTTTGAGCATTTATTAACTACTTCATTAATATGTCGTCCCCAGGTTAAGCTTCTGTCCAACCACATACCCAAATATTTTATATTTTCCGAATATGTCAAAGGTACATCTAACTTTAGTACCGGTAGATTCCTTCTTCGTCCCCGACTAAATAGACAATATTGCGTTTTAGTGGCCGATAATTCCAATCCTAGATCATTTAATAACTCCACTGTCTCATACAAAGCATTTTGCACATACCTCTCACATATTTTAATATCTTTATTAGAAGCACAAACTACAAAATCATCCGCATATTGTAAAACCAAAACATTTTCGAGACTATGGCATATTTTGTATGTAATCAAGTTAAATAGTAGTGGAGAGAGAGGGTCGCCTTGTGCTAGGCCTTTATTCGTATATCTACTTAAAGTTGTACCGTTAAACAATCTTATTCTTAATTGTCTCTCCCCTAAAAACGTCCAAAGGTATTTACACAATTTGGAACCAATTTTCAATTCATCGAGCATACCTAAAGCTACGTCAATAACTACATTGTTATACGCATTTTCGATATCTAAGAAACAAGCTAGGGTTGGGGCATTTTTAGAGAAACCAATTTGTGTTTCTGTGTATTAATATTTGATTTTATTTATTAAAAAAAAGTGTTATCTCAAATCCAGTACCTGTATTTCATCATAACAGCCCATTAATGTCCCACTGCAGGGACGGGACTCCTCCCGTGACGGAGGGATACTTGGCCTACTAATACTACGCTGGCCAAACGGATTGGTACAGGGTTTTGTTTCAAGTTTTCCTTCTTTTTATTACGTCAAGATAATATTCACGGATAGTCCCTTAGTCGGTATTTACGACACCAATGGGATGAGATGGGGTGGTGACACATTGTATTCTTACTTCGTTACCACACGGAGAACCTGTGTTTATGCTTAGTTTATATCGTTGAGTGTGAGTCCGTGTGGAATATTAATTTGTATTAGTATAACACAACATATTCTTATGTACCAATTAAATGTAACCAGTTATACAATCTGTAACAGCGAGTAATAATTCAGAATGATTCAAATTCACGACGTGATTTCGATTCCTTGAACAAGTTTCTTCAGCAACCAGTTCGTAGTTATTACAATCACATTCGAGTTTACCACAAATATAATTTCATGTATGAATGCCGTATTGGAGAATTCTGTGTAAGCATCGAGAGAAGTGAATCTTGTAGTTTATAGATATAAAGTTATTCATAGTCACTTTCTTGTGATAGTTTTATCATAACAGTACACTAATGTCCTACTGCAGAGATGGCCCTACCAGTAAAGAAAATAAACTAACTAGTAGACGTCATATTAGTTGTTTGAGAAGATTTTCTTCTTTCGTTTGCGTAGAATTACCGATTTCTGTGAACTATCTCTTGGTCGGCTTTTACATAACCAACGAGATAAAACAGAGTGTAATCTTAAAATTATTTTTCTTAAAATCGTAAATCTCATAAAATTATTTTTTTTATCTTTTACTTTTTTTCTTTTAAGTTTCAAATCTAATCTCGAAAAATATTCTTTTCTTTACAAAGTTTACAAAAAATAAAAAAGGGAAAATTAGAACCGTGTACTTAATTAGATGTAGTCAAACGTGTCAGTGAAAGTCGTAAAAGCTAAATTTGTACCCTCAGTGAACGCGACCGGGGTCGCTAGAATACATAATAAAATAACCAAGAACACACAAATCCCTTGTTAAAATGACCCCTATCATTTTGCGTAACGTACACAAACACCTACGCAATAAAAAGGTGTGTAAACCATCCAAAAATTGTGTGAACAAAACTTCCTTAACCTTAATTAATAGTCTTTGTCTAATGGTTGAAGTTTTTGTCGTTGTTGAGTTTACAAGAAACGAAATTAGGCCAGAACGAGTGTAATGATTATTTAGTATGTAAAAAGTAGGTCAAAAGGCTACAAGAAAAGCGTATAGTCTGCATAGAGTCGCGATCTTACCAGAAAAATCTTGTAGAACTCGAACCTACTAAAGGGACTATCCGTGAATATAATGTTTACGTAATAAAAAAAGAAAAACATGAAATTAAACCCTATACCAATCCGTCTAGCCAGCGTGGTAGGTCATAGTATCCCTTCGTCACGGAAGAAGGCCCGTCCTTGCAGTAGGACATTAATGGGCTTGATATTGACGTTGATACTGTTACTATTTTTGTTAAAGTTTTTTAAACATCATTATCATATCGGCCACCGCAGACTTACTACTGACATTGATATCTACTCTAAATACTTACTTTATTCAGATCTGTGCCTTCCTTATCCAACGGTTACCCGCGCTATCAGATCGTACGTCCACTGCGGGGTGGCCTACTCTGAATAAGTTGAACATTACCAAAATATAAATAAGTTAGAGGGATCTCGTTTGTTTTGTTATTTTATTTCAAATTATATTATATGAAGTCCGCGACTTTGCCGGTGTATTTTGGGCAGAACTATGCCAAGGTTTTATTGCGATGTATAAAGCTATATTGATGTAAAGCTTTATTAAAATCCATTTAAGTAGTGGTTTTTACATGAAATAGTAATAAACTACACTTACAAAAGTTTATAAGTTTAATAGAATGAAAACATAAATAGTCAGAAATAACTTTAATAAAACAATAATTAGTAAGACCACACATGTTTGGTAATAATCTACGTAACATTAAAGTTGTCTAGATGTTTCTACATAGTGTAAAATTAAATACTTTTCATAAATGTCCTGTGATTTTAGTTCAAAATGTTTCCATACATTTTACACGATGTTGTCAAAACTAAATTGCACAGCTTAGCTGTCATAAGTGCAACAGCATTTCATCATAACAGCCCATTAATGTCCCACTGCAGGGACGTGCCTCCTCCCGTAACGGAGGGATACTTAAAACAACAACAACAACATTTACAACAACTTTTTATTTTTTGCAACAGCATTTACTTGCATTTAAAATGCGAAAGATTAAAGAAGTTCTATTTCAAACTAGAAGGTTCTAGAACATTCTAATGCTTGGTCAGTTCGTACAGTTCTTGAAGTTTTAATTAGTTTAATTTAAATGGAATTGTTTGCACCAAAATATTCAGCCTAAAACATTCTGTTTACAAAGAGCAAAGTTAGAAAGGCTAATTAAATTAAGGACTTCAATGTATTATAGGTAAAACCAATAGCGGTTTTTTAAACACTCAATTTATCATATTCATTTCCAGCCAAAAATCTTCCACCGCTGGACTGAATATTCTCCTTCAAACGTCTCCAACTTCTTCTGTCTTGTGTCTTAATCATCCAATGGCTGCCCCCAAACTTCACCTCATAGTCGGTCCACCTAGTAAGGGGTTAATCTACTCTGCATCTAATAAAAAATTATAATCACAAAAAATAATACACATTAAATAAATAAATAAATAATCTTTACACATTCACACATCGCCACCTAGTTCCAAACTAAGCAGAGCTTGTACATGGGTACTAGACAACGGATATACATACATAAATACTTTTTTGTAATACATACATAATTATTAAACATAGAAAACACTCAGATCAATGCAAACAATCATGTTCATGCACACAAAGATTTGCATTGAGCGGAAATCGAGCCCGAGACCTCTGCGTAGCAGCCATGTAACATACCGATTGAGCCACAGGGGTCATCGAACATTAAAAAACTCCTTACACGACCAAGGGTGAACATTACTCATAATGTTCGATACTGTCAATGTAACCATAAAACACACGAAATACGGACCTGTCCTTACCCCGAAAACTAAAGGTTTTGCCTAAAAAAACATATTCAATACTGCTATGGATCTAGTTTACAGCTGCGACCATACATTGGTATCCCGAGGGAAATTTTCCCGTATAGTTGTGAAAGTTCGCAATATTATTCATAGTAATTTATATTACGGATCACTGGTTGGTTCCCAGTATTCGTTTATTGACCTGTACTACAATGTATTATGGGAATATATTTCATTTATAAACAATAATATTTTACAAATTTTTGTGTGACAAAGAAAAGGTTTTACGACGGAAATGGTAAAACAGTGAAATGAGTTCGTTTCTCCTGTACGGATTTCTATAACATTTCGATGATATTTTTTTCTTCCTGTTTAGTAATATTATGCCCTTCGTTGTGTTAAAATCTATACGTTATACTCTACCTATATCCTGTACTAGCTGACTGATGCCTACTTCGTTAAGCGGCGAAAAAAACGCGTCCCTTACTTAAACATATTTCATTACTACTCCACTCCTATTAGTTATATCGTGATACTAGGTATAAAGCATATGACACTCCCCGATAAATGGACTATTTAACACAGAAATAATTTTTAAAATCGGTTCATTAGATCCAGAGATTACCTCCTACAGGCAGCGTCACAAAAACACAAACTTTACCTCTTTATAATATTAGTATAGACATGAGTATTGAAATTAAATACAACCTTAGTAAAGATCGTAGTACATGGCGTTACGTTCTTTGCCTATTCTCAACGAAGTAAGGTGTGAGTTTACATACGAATGTATGAAAATAATCTCATACATTGAACGTATGTAAAAAGTTGAGCTTGTTTGCTCGACATGTGAGACAGTAAATAAATTGATTTAGGGTGCTCTGAATGGCTGTAGGAAACGACACGATGAAATCAATTCAAATAGAAGATGTTTATATTTTGAATAAGTTTATTTTATGTAACTTGTTTTGAAATCATGTCGACTTTAAAGAATTGGAATGTATTTTATGAAAGTAAAAATACCTCTATAGCATATTCTTCTTACCGTGCTGATGACAGCACATATTTTAATGCTTTTGACTCAGTATTCAGTGACGCAAGTGTTAGCATTACTAAGTTTGTTTTTTTCCTTATCAACGCCACCTAGTCCCAAACTAAGCAAAGCTTGTACTATGGGTACTAGACAACGGATAAACATACTCAAATACTTTTTTTTGTAAATACATACATAATTATACATAGAAAAGACCGAGACCAATGCAAACAATCATGTTCAAATACACAAAGATTTCCATTGAACGGGAATCGAACCCGAGACCTCTGCGTTGCATTCATGTTATATAACCACTACGCCACACAGGTTTTTTATTATTTACTTTAGATTTTGTTACACACAGGCCACACACTTGGAAAAAAACTATTTTGGTTGCTTGTCTTTTAAATCCACATTCAGGATACAAATTGTTGTTACAAAGGTATATAGTACCTGCCAAAAATGTACTCTAAAACCGTATACTGTAAATTTATTTGGCTGTCAATACTCAAAAAGATTCTACAAACTATATACCCGTTTCATGATTTAAGAAGATTCTCAATAAGTCTAAGAATAAGTTTAAGCAAACAATTTTGCTGGAATCACAGTCAAGCATAATCGATTGTGTAGAGCTAAATATATTGTGCAAGTTCCAATACTTCATATTACAAAGCCAATGCAGTGCATTCAGAGCATTTATCATTCGACTGCTGCAGAACTTATTTGAGTTTAGGAGAGTTGAACGAAACGTTTATACTACCGTATCATAACAAAATAAATAAAAGTTCACTTCTGGCCTACTGCCACCGAAGTTTGGACAGCTTTTCCTCATATTAGTGCTATAACTCCTCGTATAAGCTACTGACCGAATTCAAGAGAATAGTAGTGTTTTCTTTTTTTAAAATTTTATAGTGCGATTCTATTTTAAATTTTTAGAAAGTTTATGTTGATGATAAAATATGTCTTTGGCACGTACTAATGTAGTTACGCCTAATTTTATATTTGGGTAAGGTAAGGTAAGGGTAGGTAAAGATCTGTCTTTGGTTTAAATACATACTACTACGACTCTTTGCCTTTGGTATACAAACTAAATTAAATTAAAAAAACTTCGTTGCCTTGCAACCACGGTTGCACGAAGCAAAACTGACAACTTTTTCTTTGCAACTGTGGTTGCGAGAAGCGATCGAGCGGCTAGTAAGATAAAAATTAGCAGAAATCTTTGAAACTTTAAAGCACTAAATAAGTCATTTTTTTATTGATAGCTGTTGCTATCTATGTCATCTACTCAGTAAGGAAAGAAGACAAGTCATTTTTTTTTAAATATTTATTTTAGTCTTTTACATCCAAAAGTTGTATAGTACTAAGCGCAAACTTTGCTTAGTTTGATACAAAATAGCATGATTGTCATGCTATATAGTGTAAGTGCTATATAAGTGTGCTTAATTAATATTATGTTACAATATATTACATTAAACTATACCATCTAAAAATAGTTTCTCCTCATTCCACGTAAATATAAAAATACCCCAACCATAACAATAAAACATGGAATCTTTACCGCATTATTTGTACAATTAACTACTATACCACGACGCATGTAAAAAGACAATAAACGCCCACGTATTTTCATAATGTATTACGCAGTTCATTAGTTTTATTGCCAACAATTCCCCCTAGGTGGCAGTTACATCATCGCCAAGGATAACGAACTCGCGGCCTGTTGTACCGTTTTATCGTTCACTGATTTAGTAAAGGTATACCTTGAGTAATAAAATAGCCTGTAGGTGCGAGATTCAAGCAACGCAAACGCTGTGTTTAAGAAAAATATTAAGAGTTTTCAAAAAAAAATATACGGGATAAATAAGTTTTTCTTAAAACTTATGTAAATGCATACAATAATGGATAAAAATCTTTAAAAATAGCATCTTATTTTGTTATCATAGTAATATTAAGAAGGTAAATATTTTAATCAGCACTGCGTGTTACAGTCTACTCGCCAACAACCATAACTTCCGTGTTGATCAAATAAACACAATCAGTTTACTTCTGCTTAAATACTCAAACCCTCCTTTTACTCTTGCTTTGTAATTGGTTGTAGATAAACTAAATACAACACGATAATACCATAACTTCATAATTAATTGTTAATCGACAACAATAATAGGCACAAGAAAATATTTTAAAACAAGGTTTCACTACATAATATGTGGAAAACTACTCCTAAACCAGCCATTTGTCTTAACAGCATGACCCCAACAAAGTATTAGAAATCCAAAGCTTTTCCTAAAGATCAAAGGTGATATCCACACACTGAACTCAGTAGGAGGTCCTAACATCTTCAGAGCCACTTGCCCTCCAATAAAGCACAGTAAACAAAGGAACCTATTACGTCATTGTCAAGGATAACGACCTCTCGACCCGTTTCACCTTTTATGTCTTGGTACTTTAAGGAAAAATATTTGTTTGAAAGTCATCGCCACTTAACGAATGGTACAGAAATTATGTTAGCATGAATCTTGTAATAGTACTAGAATTAAAATTCAGAAAAAGAACACTAGGCCAAAATGTTTATAATAATAATGTGTCAATCTAAAAACCAAAGTCTGTATCGTAGTTGTGGAAGTCAAACTCCAAGGTATAAACTTTATACCTTAGAGTTATAAAGACATAGTACAACCAAAGATGACAATACTATTAAATTAAGCAAATATAATTAGATCTTACATGAATAAATTAAAAAATAAATTAAAGTGAAACTCTTAATACGGTACTGTGTAACGAAGAAAACTAGCCTAACGAACATAAGCCTAGGTTACACACAGTACCAATAAGATTTAGTTAGGTTTTAAGTATACGAAAACGCGACCACATAAGAAAAGAACCAATACATATATATCATTGCAAAACTACGGTTTCCTTTTCGTTCCTCATTTAAGTGACTTTTAATTTGACAAGCATTGCCAGTGTCCATAATTCATAAGTCCGCTTTCCGGACTTAACAAAAATATTGTTTGCCAACTAGGAAATAAAACTATGATCCGTAAACAGTAAAGTATCAAGATTTAATATAAATACTTCCCTAAACAACACAATTATTTTGAAAGCAACACCATCACAAGATAATTTTACGTGTCAATTTAGAAAGCAAATTTTCATCGGACAGTAAACTTCATGATTTATAAATAATCGGTTCAAAATTCAGCGAAGGCAAAATGGGGAAAATCAATAATATATTTTCTTTAGCGGCACGATTCTGGACCGAAAAGGCCTCCATGACTCAACATGATTACATTATTAAAGGAATTTTAAGTTGCTTTATTTAAGAGCAGTGAATTTTTTATTAAAAAATTGTTTGTTGGATATTTATTATTATGTTGAGCTATAATGTAATATTGTACTTTAAAAAAATGTGACAAAAAATGATAGTATATTTGACACGTGATCGTACTTATTTAGATATTAATTACTGTTAATCTTTTAAAATCATCATAACAGCCCATTAATGTCCCTCTGCAAGGACGGGCCTCCTCCCGTGACGGAGCATTACCTGGCCTACTAATACCACGCTGGCCAGATTGGTATAAGGTTTAATTTCAAGTTTTCCTTCTTTTTACATCGTAATTCACGGATAGTCCATTAGCCGGTTTTTACGACACCCATGTAATGAGATGGGATGGTGACATTTCTATTCTTACTCCGTCACCACACGGAGAAAATTTAAAATAAGTGGCAAATATCATGTTTTTTTCCTAACTTTCATAAGCTTGAATATTTTTTCATTTCTCTTATTTTTCATTGATTACTCATATTTTATGACCGCCTAGGCTCCTACAAACTACTACTTTAAATTACTAAACATAAAATAATTTATTTCTCTTGTTTACTTCTAAACAAAAGTTCCTAATAACAATGTCAGAACATTTTATACTAAAGATGACACAAAGCTCCGTATTCTAATCTGACAAGGATATAATGTAAGATAATATTTTTTCTGTTCAACCTTAAAAGCATCACCAGGTTAAGTAAGTGCTTAAGGCAGCGAGCCAGGACAAATAACTTACGTCATGCATTTAAAGGCGCCTTAGGGATATAAAGAATAGTGACGTTCACTGATTTTATCGATATATTTCGGTTAGGTAAGATTACAGGAGAAAAGGCTAAAAAGCTTTGGCAAGCGGGAAAGGAAAGATAAATTGTGTTTTTTTGTCTCAGTGTCTTGGTAATGCTTGTAAGTAAAACATAGTTTGGTCGATAAAAGAACAATGCTCAAAAATGTATGGACACCGTCCCCACTTTGTAGCACTTTAAGATATATGTTAATCGAAAGGTATTAGTCATCTCTCCATTTTATTGTATGACAGCAAAGCTCAAATGTGTATCTGAAAAAAGTTATATCGACATAAAGAAACCGAAATCAGTTAAAATGATAATTATATTATTGTGAATGATGTTTCTTTTATTTTAATTAATACTGTGGGATGAACTTATTCTAAGTTTTGAAATGAATCCCGCTTTTTGTAAAGTGGCCATGGAGGGTTTTTAAAAGTTTTCAAATAAAAATACCTTCATAATCGCAACTTTTTATTATAACATTAATCAGTATTTTCAGTGTCTATTACAATATTGTCCCAGGCACTGGCTGGCCCATTGAAATTGTTTAAATGCCTTCCAATAGCAAAGTACGATACGATACTGACGACATGCGCTCAGGCACCAACTGTTCTCATAGCAGGTAAGCATGAACAATAATATGCCTGAATGGCGTTTATATCCTGTGCGTTATTTAAAACCAAATACCTGTAATAGGTTGCATTTGACCTATGTTTGGATACAATTAGACCCCTCAAAAGAGTGCAATCTGCCGTGTTTATCCCGTATTGGTTCATAATTGGGCTTGGAGTTGCACAAACTTCTATGTTACAGACGCCGCCACGTAAATGTTCGCTATAACATAGGAAGCTGCTAGTTTTAACTGTGATATGTCCCGAAACTAAACAAAATAGTATCCTCGTTTGACAATTCAGGGAACGGTATATTTATAGACTCATCACTTAATGTTCTGAACGTTGCCCGCTGTCTGTAACGTAGTTACCCAAGTCATTGTTGATGTGAATTCTGCGATAAATTCGTTCAACCAAGTCTGTGGTATAGACACTGTCATGAAAAAGCTCCCTGAATGTATTAAGAAGCGCACCAGCAATTCGGTAGTCTGTGAATCTCTTCATTCAATAATTTGAATACTACATTCCTGAACATTTTAAAATAACGTTTAAATCTTCCGTTTATGGCCTCAATGACCCAACGGACAAATTATAACTAGACGGGATTTATTTGGTTCTTCATTCGTGAATCTGAGTCCAACGCCCTCAGCGATTGGTTCTAGAAATGGACGATAACAGTCAACCCGGGGGGCTTATAGTATCTGCGTCCACGTAGCGTCCCATGGGCAACGTCTGATCCTGACCACCGTAACGGAGTGGCAGGCAGACGGCAGAACGATACTATACAAAACTGGCTCACCGGACTGTTCATCAAGAATCTCCCGGTGCTCATATCTGCTCTACCAACATGAACCTACAAGGCAACTCTTTTCAGAGGTACACAAATAATACCGCTCCACAACAACCAGCTATATCTCACTCAAATATAAGATACATCGGACCTTCGATCCGCATCCCACAACTAAACATCGAAGGCTCTTCTCACTCTAAGTGTGACTATCTGGCAAACCTAGCCCACAAGCACAAGTCAACCCCGAAAAGAGGAAAGCGTTGATGTTTCACAAGAAACGGAGCCACAAAACTCTCTAGCCAGAGACACCAAAAGTCAAAAAGTTCGGCTCCCCGATCCCTTGCTCCACATCCGCCCCACACCCAGCGTAAAGTAGTAAATCTCCCAAGAGACAAACTATACTTACTCGTGCCCACAAAAAAGAAAAAATCGGACCATTGGGCATATACGGCGCGTAATAATAAATAAATAAATGTTTTATATTTTTCTTCTAATCTACACTGTTAATTATGTATTTTATTGGCTATCATTTCGAAAAAGTACAATAAACAGCAACATAATTGTGACTAATTTCGGTTTCTTTAAGGCAATATAACTTTTTTCGGATACACATTCGAGATTTGCTGTCATACAATAAAATGATCAAAATACTAAGCCCTTTCAATCAACATAGGTTTTAAAGTGCTACAAGCTGGGGACGTTTTGAGCATTGTTCTTTATTGAATTGAAGAAACTTACTGTGCTAAGTTATTTTTAAATGATGTATATTATTGTTTTATCGTACTTATATTTTATTGCAATTACATTATAGGTCATCTTCTTTTGATAAAATATTTAAAAAATGTTTAGTAATCCAGTACTGGTTGCAAATTAAAGAACTTACAGAAAAGTTGTTCTGACGTATTTATATCGTATGCTTCAGATAGTACCAATTATACTTAAGTATATAACATTACGGATTCTCTTAATTTTTTGCACTTTATACTAAAATAATCAAGACAGTAAAAACCTACAAATTTATTAAGACCTTAAGTCTGCAATCTTCCAACCACATTGCATAAAGAGCATATAAAACTCATATCAATAAGCATAACAAAACATGCACTTACACCAAAAAGTAATATACGCTGAGTGCCTGATCCCAAATGGTTAATTAAACAATATAAATATGTTCGCTGTTGAAGGTTTTACGAGTGATAAAGCAGCCAGAATGTTCATACGCGAAAGTATTTTGATGACAGCTACTCATACGACAATGTAGACGAACAATAAAGATGATTTATTGCACTGGCTTTCTGAGTTCCTATTTTATTACATTTATTCTCATTACAGTATATATTTTATTGTTATGGTTATGTTGACGAGGAGTGCTTATAAGTAAATGGTATGAAACAGTTCTTATTTATTATCAGTTTAACTCTTCGCATTGCTTGTTTACAGTTTGACTATATTATAAAAGTGGTTGAGACCACTTTCCACTGAGTGAAACTGTAAACTGACTAGTTTACAGTTTGATGGTTTCATACCATTTACTTATTTTCAACACAAATGTATGTTTGTTAAGAAATAAAAATCTTATCTTATCTATCAGCACTCCTCGTCAAGATTCTAAAGTAAAAGCTAAGTAAACAATAAGGAATAATTACACAATTTACACTTAATAATTTTTCTCCACAATCACTACAAAACAAAACCGTTTTGATATTCTATTTGATATAGAGAGACTTATATAATTTTTAGATTTCTATTTTATTAAAAATTATTTGTATTTTAGAACATACCTACATACTTATATAAACGAGTATGGTTCCTTAAATTCCGCTATTAATGATCGCACATAGTATAGCAAACTGTGTGCAAATGACAGCTCCTTTGTGTCTAACAGCGTTTCTTTAGGAAAGCGCTCCCCTATTTGTAGAGGTTAGGTAGGTTTTAGTGTCTTTATTCGGTGGGATATTGGCACCGCCGTTATATGAATCTTTGAACTTCTTGAGAAGCTTTAGAGATGTATATTTCTACTAGGTTTAGAGTTAGGGTCAGTTTGCACGTATAAAATGTCAGACAGTAGTCGTATATCTCACACTATTATTTTAATCTTCGAACGAGTGGTATCTATCTGATCAGTTTTAATCCATTAAGAAAAAAATCCTTTCGTATTTTTCACACATTATGAATAATAATGAACAAAAGGTAATAATGCTAAGCATCGAAATAACGTTACAGTTGAAATTCTATTAAAACAAGAGCTGTGTTAAAATTATTAAATACTTTGACAAACATGATTTTCCATTTTATAATATTATAACAAAAAAAATACTCGTTGTATGTAAAATCCAACTATAAATTCTCGATTGCCAATAATTGTCTTCAAAAACTCTATTCGATTAAATTTAAAACACGAAACAAAGCAATTTTGTAAAATATTAAAGGCCATACGAACAAAAATCAGAAAATAAGAATTGACAAAAGAACAATTAAACTCAGGTACCTCTACTTTTTAGTTCCTTTGTAGTACTTATCCCATTTGACCAGTGTTCACAGAAATACACAAAACTATGAAAAACTGAATAACGTTCAAAGTAAACGTTTCACAAAGCAACAAGGGAATAAGTATCTATTAATAGTTCTGTCAGAAACATACAGGAAAATAGAACGAAACGTAATTATTGTACTGGTCTTTATTTATATGTATATAGTACAGAGAATATCAAAAATAAAATAATATGAACTAAAGTTTATCTTTTCTGGTACACGGTAGTATACTTGATGTATTCATTTATTTTTAAATGTAATGTAACTAATTAAAATAATAGCATAGCAAAATAAAATATTTGCACACCATGTTTAATGGTAAGATGTAATAGAGCAAAAATACTTAAAGATCATTAAGTTGTGTCTGAAAAATATAATTATATATGATTACATTTTATGTAACGCTCTCACCAAAAAAGGGATTAGACTACCGGGATAAGGATATCCTGGAGATTTTGAAACCATACCAAAGAACTTGCACGTCTGCTTTACATGGATGTAAAACTTTCGGAATTATATCTATCAATGTGCCCCACACGCGATTCGCGTTTCAGTACTTTTGGGCTCGTCACTGATCTAAACGTCAAACTTCAGTGTTAAAGTGAGTTATTTTATAAGTGCATTTCTAAAACATTTCGTAATGATCGCAATAGATTGCCTCCATTAGAACTTAAGGCGACGTTCACTCACTGTGATTAGTTGTGTGCTTACGTTCATTTTGAAATTTGTTGCTTTAGATTATGCTGTTTCATAATATGTTTTTAAATAATGCTCTTTGCCCTTCATTTAATTTATGTTGTTTTGATTTTATTTAGTAGAATATTGTCATAGTTGGGTATCTAAGAATACGATCTTCGTACTTATAACAGATTTAATACAAGATATAGTGTGAATTGGTCTCTTGAGGCTTTTTATTTGAGACATAAATTACAAGGTGATTTTTGTGTAGTTAAGAAATCGTTTTGGTTTTTAATCTAGATTTAATAAGAATACAAAAAATCACACATGGCAATGAAAATCATTAAAACTAAATTAGGAGTGATGCTATTTAATTGTGTAAATATATAGCAAGCATAGTATTAGTAGGCTTAGTATCCTCCAATCGACAAAAATAATCTAAACTTGATAGGAGCTTTCTAATATCAAAGTACATTAACCCCAAAAATTCGAATTTTCCGAAACCTTTTAAATGCCTTTTTGTGTATTTCTTTTGATTTTTACTATGTAAAATATTGTCATAGTTATTGTAATACAGAACACAACCCACGCGTATGTCGAATATCACTTAGCGACCTCCAGCCGCCTTCTTATTAGACATGTATCGAATAATATTTCGGTAAAGCAAAAGATTTCGGTTTCTCTATATTAAGGTCTAGCTATTGTTTATTACCGTTGGGTATCTAAGAGTACGTGCTTCGTACTTATAACAGATTTAATACAAGATATAGTGGGGATTGGTCTCTTGAGGCCTTTTTTGTTTGAGAAATAAATTACAAGGTAATTTTTGAGTAGTTAAGAGATCGTGTTGGTTTTAAATCTAGATTTAAAAGCAAACGAAATTAATTTTCGAACTTTTTTTAAGCTGCCTTTCAATTCTCGTACCTTAAAATCGTTAAAAATTCGGTTAAGTTGACTTTAGTTGTCAAATTGACACACAGGTAAGACAATTTGACAACTAAAGTTAATATAACCGAGTTTTTAACGATTTTAAGGTACAAGAATTGACATTCTGGAGCGCGAAATATAAGATGTCACGTAGTGGTAGTTCACGTACGTCATGTTACATAAAGTCTGTCGTAAAAGTTTTCCAACCTTAAATTCTAAGACATAAATAAATAAATAAAATAATAAAAATAAAAATATGTAAAATCCTTAATTAATGAAGTGGGGCAAGTTTTCTTCTGTAACAGTCAACCTGTCACAGGTTTGTATAACCCATCTCTTCGATGAATATTGATAACAAAATTCATTCATGCAAACTTATTTTCTGTTTAATTTCTAGCATAAAACTTTGATTCAACTTGAATAAGGTACAAAGGTACAAATATTTTCTTAAATGTAAAATACATAATGTTCCTTGTCAGAGATGGTGTCTGTTCTAAGCTCGGGGCCTGTATTACTGATCTCCAGGCCATCCTACTTCATAAATTACAATTCAAGTACTATACATTTAATAAACGATAAATAATCGATTTTCTTTAGCAAATTCTGTCACAGCAAAATTTTATTAATTATACCAATGAATTTTTAATTACGTAATAAATATTATCGAAGAAATAAAGCTTTGATATTCCTTCACGGTTAAGGCAGTCACGTTTTTACCTCATGAATAAGAAAATTGAATGCATAATCGTTTCTCATATGTGCCCAAAATTACCTTTATAAAAATGGGACGATACCTTTCCGTAATTTTTTATTTTTATATACATAATATATCCCCAGTGATTTTATATCTTTATATTCTTTTAAGAAATATACTTAGGTCATTTATAAAACGTAGATTTAATTAATATATTAATACATTAAAAAAAAAAAAGTTAAATAGACAAAATATAAATACTGGGTAGTGTCGAATCGAAAATGGCATGTATTTCAACAGGTACGAGTAGGTTGATCTCTTTAGAACGAGGCTATAATGTTTTTATTACTACCACCGCTGTGCCTAAAATAATACCTACTTACATCCACCTCCAAGCAGAGGTGATAAAAAATTTTAAAGTCTATTTTTGTTTTAAACGGTAAACTTTTAACTTGATCCTATGGAAATTTTATCTATGCATATAAGTAAAATTGGAGTGTCTGTTTGTAACTTGTAATCCCCGGTCCACAAAAAAAAATTGTTAATCTAAAATGCTTTTTTACTGGCAGCCACTCACAGCGTGTTGCGATCAATGATTTAGAAATGATAGCGGTGGTTAAGCAACTTGGGTGAGGTCATTCCATAGATGGGTGCCCACCCATTATTGTATGTTATGGTATTTCATCTGACCGTGGTTCGTAGGGAACATAAAACTCCGGTTGGCGTTGTAGGGACACAGTCGTTATGTCACGTTAAAGGCCTTTTTATAGGGTTCCGAAAAAAAAAAGGTAACCTACTACCTAAATATTTTTTATGTGAACGAAGTCTCGGGCAATAGGTAGTTAATAAATATAATAATTTGTCAAACATTATTTTTCACTGTAATGTTTCTTTAAATGACACATTGAAAAGCTCTTGCTATACCAATACAGTACAATACATTATACCCAAAGCATCTTCACGTCTCCTTGCAGTTACAAAGCCACAGATCAGTTGCTCATCCATGTAGAATACTATCATTATTTGCCAAAGGATCTACGTATTTGTGGTCTCTGAATAGGCTATGTACTGTCACTGAGTTTACTAGTCAGTGTAACTGTAGGTTAGTCTCTTTAAAAAAAACTTTTTAATTTTTCTTTTATCCACCTTCAAGAAGAGGTTTGAAAATGTTAAAAACAGATCTTTGTTTCAAACGGTATACTTTTAACTTGATCCTATGGAAATTTAATTAAAAATGGTTTAGGATTTGAAAACAACACTCTGAGAAGGAGTGACTTTTTGTAACTCGTAACTTCTTTTTTATTTTTATAAATAATAAATAACCTTTTGTCAAACATTATTATTCACTGTAATGTTTCTTTAAATGACACATTGAAAAGCTCTTGCTATACCAATACAGTACAATACATTATACCTAAAGCATATCCACGTCTCCTTGCAGTTACAAAGCCACAGATCAGTTGCTCATCCATGTAGAATACTATCATTATTTGCCAAAGGATCTACGTATTTGTGGTTTCTGAATAGGCTATGTACTGTCACTGAGTTTACTAGTCGATTTGACTTGGATGTTAGTATTACTGGATTCAGTGGACCTAGTTTACTCAGTAGTATGCATTTGTGTTATAGTTACGGTGGCAGTTCATCAAATGAAATATATTTTTAAATGGTGCATATTTATTTTATTAAAATATTTATTGATTGCCTTAAAAACTTAAAGAAAAAATAATGCTATCCTAGGATAAAAAACAAATATTTCATTTTGGCGATGAATTTCAAATAAGTATTTTTCGATCTGTGAAAGAAGCACAGGGCATGGATTTACTTACGCCAATGTCTCAAAAGAAAATTGGCTATCTATGCGCTTGCAAAGCGATAGGTCCCACGTAAAAAAAAAATTTCTTACGGGTACTGACGACGTCGGTGGCGCGACGGTAGTACAAGCGTCTGCCGTGGACGAGGTTGTGGGTTCGATCACGCAGGACAATTACTTGTGAGATCCACAAATTATTGTCCTGAGTCTGGGTGTTCTTTGTGTCCCTTATGTCCGATTTACACATCGACAAGTACAGTAGCGAGTTAAGTAGTATTTTAAGGTTAAGTTGATTTAAATAGATCTCCATTCTATTTTTTGGCAAGTTAAGTTGGCGAGACGCGAGAGAAGGGGCTACTTCGTACTTAACTCGCCAAAAAATAGGATGTAACTCTATTTAAATCAACTTAATTTTAAAATACTACTTAACTCGCTACTGTACTTGTCGATGTGTAAATCGGGCATTAATTGATGTTTGTAAAGTCCCCGCGACACAGGGCTTAATCCATAGTGCGGGAGTTGTCTTTTTAAATAGAAATAGAAAACTTTGATTTGGTTAATTAATGTCTTTAAAAGTCCTAGCGTCCAAGCATTTCTTAAAATAATGTTTAACGTAAAAGTTTGTATTATAGAAAGGTTGTATAACTTGTTCAACATTTTAAAATAAATTCAAGTACAAGGGAACTATCTTGCAAGATATCCGTTCAAGATATTGTACGATACATGAATAATAAAAGCATGGAAATCCAGTAACAACCGGTGCACCTACTAACGTCTTTATATTTTACTAAAACGTTCTTTAGTTAAATCCATACCTAGGTTATGTTATTAACCGTACAGTTTTCTTTGTTCCGATAGAATATTATCTCGCTTACCTAATATTATCGTGGTTTCTTGATTAGAGAACTATTTTTTTTATATCAGCTCTTACCGACTACGAGTATAACACAATACACATAGGTTAGGCATGTCGTAATCACACTATGCGCTGACAATATATTTATATTTATCATATACCTAGGTAATAATAATTATTTTCCTAAATGTGGCTGAGATGAGAGTATTTATTAAAATAAAGTAGTTATATTAGAGGAAGTTTAAAAGTAAAGTTGTGACTGAAAAGGCGATTGAAATCCATTGTTTATACTTTAAAATAGTTTCAGCAAAGTAGTTCATAGCAAAGTTCAGGTTGTATTCATTTTAGGTTGATAGATTATATTTTTTCGTTTAGAGAAATATTGTTCCTTTTTATATCATTTCTTAGCCGTAATGTTGACTATTCCATAAGCATGAGGGATTCAATATTACGTAACGTCAAAACATAGGCTATCTATCAATGCTTGCCAGTCCTTGACTTCCAATTTCGAATATCGCAAATACAAAAATTTTCCTCGATCATTTTTCACACTTCTGTCACGAGCGAAACCCACAGGATTTCCTCTTGAACTACATATAAAATTCGATATAAATTATTCGAGTCGCATTTTTTTCTTGTAATAATCGATAACTTTGAAAGCAAACTTTGTAAATATAATTTTATTTTTTTGGTAAATTATCACTCACCACTTATAATTTAATTAAAAAACATAAATTAAAATTTTAATTTACGTAACCGATAAAGCTGTATTTCATTTACCATGGTTAACTTTTTTATAATAATTCAATAATTTATACCAATTACATGTTATTCTTTTAAAAACTTATTTTTTGGAATAAACATTTAAATAAAACTATTATAATCAAAACCTAAAGTGTTGGTTATAATTGGGGATCATGTTGTAATCGGTATTTTACTGGTGGAACGATATGAAAACTGCCTACAAACTGTTATACAGTTTGGCAGATAAAATATTGTATCCAATGTGTAACTTACTTTTAATAAAACCAAAATACAAAAATACAAAAGAGATAGAGCAGAGATCTTTGTATAATCTTATTTATCTACTTTAAAATCTTAAGGCTTTCAAGCAGCCTAACTAGTTGCTTAGGATACAATTACGTACATACATCTCTACCCTATCTCGTCGTCTCATATCGTTCCACAAAACGTTTGTGACGCATATTATACATCAGTAAAAGACCGATTACATGATCCCCTCCGCAATCAGTCTCCTGGTGAATGCGAGGTGAAAACATTTAAGTAGTTGTTGCTACTTAGTATTTGTCGTGTACAACATAACTTACAGTAAAAATGTTGTTTGACAACAAAGAGTATTCTTCTTTCTAATCGTATTAATTAATCTTATAGTACTTAACTATAGTTGTAAATGTTTTAAAAGTAAAAATATCAAATAAATATGTTGATGATCTCAAAAACACTTTTCAAAGAGTTTTTTTATTTGTATTATGGATATCGTAGAAAAAATTCTCTTCAATTTTGTTCCAGCCTTAGTTTAACTTTACGTTTTCTCGTAGCTGCCAGAAACAACTAATCTTATTAAATAGTGCAAAGTTCAAATCAAAACTATTTCTAAATTAATTGTTAACTAAGCTCTATTTGTCAAAATTTATACACGTTTTGACACTTAAATAAACAGTAGGTTCAACTGTGCAATACGAGCACTTAAAAGCGCACTTCGCGTCAAACCACATATCACCAAACACAGTTCTAGTAAAGCTGGATTTAATGCAACCTCTCACTGATCCAAACTTCAGACTGCAACGTACAAATACTCCTCTTTACATACTAAATAAAGCTATATAGAACATATAATAAGTGTATCCGTGTGGTGACGGAGTAAGAATACAATATGTCACTACCCCATCTCATCCCATGGGTGTCGTAAAAAGAAGGAAAACATGAAATTAAACCCTATACCAATCCGTCTGGCCAGCGTGGTATCAGTAGGTCAAGTAACCCTCCGTCACGGGGGGAGGCCCGTCCCTGCAGTGGGACATTAATGGGCTGTTATGATGATGATGATAACTTATAACAGACAGATATATATTCAAACTGTATAAATCGCTGCTTAAAATTCAGCATTAAATAAAAGGCGACAAAAGAATTTGGAATGAAAAAGCACCCGTTTTGTATTTCTATATCCCGTCTCTGTCAAAATTCATGAATAAGACAAGAAGGGTAATACGGAATTGAGAGCAGTATATCATTTATGATAATTTTTTAGCTTCAAGATTTCGCGAGTGAATATTTTTGGGTTATAAGGTGTGTATCTTAAATCGTTTCTTAGTGATTTGATGGGAATATATTTCGGGTTACGCAATGAAAATAAAATGTGCAGTGTAAGATGTTTCATCCTGCATACATAAAATAGGGAAATAAAGTATTATAAGAAACGTTTTTTGTGTGTTCTGTTGAATAATGTTAAATTAAAAAAAATATTTATCACATTTTCACACAACGCCATCTAGTCCAAAACTAAGTAGAGCCTGTACTATGTCTACTAGACAAGGGATAAACATACTTAAATACTTTTATTTTGCAAATACATACATATTATTATACATAGAAAACACCCAGACCAATGCAAACAATCATGTTCATGCACACAAAGATTTGCATTGAGCGGGAATCGAACCCGAGACCTCTGCGTAGCAGTCATGTTACATAACCACTACGCCATAGAGTTCGTTAAAATTATGTAAAGGTTAGAAGTTTGCCTTTCTCTAGGGTGCTATATAATAAGGCTACGAGGTTTAATCAACAAGGTTTGAGTGGTCGATACGTCTAACTTTTTGATACGCAACTTAATAAGCAAATTGAATTGACGACCTTGGTGGCGCGACGGTAGCGCAAGCGGCTGCCGTGCAAGAGGTTGTGGGTTCGATCCCCACGCAGGACAATAATTAGTGAGATCCACAAATTATTGTCCTGATCTGGGTGTTCTATGTGTCCGTTAATTGATGTTTGTAAAAGGTCCCCGCGACACAGGGCATGATCCCTAGTGCGAGAGTTGTCTTTTTTTAAAAGAAAAAAAAAAAAAACTAAATAACTGAATGAATTGAGTTGAAAAGCGATATTTTCTGGATAAACTCAAATTTGCTTTGAAGAATTCTCATCTACTTACTGATTACCAAGCTCGGTTTGACGTTTTTTTTTATGAAGATAGATATTATATAAAGACGCAGCGCTAGAAGTCGTGGGTTCAACAATGACTTATTCGCTTGCGTGCTGCGTGGTATCAGGTTTGAACCCCACACGTATGAAATTTATTTGTAAGAAAACAAAAGGGTTTTATCGATATCGAAGAGTTACTTGCTTGTGAAAAAATGACTGTTTTATTTATCTCCAGTCTATCTCACTCTCTCTGTGGTCGGTCCCTCATGACTGAGGATCGTGGTCATCAGTGGATGTGGATGATTTGCACCTGATTTCGATGATCTGCCTCCACCGGTGCCTGTTCATCGCTTCTCGGGTGACAGAGCAAAACGTGGTTGATGATGGGCCTCTCATTTGATCGATCCATCTGGTTGGGGAACGTCCCCGGGCTCGTTTGCCCTCTGTGTTCCCAACAACGTTTAGATTTTCTCACACCGAGAGTAAATTCATTATAAGGAAGTCTACTTTAAAGTAAATAAACTTTAGCAAAGAAGAAATACTGGACATTAATCCCCACCGCATACATCCGGCCCGCACTGTAGAAAAACTTGGCTTGCAAATTATACTCTCAGTTATATAAACCAAGTTTCACTCTATACTTGGACCAGGCATGGCATTGCATTATTGTGGCTGTAGCGTCTTGTTAATAATATTTAGTTCTGGCAATATGTGATTAGTTTATATTAATAAAAAACTTGCTTTGATTTGATTAAAACGTAAATAAAGAGCGTAAGCGGACCGTGAAGTGACAGAAAAAATATGGTCTTGAATTAACCCTATACTTACTGTAGTAAAAATCGGCTAGGGTTATGCTTGCAGAATCAGATATCTATACTTCTATACTTTAATATTATAAAGAGGTAAAGTTTGTGTGTTGGTGACGTTGTAGGGGGTAATCGCTGGATCTAATAACCCGATTTTTAAATTATTTTTGTTTTTAATACTCAATTTATCGAGGAGTGTCATAGACTACATAATATCACGCTATGACATAGGAGTGAAGCAGTAATGAAATATTTATGTTTAAACAAGGGACGCTTAATAACGTTATTTTCGCCGCCCAAAGAAGTAAGAACGGGTAAGTTAGTTATCTATACGTACGATTACAAAAGAAGGAAAACTTGATATTAAAGCCTATAGCAGGCCGACTGGCCAGCTTGCTAAAAGTAGGCCAAGTTCTCAGTATCAAAGGCGTCCGTTCCTTCAGTGGAAAATTTAAACGCAGTTCCGATAAAAACCTTCTGTTCTAGTTTCCAGTTGTTTTTCTCTTAATTGGGTTATTATGTAAATGACCGGTCAAAAATTATCATCGGAGACGCTGTAAGCTTGCGTATCTATCACTGGCAAGAAAAGCATAATCTCGAAACCTTTAATAATATTTACCCACATAAAAATGTATTCTACGAGAAAATAAATCTGGGCCTAAGCAAATACAAATAATTTTAATGTAACATTGCATCCACATATTATTTTAGGACAAAATAATTACGAGAAGGGCTTTAAGGCGGCAATGTTTTTGTAGACATCCCCTAGGAACCTTGAAAACATGTTTTCCCTCTCAGAAAGGGTGGGAAGCAAATGGAGCGTTAATTTGTTACATATTAAGTACGAAATACGTTGTACATTTTAATGGCATGAAATGTCTAAGTTGATGTGACGTGGGAAAATATTTTTTGTTTACTTTTTTGCCTAATAAAATATTTTATGAAATTAGTGATTTTTTTTTGGTTAAAGTAAAGCTTACTGTTTGATTGATTAGTAAATATTCCTTTCCAGCTCATAGAACGATGTCTTTATTTATCGCATGACAATTTAGCTTATTAATTCCAATAAAATTATTCTTAAAGATTGACTTTAATCCGTATACGACCTCCATTAAAAGAGAAAGAGTGATGACATTTAGTGTAATTAATCATACTTAATAACAATAATTTAACGCACGAGTTTGCACGTGTGATACAAGTGGACGATATATGGAATATTATGCACAAATATGTATTCTTTTTAACAAACTCATCATCATCATCTTTCTGCCCTTATCCCATATTTACTTTAAGACGGCGCAACATGTGTGCTTTTTCCATTCATCCCTGTTTTCCGTCATCTCAACATTTACTCCTTTTCTAGCAACATCATCCCTCACACAATCCATCCATATCTTCTTCGGTCTACCCCTCGCCTTGTACGGTTCCACTTCCATAGTTAATGCGTTCCTTACTATATTACTTTCATCCCTACTCATTACATACCGTACATACCGAAAAAACTAATGTTTATTAAAAAGAGAAAAGAAATATGTACGCATATAAACAACCTTTACTAATTACGTCTTATTAAGGTTACATGTTTGCGTGATAATTCTCTTTATGTGTCTCTACGGTGATGAGGTAGTTTCATTTTAAAATTGTCACGTTCCTTGACGCACATATTATAATTTAGAAGAAATGTAATGTAAGGGGTAAGACTGTTATCTTTTTAAGGAGAGTTCTTTTTTTTATTTATTTTACTGTATTTCAAATTTTATACGGGATTGTGACAAAATAAAAAAGTCTTTTTTTCGATAAAACTAGCACCTACAAGTAACAATTATAAAATTAGCAATATTAATTAATGCATGCAGAACACTAAGAAAACATTTAGCATGCAGGTTAAGCCTAGCTTACTTTGGGAACAGATGGTGCTGAATACAGATGTACGTGAATATTTATTTATTTGAAAACGACTCTGATACATATTATTATTTGTACAAACTTTCATGTTCATGTACACAAACATTTTTCGAAAATCTGTAGGTACAACATTAATATGCTTTTCATAAGAAAAAATAATCCAATAGATATAAGTGCACCTTTTTTTTTTCTAAGTCACCTTTAACGAGGTTTATTCTTTATCCGGATTTTCCATAACCTTCCTTATTAGTATCATATAGATTTTATATCATTTATGCCACACTCAATGATGATGACCAAAATAGACTTTTTTGTTAGATAATATGCTTAAAAATATATTTCAGAATTATAATCAAAGGTCTAAGATTTAGGACAATGTTTTAGAACATAGGTAATCATTCGCAAACTTTCATGATAAAAACTATCAAAAAATTACATCGAGCTAAAATTCTACCCAAGTCAAGCTACGAGTATCTGTTGCGTAGCCGCCACATAACAACTAAACCACGTACCTAAAAAATACAATTTAAATTTGAAATACTTTTCTTTTATAAAATAAATCCATCAAAGTAATTAAATTACCATTTTAATGCTATAAAACGAGGCATGAAAAGGTTTACACACTATTGATAACAGGTCACATTCATTAAAATAAAACCTAATGTATTCTGTCATAAAAAGGCTTTTGATATAATTTAGATGCCATTAAGAATTGATATAAACTAGGATAAACATTATTTGTGAATAGAAGGTGCTTTCATGCCATAACCAGTACATGATATCTTAAAGGTGTAGTAGTAAATCTGATTTTTATAGTAACATAATTATTCTTAATTAAAATATTTTTTCCGTGTGGGGACGAAGTAAGAATACAATATGTCACCACCCCATCTCATCCCTTGGGTGTCGTAAGAACCGACTAAGGGACTATCCGTGAATATTATCTTTACGAAATAAAAAGAAGGATAACTTGAAATTAAACCCTGTACTAATCCGTCTGGCCAGCTGGGTATTAGTAGGCCAAGTATCCCTCCGTCCCGGGAGGAGACCCGTCCCTGCAGTGGGCCATTAATGGGCTGTTATGATGAATCAATCTGTTGCTTGCTTAAATATTAAATATCTAAACGACTTCAACAAGGAGTTTTACTCAAAAAACATTGAAAATAACTCAATAAACATTTTAACCCAAAAACAAGTTAAATTTCAGATGAAAACCACCTTTCCCGTTCTTCCTTAAACAACCACACACACAAGGTGTTTCACAATTATGAAAAAAAAAAGAACCAGGTACTTATTAGCTCAAGAGCGCAAAAAGTACCGCAATGCGCAACCATTACGAGAGGCTCATGTTATATTCAACACATACCACAAATTAAAGTTATCTTATGTTATATTAATAATGCAAAAGTTCCCCCTTTTTATGTTAGGGAATGCCGGAATTATTTTTGACTTTAATTTTTGCATTTGAATGAATTGGACAGTATGAAAATGTACTTAATTTGCGTAACATAAAATGAAGATAAGGTTTTTAGATGGGTAATGGAGTCAGTAAAACACATTCATATCATGCGTAAAGTAACGGATTAAAAAAAGGCGTAAACGTCGACCGAAGTTAATGAAACGAAGATATTTTCTATGAAAAGAAAGACACAAAACTTTCCTCTAAATTCTGGTCCAATCCGTCTGGCCAGCATTGTATCAGTAAGTCTTTATCAGTGTATTTTAATCACTGGAAGATGAGTGCGCAAAAGAGCTGGTATAGATTAAAGTATTCCTTAAATGGCCTGTATTTTAAATAAAACTCATCACTAACGCAACCAGGACTTTACGTCACAAAAATAAAAGTTTATTCAAAAAATTTAATAATTTGGTTGTTTATGAACTGAAAACTCGTTACTACACAAAACAAGTTTAAGACCTAATCTTAGCATTCCATAGATTCTCCGTGCGGGTGCCGGGTCCATTGCGTGATAGAGGACGGAACATCTGCATAACAGCGTCTGAGACCTACGACCCAGATGTAGATTAAGGGAGGCCCCTTTACAACGCGTTAGCGGTCACCTTCACTGTGTGCTATGTTCCGTCCTCTACCTATCCAAATTTGGTATGATCCTACTACATTACCTACTACACCTACTTACATTGGAAATTTCTTTTAGTAATATAATATTTTCTTAATTTCAGATTGATATGTCCAGACACAACCAGGTAAACGACATCCTTGCGGGACTAGAACCCGCTCCAAGTAGCGCATTTGAAGAAGCTAAGTGACCTCTTCACGCCTTCGCGCCATCGGTGCAGTCAGGTAAGCCTCTACACTGTAATTATGTCCTTACCGTACGAACAGGCTATTGAGCCGTCAGGCTTTGACTACGACTCTCTAGATTTACGCTAGTTGGTACTGTTTCTATATTTTCTTTTTCACTAGCGAAATTTCGTTAAGTAACAAATATTCTCATAGTAAAGTTATCATTACTATTCAATGCTTAAAAGCCAAATTATATATTATATAGCCATTATTTTAAAGTTCAAATTGTTTTGTTATTATTTATTTTATATTCTGTCAGCGTACGTTATCACAATGAAAGAGAAGATTTTATTTTTGACCTTACAAACACAAAGGCCGAATTTATTAGGCACTTTCTAGCATCTTGAGACAGAAATTCATTATTCTACATGTTATATAAATATTTACTTACTACTACTTACAGTCATAATAAAATAATTTATATTTAGTGCAGGTACCAAGTACTATACTTGCAGTTTTGACAGCAACCAATGACGATCTATACATTTGCTACACTGTATAAAAAGTAATAATAACGACAAAACAGGAACTAATCGTAACTTACAATACATTTTTTACTCCAATTTCATACTATCATGGCAGTACTAGCCAACCATTTGTCTGAACTGCAAAGTAATTACAGCTGCGTTGTAATTAACACTCACTTTATGTTATCCACTAACTTGTAGCTTAAGCTGAGACAGCAGCTTACTGTTTAAACGAAAACTTGTTAAGTACTCGTATGCATATGCGTTTGTTCTGTTCTAGTCTATTATAGCATTTGTAGTTTGAGAGAGTACTAAGTTTGTAGTTTCTGATTGAGACTGCTTGTAGTAAAATAATATTTATTGTACTAAGTAGTTGTTAAAATAAAAAATAAATTATTAATCACACAGGTGGCGACGTTGCAAGAAAAACATGAACATTATAAAAAAATAACACATATGAGCACACAGGAAAAATAAAAAAAGGAAACGAAAAAAACTAAAAACAATAACAAAGAGATAAAAAATAATTAGGTATATAAGTAAAACGGGCCAAGTGACGCAGCGTCACACCCGTGCAAAAAAAAAGGACCTCACTCAGCATAACTGGCAGTCATGCGTGGCATGACTACCAGACTAAAGTTAATAATCAAATCAGATTAGTGTAAGCAAAAAACGAAATTCTTTCGGATTCATGTAATTGTTATCAGTAATTATGAAAACATTAAAAGCTCACACACAAAGGTATAGTAATATTCAATAGTATTCTTTTTCTGGGTGCCTTTTCCTGCTTTTTATTCCGTAATAAATAAAATGCCTTTATCAAGTGTTTGTCCTTGGTCACACTCATTACTTTATTTAATTTGATAGAGGGTAGAATCTTCATTAAGAAGATTAATGAGATTAAAATTAGTTTGCTGAGATTAACTACGCTGCCCCCGTTAGTTAAAAAGACGCATCTAACAAAAAGTAAAAACGGAGAAATAAATGTTTGAATGAATTAAACGGGAAATTCTTTGCTGTCTTCGAGTAAATTATAGTATTAAAATTCTAAAAATTTAAAAAAATGCGCGATTTTAGAGGCTTTAACTTGAGTTCATAATAACGTGAACTTACTAAACTATTTAATTAAAATTACTAAAAAAACCTTTTCTTCTTAGTACAAAAAATTAAGAAACAAATAAAATCTTTAATAGAAAAGACGTAAATGGCTATATGCGCCCTTTCAATTTCAAACGCTTTTGGCTGTACTTTTTCTCTAAGTATTTAGTTTATCTATATAGTATAAATTTAAATGGAAAAGGGCGCATATGGTTATATCCGCCTTTTTTTCTTAAGAATTTAAAATATGTAGAATACCCTTGGCTAAGATAAAGGGTCCAAAATTATTTAATTATCCTTTTATCTAAAGTATATCTGAGAAAAATAGTACAATAATAATCGTGGTTATCATAATAAGCAATAGCCAAATATATTATTCGTAAATAAAACACAATTCATATAGTCAAGTATTTATTTAAAATTCTTTTATTTGACTTTTACTACTTTTACATAACAAACAATGCTACCTTATGGTACAGTAATAAAAAAGCAGGTCCCAGCCCCAACACCACAGCCAAGAACCACCGCACCCACTACCAAAGCAAACGAGCACGCAACCCAGACGGCCAGCACCCCAGGAGAGCATGAAAGGGAGGAGCTCGCAAAGCTTCTTACCCTGTTCGCCCAAAAGAGAGAGAGGGCGCGATAGATACGCAAGGAATGCTCAACAAACTGACCACCAACGGATAGCTCGCCCCTCCTAAGAGTGCTCCACTGGAATGCCCAAACTCTCAACGGCAAAATCCAGTTGCTTCGCCCCTTCGTCAAGGAGCAGTGGGTCAACGCGATGTTGATCAGCGAGACGCACCCTAACCCCAACAAGCCACTCACCATCCCAGGCTACATTGTCTACAGACAATGAAGATAGATGAAGTCTCGCCGACAGGAGGCGGAGAGGTTGTGCGGAGAGGCATAGTCCACTAACTCGTGGACCACTTCCTGCTGGACACCATTTATGCATTGGACGTCAGGTCCACAAGACGCGCATCTTCGCGACTTACCGCCCCTCAAAGCCACGTTTCGACGAGAGGAAAATTCGCAAACTCCTCCAATCAGCCCCACGCACGATAATCGCAGTCAATCTGAACGCGAAACACCAAACCTGGCACTGCGCTGCCAGCGACACCGCCGGCAAGAAGCTGTACCAGGATGCCCTCACAAACACTACGAAGTCTTCGGGCCGCGGGAGCCTACTAGAATAGACATGCACAGCCAGAGAGGAGACAACGTACTGGACATCCTGGTCTGGACATGCCGCCAACGCAGGAAGTCGACTGACCTCCGGCCGATCATCGACTTAAAAACCAGGCGGCCGTCACTGCCCCACCTAAACCCAGGAATATAACCAACTGGGCCAGGTTCTACTCCTTGATGTCCACCTACAGTCGCCCCCAGTTGGTTAGAATACCGGAGGAGGTCGACCACGCCGCCAACAGCCTAACAACGGCCATAAAAGACGCCCTGGATGCCTCGTCACGCACCGTGCCACCGTCGGAGCGAAGAGAGCCCCTCCCCACCCACCTGCATAGGCTGTTACGGGAGAAAAAGACCGGTAAAAAGAAGTGGACAATCACCAGACACCCGGCAGACAAGACAGTCTACAACACCCTGTCAGCCCGGGTCCAGGAGGCCCTCTGGGAATACAGAGGCGACAAATGGGAAAATAGACTGATCGACGCTGAAGAATACTATTTTTACGGGTGTTACTCGCGATATTACTAATTAGCCTAGATACTAGTAATATAAATACCTAGGATTTTCTCCGACGTTTCGGCTGACTTGCAAGGGCCGTGGTCGCAGAGGGACTGGTGTCAGCGGAGCGTCGTCCTTGTGAAGTGCGGGGAATGGAATCTACCCTCACTTTGTTGACATCTTGAGTATTCGCCGTATTGTAGGTACTTCGACACACTACACTAATGACGTCTCCCGGCTTTTGAGCTGCAACACTGTGATGATGTTTGCACTTGTTGATGACTGGATTCCATGTATAGAATTACATTCTGGAACTAACCACTGGATAGAATAACACAACCCAAAGGTCTTATCCACCGAGCGTCACTATTACTCCAGGATAGTACGTAAAGCGGTTGAAATCAAAAAACACAATAATTTCAACCGGGAGGACGGATATAGATTATCTACTAAATGGAATCCAGTCATCAACAAGTGCAAACATCATCACAGTGTTGCAGCTCAAAAGCCGGGAGACGAAACGTCGGAGAAAATCCTAGATATTTATATTACTAGTATCTAGGCTAATTAGTAATATCGCGAGTAAGACCCGTAAAAATAGTATTATGTGTACAAATCGCGATAATTTAAAATCTATTGACGCTGAAGAAGATCTTCCGTCGCTGTCTCGCCTCTGTAGGGGGGTTAGACTAGAGCCCACACCGATACGCCCACTTCTGGACACAAACGGCCACCCCCACTACAAAGCCCAAGACCGCGCAGACCTCCTAGCAGACAGCCTGGAAAAGCAATTCACCCCTTTTCCTATCGAAGACCAGGCCCACAACAGGGATATAGAGGAAGGGCTGAAAAAATACCTTGAAGAGCACCAGGACAAGCAGGACAACGTCCAGCTCTACAGCAAGTCCAAAAGGCCCTGCTCAGTACCAACCCTAGGAAAGCCCCAGGCGAGGACGGAATCTCAAACTCAGCTCAACTCCGACAGCCACTCGGGCGCAACTACCCAGTCGCCGTACTAAACATACCCCGCCCGACCCCCGCCCCAATCTCCGCTTGGTTCACAATACTAAGAAAAAAGGGCGTTTCTACACAGATGCGCCTTTTTTATTTCATATCATACTAAATCTTAAGACGCTTATGGCAAGTGCGCCAATGCTAAAACTATTTTACGAAGTAGATAGGGCGTAAGGTGGTAGAAGCGACCTTTCTTCTTAAAGTGAATGTATTTTTTAAGAACGAGTTAGACGTGAATGCTTATTTGCGTCTTATTAGCTTCCTGTTACGAATATGCGTCTTTTACACTACTGAACTATAGAAAAAATCACAACGTATAAGGTCATTATCTACGTAAATGCGACTTTTCAATTAAGTTTTAGATAAATTCGCCCTTTCATCTTCAACCGGGTGTAAAACGATGTGCAGAAGCGCCCTATTTTATTATGCTAACACCGAACTGGAAGGTGTTAGCAAAATATTAAAAATAGAGGCAGGTGCGCCTTTTTTTCCTGATTCCGGCAATGTATATAACTCAAATATGGAAAAAGTGTTAGATGCGCCCTTTTAACTAACGGGGGCAGTACGGAATGCTTGTCAAATCCTTTAATTAATACAGCTGGAGGATACGTAAATCTCTCTAGAGTCGTCTTCACTCTATAATACTCGTAGTATGTGTTTTATTGCGCTGAATTACTTCTTTTCTGCAATAAATAAATAAATGAGAAAGGATATAATACATAAAAAAAATTTTTTTTTTTTTTTTTTTTTTAATAATATTTAAGAAATAAATAAAGTAGACCGACAACTAAGTTAGGATGGCGGGAAGCCAATGGATGAGGGAGGTACAGAAACGTTCAGGGTGGAAATGTTTAGGGGAAGTTTCATATTATTATGATGAATAAAGTAGTCATCTCTGCCTACCCCGGACGGGATGAAGCGTGTGTTTATGTATGTATGTATGAACAAAGTAGGTAGTATAACTCTATAAATTGTAATTTGTTTTATAAGTTACTAAGTACGAAGAAATATTACTAAGGAAAATTAAATACTTTGTTTTGGATAGGTATTGATTGATTGTTATCTTGTTTTGTACTTAACATAAAAGTACTTACTACAACTTAAACAATAAAACATTTTTTTCTTGTAAACTAACAATAATGAAAACAATCGTAGCCACTAAAGCCACGCCACGCCGTAACGAATTCATAGCTAATACATTCGAACCCCTTTTATCGCGGCAAAACTTTCCAACTTTTTACCCAAACCACGTAGAAAGATAACAATTGACGGCTTAACAAAAGTGTTTAGAACAAACAGAGCTACATCGCTAAAGAATTTTATTTCCTCTAAGAAACACGCTGTAGGTACATTCAACGACAAACGACAGTTCCTTGCCAGTTTTGAAGGTAGTAAACAATTTGTGAAGTTTACACAGTTGTAAGCTTTCACTGCGGGCTTGCTTCAGGCGTACATAAACTTTGTTTTGAGTTAAAGAAAATGAAACCGGGGCACTTAGCTAAAGCGCCTTATGACTTCTAGATCGATAGTCACACATTTACACAACGCCAACTAGTCCCAAACTAAGCAGAGCTTGTAATAAAGATACTAGACAACGGATAAACATACTTTTTTTTTGTTGTAAACACATACATACGTAATTATACATAGATAACACACAGACCTATGCAAACAATCATGTTCATGCACACAAAAATTTGCTTTGAGCGGGAATTGAACCCTGAGACCTCTGCGTTGCAGTCATGTAACATAACCACTGCGCCACAGAGGTCGTCAAGTTATATTCTAGTTTGTTTTCTGAGTGGCTGGAGGAAGTTCTAAGTATATGTGTTATGCAGCTTTATGTGGGTTGCGTTAAGTTTAGCGATAATGTACCTAGTTTTCGACTTTGGTAACTCCCGTTAAGTAGAGTAAGGATGCATTGTTTTTACTGGAAATCGAAGTGAAATTGTTAGTTAATTTATTTTAAGATATGAATTTCGCAATCTTAGTTATACAATTATTTTATTTTACCGCGTGATGACAGAGTAAAAAACATGGTGTACCCATCTTTATATGCCGTAACAGTGCAATTAAAGAATTTCTACACATTCCATTTATGTTTCATTAAAAAAGAAATTTTGAAAAAAGACCTAGTTTCACATGAAAAAAGCGATTTAGATTATTGATCGCATTGCTGGCCAGACCATCTCCTGTCTCTGCAGTTAGACATTTTTATTGTGTTGATTATTCTCAAACAAAACGTCGGAGAAAATCTATTTATCTTACTAGTATCTAGGCCAATTAGTATACACCCCGAGTAAGACCCGTATAAAATAGTATTTCTATTGATTTGTTTGTATTTTAATAAAATAAACGAAGTCATAGCTATAATTAAACAGCAATGTACTATTTAATTATTTTAACGAAAGTTTTTTTCAATTCTCGCAAAATTATTGTAGGAATACTGTACACATGAATAACTGACAGAGGATAATTAAAAAATTTGTAAGCTGAGTAACTTTTAGATCATCTGAGCTACATATTTTAGAGATTTAGTACTGTTTTATATTACACAGTAGAAATAAATTAGGGTAGGTAAAATAAATTAGTAATTAGGTTAATTAGAATAGACTAACCAAGTAATGAATAAAACCTTCGTGTTATAAGCTTGTAATTTAGGCATTATTAGCTTTAGACTTAAAATAAATTTATGATTTAGTACCTTTATGTGAAGCTTTCTTGTATAATATTTACTCGGTCAATAGACATAATCTATTAATAATTCTCCGTGTCGTGACGGAGTAAGAATACTATACCTATGTCACCACCCTCATCCATCCCATGGGTGTCATAAAAACTAAGTGGTTTTTACGATACCCATGGACTGAGATGGGGTGGTGACATATTATTGTATTCTCTGTCACCACACGGAAAGTAATAGAATTAAAAAGTACTAGTATGTCTACGAGGTTTATTATGTTATACTTAGGTACAAGTATAATAATATACACTCGTAAATGGACATAGCACGTACTTCATTCCTCGATCTCACAGACTACGGAACCCTTTTCCTTATTTGACATTTATAAATGGTTACTATTTCGTTTTTCTTATATCAACGTGAATTGTTTTACACGTATATAATATGTTATCTATTATTTTATTCTGGTATTGTAAATGTTGTGATTTTGGTTTAGATATGGCCTATAATGTTTAGTCATTTCGTGTTCAATATCAAGTGATCCACAAATGCTTGTTCTGAGTCTGGCTAAACTTTGTGCCCGTTATTTAGATATAAATAATTGTAAAAGTCACCGCGACATAAGAATAATTGCTAGAGCGAAAGTTGTCTTTTCTAAAAAAAAAACATAATACTTAGTACCTTATTGTCATGGGCATGGTTGAGTCACTGGTCTTTAATTACAAGCTAAAATGAATTTATGTAATAGTCATTTTTACAAAAAATCTTTATCGAATCGGAGCATCAATGTTGGTCATCGTTACACAATAAGTATAGGAACCCAAATAATAGGACTGTTCGATTTATGCTCGTTTAATGACTTGGAATTTTATTAGTGAGAAAGGATCTGCTTTTGTCAATTAACCGTATATAAAATAATTGGAACTCCTTCATATCTGCCTGGTTGATGTAAAACTTTCGACATAAGCGAGTTGACCCCTTCAAAAAATGACTTTCACATGATATAAAAAATAAAGAATATTCCTTACATTGTATTAAAATAACCCTATTTAAACTTTAATATAAAAGAACATCTAGTACTATACTCGTAGATTTGCAACTTCGTAATTATTATTAATAAGCATTAAATCATAAAAAGTAAACCAGGTTTAAGAATTATTTCTTAGAAATTTGTTTAGGACAATATTTGTGCAAACGGTTAATATTTAATCTGCTTGGAAACCGTGTTGGGTTTTATATGTGTCTAATATTGATTACAGGTATATATTTTTTTAAGAAATAATAACAAGACCTTTAAGTCCACTCCTCATATCTATAGAGGTAGGCAGATACTAGGTACTGATTGTTATCTACTAATATCATTACAAAACTGTTATTCAATATGTTTCTAATTACATAAATATTACACAACTAACAATCATATTCACAATTAATTGCAATAAAAGCGTCATCCAATTTACGTTTATAAATTAGCTTCGAGAAAATAATACCGACGAGCTACGTGAGGCATTCATTTCAAAGCTTATTGAGTCAGTCAATAGAGCGTCAATAATCAATTTCCGTTAATTGGTAAAGTACGTATATAAATTAGATCAAAAGTATGACTGAGATATCAAGTACCATTCACTCTCTCATAATTATTTTTGCTACTAATGAGTTCGCTTTTACATTATTATTATTCGTTATTTTATATTAATAATAATATTTAGTTGTTACTGGTTTGACTGAATGGTAATACTGAATTATACATTCCGATGGATTAGGGAGGCACAGAATCTCGGCAAGTGGAGATATTTAAAAGTGGCCTATGTCCTTACGTAGGATTAAAAAACGCGGCAGTAAACTATACATTATAACTAAAATAATGGGTCTGTATGTAACAGCAAACCCTTTTTTTATTAATTTTATAAAATGGTAGGGTTTGTCAGATTTTTTTTTTCTGGGAGACTTATTTCCATATTATGCTTAGCTTTGGCTATTATTTTAATACATGACAGCTACGGAGTGAATTTGAATTTGATTAGTCTTCGTTCTTGCTTTAATTACGCTTTCCATCAGGTTGGACACGGTCATTTTATCACATCAGCGTTACGGCGCTTGTACACGCTAAGAAAAATCGCCGGGCCTACGCAAGAATTCGTGTCGTTTCTAAGCACGACCTGTGTACACAGCGCCGGCGATGAATAAGAAAATATTCTTGTCTGCGCAAGACAAGACACGGCGAACGTTGTTGCGGAGGGGCGGGGAGCGGTGTAGTAGGGTATCATACTTTTTTGCTTTCTAGTTAACATTTTTACTAAAGGAAACTCACACTGATTATTACACTTGTTATTACTTGCGCACCCTACGCCCGTCTGACGACTGCACGAATAAAATCCTATCGTGTACACGTTTCGATCGTGTCTTGTCTGCGTAAGACACGAAAAGTTTTCGTGTGCGAAAAAGACAAAATTCTTGACGTCTACACGAAGATTTGTCTTGTCTGGCGCAGACATGGCTAATTTTCTTAGCGTGTACAAGCGCCCTTATTCCAAAAAACATGTCCTACGTAATATATGTATAGATTATGTTTCATCATAACAGCCCATTAATGTCCCAATGCAGGAACGAGCCTCCTACCGTAACAGAGGGATACCTACTTGACCTACTAATACCACGCTGGCCAGACGGATTGGTGTAAGGTTTAATTTCAAGTTTTCTTTCTTTTTATTTCGTAATAATAATATGCACGGATAGACCACAGCGGGACATTAATGGGCTGTTATAATAAACTTTATTATATCTTAGAAAGATGATGTTTTGCAACAATAACAAACTACATATTAAAATTTCTCCTCTAAGCCACACTCAATCGCTTTTCTATAAGATTTCACAGAGCAAAATAAATATATTCGGCCATATTTCATAAAAAAAACATTCCAAATCTACGGTACAGTTCGGTTGATTGACAAAGCCTATTTGTTATTGACTCCTTAGTTTCCCTTGTTATTTTCCTATGTCAGTTCTGTAAACCAAACTTTGTCTTCACCTATTTCGATCGTACGAGGAATGCAAATATTTATGTTCAATTTCCAACAGTTGTCTGGGGACGTATCATGTTGTCACTTACAGAGGTATTCTGCTGTTGTCTGTAACTACAAAATACAGCAGCATTTAAAAATATAACATCTTTTACAATAACTGCAATTTGAAGTTGTGAAAGTTTTTTCGTGTTTTGTATTTGAATTTCCGGTTCGAAATAAATGTTTTTTTTTTTTTTTTTTTTTATGTCCGATTTTTTTAAGTACTTAATGTTTCCGTATAATCTAAAGGTAATATCTTTCATTACTTGCATGTCATAATTTACAAAAAATCACTCATACGGTGATATTACACACACATACACACACAATATTATGTTTTAATCTTGTTTTAATAATTGTATTCTTTTAAAAAACTATTATTTTGAAATGATGACTAGTGCGGTTGTCATTGCAATTTTTATTGTAAAGACTGCGTATTTAAAGTGTTTATTCATTAGTCTCTTAGATGATTAAAGAAGATGGGATAATGCCTTAATGTTTTTTAACCAATCGTCACAAAGATTCCCTAAAATGCGTAGATTGTATCAATAGCCAGCAGACAAATTACAACAATTTATTGGTCTACTGCATTCAAGCTTAACATGATGCTCAAAACGGTCAAAATTATTCTTTAGTCTTGTAATATAAAACGATATTCTTTATCCAACACAAAATTTCAAAAAACATTTATTCAAAAATTTCCTGTTACATAAAAAAGTACAAAAAAATGGTAAACAATATTTAATAAAAATCTGCAGAAAACACTGAAGCTACAATATTAAGGTCAACCTCAAAACCCAGATGTAACGGTCACATAAAGGAACAAAGTTCACAAAGAGTTACAAAGCGTACCTTATGAATATGTAATAGTAGTTGGCTCCGAACTGAGGCTACATGTCCAAACAATGTTGCTTATTTACATAATGTATTATAATCAATATACTAGGAGACGACACAAATCTATTTGTGCATTGAAAATATAAGATGGGGATGACCTGATTCTGAGAATTTTATTAAATCTTCTCTTTACTAAACATCATCGAGTTTGATTTAATATTTTTAATACTACTTTTATACATTGTACATCGTAGAGAGAACATAAAATTGACTAACGTGATCACGATATTTGGCAACGGTAGACTGCGTATTTTAGTCGGTACACTGATCCGAGCCGGATGGTTTAGGTACTCCAAATGCACCGGTATAACTGTCGTCAGTAGCGTAAGTAGGTCAAGATTTCTTCTATTAATGGAGTAGTAACCAGAAAACAAAATGATTGAAAGATAATATTATGATTTTTTTTTAAATAAAAAAATAAGATAATACGATTCTAATCTACGTATTTTTAAACTGGTAAGAATGATATACACCTTGTTACTTCTTAGTACTGACCAGGTTTCATCATGACAGCCCATTAATGTCCCACTTCAGGGACGGGCCTCCTCCCATGACGGAGGGATACCAAGATTGATTGGTATAGGATTTAATTTCAAGTTTTCCCTCTTATTACTTCGTAAAGATAATATTTGGTTTTTACGACACCAATGGGATGAGAAGGAGTGGTGACATATTGTACGGTTTGTACACTTGTAGATGTAGACTGTCAGATGTTGTTATGTGGAGTGCAGTAAAAGATGTCTAGTAACTGTTAATTGTTTATTATTATTGTCACACGTAATATTTTGACTGTTCTTTTACTCTAATGTGAACCGTAGTAAGTATCGTAACACACTCGTCGCGTCTTATTATAACATGCATTTATATTACAATTATTACTCGCGCTCGCTTGTCGGGACGCGTGGTCAGCAAAATATATATGTACAGTGTTCAAGACTGTACATCTTGGCAACCCGGAAGGGGTCAAATAAACAGGAGAGAGAAAGAACAGCCATTACAAAATAGAAATAAAATAATGTTAATCAAAAGTAAAGGCGATGTTTCTAGTGCCGGTTTTGCAACTCGCTTGAGATCGCGCAGGTGCAGGCTCCGTGTTGCTCGTTGCCAGTGTTGGTGCAGGTTCCCTCTCGTAGCGGTGATTTATTGATGGAATTACTTGAAGCTCAATTTCTTCATGAACTCGTTGTACAGATGTCGCTTTTTGTTGAGTGTTCGTAATGGCGTTACGACGGCAACGCTTCCTCCACACCACCACGCAGAAAGACACGATGGCTGACGCTAACAAAACGTAGCTAATGACGTATTGGTGTACGTCATGGCTTGAAATCTCTAGGTGTCCTGATTCATGTACCTTTTGTGAAGCAATTTTGTTCTCAATCGCAGAGATGTCTGATTCTGTGTGTTCTGGTTGACTGGCTAGAGGTATACGATAATATGTAATGTTAATTATCTTGTTTATGGAGGAGTCTATAGTTGGAACCTTGAACTCGTAATTCATCTTCACGTTGCTGTTGAACTGACGATGAGCATGGATAGTCAAATCCTTGGCTTGCAACTCACACCCTTGGGATAGTTGTACTATACTTGACGACGTTATTGTATATGAAGTGACGTCATCGAAACACACTGTACGTAGCATGCACTTATCACAACATATCGCTAGCCAGCTGTTAGGCGAGTGTAACTCTATCCATGCGTCCTTGCATGACGCGCGCTTGACGTCACAAGGTGCTGTATTCTGATGAGATAGTAGTTTTGCTTCGCATGCCGCCTTATCACTGTGCAGATTAACCCGGCGCCAATGAGGTGAAAATAATTACGAGAACTATGACGCCGGGTCATGGTGACCCGAAGATTATTAGCATTTCTTTAAATGTTACGTGATGTTTACTGTTTATTTTGTTTGATCTTCTGTTAGTTTCTCTCATTGTTTTGAGGGTAAAATAACAAAAGAATGCAAGATATTTCTTAAATCCATCGTTTTAGTCCTTCGTCAGAAACTATGCAAAATCAACTTTGAAAACATAACTTCAATAACTACTCAAAATAAGTAATAACAAACTTTATAAAACGTAATAAAACAAATCTATTTTACTAAAAGAGACATCAAACTTCATTATAAACTCCACTAATCCGTCTTCAGCTTCCTTCATGGAGCTACTGCAACTTTCGTTGTAGGAGTGATTATTTCGGGCGATTTTTTTAATTATTTGTATATTGCAAGCATGATAAAGTGTAGCTAGATTTTTATCCTTTTTCGAAGGACACACCTGACATCTCCTATGAGTTTTAGATACCTTCGCGGAGATTTCTCAAGAGCCACTGTCGAGAAATCAGCAATTCTCTTAGCGCAATTGACGAAGCAAATTTACTCAAGTTTCTTGTTCCTGTCAGTGATACTGAATAATGCAAACTCCTTCTTTCTTTAGAAATGGCCTCTTTTCATCACAATCTAGTTTGCATCTTGTACTACTGCCACTTTGGCTGTATTATGAAACGTGATCATCAACCTCGTCCTATGAAGAAGTTTTTTGTGATTCATTATTGGAGTCGGATGTATCTAAGATCTGTAATATTCTTTCCGGGCTTTATATTAACAACCTTTTTGATAAATTCTTAAAAACAACCAAGAAAATCATTACTATAAATAAAAAATACAAAGAAAAATATGTCACAAAAATACAACGCTTTCGATGACGCTGGGTCATATTGACCCGTTTTTGCTTCATGCACGTGTATCTGCTTGCCTTCGTTACGAGGCACTGAGTTCGTGATCGGAGTGCGTGGGGAGATACTGTATCTCCAGCTACTAGAACAGTCAAAACCACAAAGCACGCCTAATTTTAAATATCGCTGTTTGAAATCATCTCGGGTCATATTGACCCAGCGTCATTGGCGCTGGGTTAAAAGACGTCAAGCTTTTTCTACATAAATAATTAGTGGTTTGTGGAAGACATTGCTTAAGATCATCTTCCGACAGTGAAATGTAAACGTTTTTGTGAAGGTTTACAGCGATGTATTTGGATGTTGTAGCCACATAGTTACTCTTATTATGTGTAATACTGAGAGGTAAAGGTATAGCTTGATAAATAGTGAAGTCTTCATTAGATACGAGTGGGATGTGTGTTTCCACGAGAAAATAATTTTTCGTGACTCTGGCTTTCACACGAATCAGCTTGTAAAGCTCTCTGATATTTTCTCTGTAATTCGGTACTGGTAATGACACGGTTTTAGGCAAACTTGCAGTTATGTCATCTAGTTGTTGAATCAAATGAACTGGAGTGATGAGGTGCACGTCTATATGTCCTTGATATACGTTCTTTAGAGTATTAAACAGCATTTCTTGGAATGTTTTCAAGCTGTTAATCAAAAGCAACGTTGTTAAGGACCCAGAGTTGATATATGTAGTGACTGAAAATACTTCCATTTCAGACTCGATAGATGCTAAGTTCATGTTTGTTTGGTTAACAAAACTGTCAATGAGCTGGAATTGACGAAGAATGTTGTCCTCGTTCTTTTTCAGCACCTTATTTTGCAGTTCCACAATGGATGTTTGATTTTTTATCAAATCCCATAGGTAGTTTTCATTGTCTTGTATAGTATTGATATCCTCTTCATATTTTTGTGCAAAATGTTGATCCAATATTCCAAATAGGCTGTTTGCAACGTAGCCTATTCCGTCCACTAAGCCTCGTTTTCTTCTGTCGCTGAGATGCTTGTGAGGGTTCAGCAGGATAGTATTGTAGTAGGTGAGAAGGTCCAGTACGTGTTCAAGTTGTTCAATTGTTGTACGACAATTAAGTAGTTTCGACTGATAACAGATGTTTTTCAAATTGTCAAAATAACTTCTTGTACGACGAGTACCTTCCCAATAATTTGTTAAATTATAATACATAATTAACATCCAGTCGTCGTATACCATTTGCATTTTACCGACGGTGTCATAATATATCGGCCTCTCATGTTCGAGACTCGTAATATGAGCGCCCACAGCTGTGCGCACTTGTCGCGTGCCTAAAGGATTGAGGAAATAAATCCTTTTCTTTTCTTTGTATTCGTTGTGAGCTTAGTTGTAGAATCTTGATTATTATCTTCTATTTCAGACTGTAGTGGCAACGGCGATAACTTCACCACAGGTCGTTTGATGATGCCGGCTTGAGTCTTGATGGTGGTTACTCTCACATAGCCGTCAGTTCCGGGATGAGTCAGTAACACTCTTCCCAAAGCCCATTTGCCTGGTGGCAGGTTGTTTTCTTTCACCAGTACAATGTCGCCTTCTTTAATGTTTCTTGTGGGCTTGGTCCATTTACTGCGAGTTTGTAGTATGGAAAGATATTCACTGGACCAATTTTTCCAATATTGACTAAACATAATGTTCAATTAATTGCCACCTGCGTCGTAAATCGATATTTTCTATGTTATTATAATCCGCTTGTGGCAAGGATAGTATTGGGCTGCCCGTAAGAAAATGTCCAGGGGTCAAGCAATTGTAAAATTCCTCTGGGTCTTCCGTTAGAGGACACAGAGGCCTGGAGTTAAGGCAAGCCTCTATCTTCGTTAGAAGAGTTGTAAATTCTTCATAAGTTAGCTTCTGGTCGCCCAATACTCGCCGAAGATGGTGTTTCATCGATTTCACGGCAGCCTCCCAGAGGCCGCCGGCGCTAGGCCAGGCAGGGGCGTTAAAATGCCACTTTACTTCAAGTGTTGCTAGCTCGGTGAAGAATGCAGGTGTTAATAATTGTTGAAAGCTCTTGAACTCGTGTTTAAGTACCTTTGCAGCGCCAATGAAATTTGTACCGCAGTCTGAGTACATATGTTTAGGCGTGCCGCGTCGCGCGCACAGCCTTTGAAACGCCGCAAGAAATGTCTCAGTACTTAGGTCCGAGACGAGTTCAATATGAACCGCCTTCGTGGCCATACAAATAAATATTGCAATGTACCCCTTCGAGGTCTTGACTCCTCTGCCCTTGTTGTGTTTCACGTCTACGTGACCAGAGAAGTCGACCCCTGTATGTGTGAAAGGTCGACAAGGGGTAACACGTTGCTTTGGTAAGTCGCCCATTAGTTGGTAATTATCGGATTTGTTGTATCTGTGGCAGCGTACACATTTTCGTAATATATTCTTAACGGCTCTATTTCCACCGACAATCCAGTATCGCTGCCTTATGTGAGTTAAAGTCAGTCGAGCTCCTCCATGTAGCGTGTATGAATGTGATTGTTCAATTAAAAGTTGTGTAAATCGACCATTGTGTGGTATGATAACAGGATTTTTCATGTTAACGGGCAAGTTTGAGTTCTTCAGACGACCACCGACTCGCATCAAACCCGACTCATCCAGGTAAGGACATAATTTGGAGATGGAGCTCTTCTTTATAAAATTTTCGTTCTTCAAAAGTTGATTATATTCTGAATTGAACTCAGACCGTTGTAATTCAATGATAAGAATTATGTTCGCTGCACTTAGCTCGCTTGTTGTTAGGTACGGAGTATCGTATTTCGTTTTATTACGTGTGTTTGTAACAAAGCGACATACCCAGGCGACTATTCGTATTATTCTTGTTAGACAGCTGTATTTATTTAATAATGTTGTTATCATAATATTATCTTCATTATGACTTGATAATTTTCGTTTCTTCTCTGCGTTGTATATGCATCCTAATGTTGTTTGGTAGGTGGACGCATGAACTTCTGTGGGTGTGACCATTCGTAAAAATTCTGGGCCTTGCCACCATAAATTGTAATCTATAAGTTTGCTAGGTAACAATCCTCTCGAAGCGCAGTCGGCGGGATTTTGTTCCGATTTCACGTATGACCATTTGTCGGCCATGATGCTGCGCTTTATTTTTGTAACTCTGTTAGCAATGTACGTTTCCCATCTAGAAGAGTCTCCTTTTATCCATGCTAACACAACTTGAGTATCTGACCATGCTTGTACTGTGACCTTGTATTCTAACAAGGCATTTTTGACTTTGTCAATCAGTTCTGCCAACAGTAGAGCCCCGCAAAGCTCTAGTCTAGGCAAGGTCGTTTTTTGTTGTAGCGGGGCAACTCTTGTTCTTGCGACTAAAAGTGTTGTTATAGGTTCGCCTTGTATATTTATTATTTTCGTGTATATAACGCAAGCGTAGGCTTTCTCACTTGCGTCACAGAAGCCGAGTAACTCAATACTATGTTGTTTTAAGTCACCGATCCATCTGTTTATTTGTATTTTTGTAATGTATGGCAACTCGTTTTTGAGTTTCAGCCACTCTATTTCAATTTCGTTAGGCACTTCGTCGTCCCAACTGAGCTTGCTCATCCATAGCTTTTGAAATAGTAGTTTAGCTGACACAGTTATTGGTGACAGCCAGCCAAGCGGGTCGTAAAATTTTGAGATGTTTGATAGTAATAACCTCTTTGTAAGACGTTTAGAGTTAGTTATGGGCCAATTAAAATATAAAGTATCTGTGTTAGGATTCCATCCAATTCCCAATGTCTTGGTAGATTCTTCAGCCTTAAAATCGTAGTTAAGTTGAGTCGAGATTTGATCTTGGCTTAAATTTTCTAGTAAAGCTGGGTGATTGCTCGTCCACTTTCGTAGATTCATGCCGCCTCCTCTTAATAGCTGTATCAGAGTTTGTTGTAAATATATAGCCTTTTCTTTATCGTTGTGCCCACTTATGACGTCATCGACATAGCACTTCGTTCGAAGCGTTTGTGCAGCCTCTGGGTACTTGTGACCGTCGTCCTCAGCTAGTTGTCTCAAGGTGCGCATAGCGAGCCATGGGGCCGATTTTGTGCCATAAGTCACCGTTGTCAGCTGGTATTCATGTAGTGGCTCATCGTTGGAGTTTCTCTATATAATTTTTTGCAAATGTTGTTGTTCCTCAGAAATCCAGATGCAGCGATACATCTTCTCGACATCGGCCGTAAAAACGTATTTGTATGTTCGCCACTTTAAAATAAGTGCCTGGATATCCTTTTGTAGGCTGCCACCTTTTTCCATGAGGTTGTTCAAGCTATATCCGTTTGTATTCTTTTGAGATGCGTTAAATACAACTCTCAATTTTGTTGTTAAAGAATTTTCTCGCATGACTCCGTGATGTGGTAAGTAACACGAAATTTTCTTAGTAATTGGAGATGATAGTTTCATGTGACCGAGAGCGGCATATTCTTCTATAAATTGGCGGTACATAGCCAGCAGTTTTGGTTTGTTATTTAAACGTTTCTCTAATTGTAAATATTGTGAAATAGCAATCAACTTAGAATTGCCTAACTTTTGTTCAAAATCAGGATACATAGGCATTTTCACAATATATTTGCCGTCATTCGAACGTTGTACAGTTTCTTTGTAAAATTGTTCGCATTGGTCATCCTTAGAGAAGCTCTTAGATGTTTGGATGTCTTCGGTTTCCCAAAATTTTGTTAATTCTTCTAGGTTGATTGTTGTCACGTGGCAATTAAATGTGTTCATTTTTCCACATAAAATCCACCCGATGTGGGTTTGTTGCGCAACAGGTGAGTCATTTTTTCCTTTCAGGACGCCATCCAAGATTATCTCTGAGTATACATCTGCACCCAGTAACAGGTCGACAGGTCGTGAGATGTTGAAGTCGGGATCAGCGAGCTTCAGATTTTGAAGATGCGGCCATTCAGTTTTCTCAAATGAGGTAGTAGGTAAGTTGGTAGTTAGCTTCTTCATTATAAGGGCTTGCATGTCAAAACAAAAGTCGGAATGAACTGACTGGCAGCTAAGTGTAAGCTGCCCTTTACAGTCGCCAGACACTGCTCCTATTCCTGTGATACATGCGTTAATCCTTGTGCGTGAAAGTTTCAAAATTTGGGCGGCGTTTTCCGTGATTAAATTAACCTGGGAACCTTGATCCAGCAGTGCACGTAGTTTAACATATGTGCCATCAACGCATTTGACTTTCAGTTGTACTGTTGTCAATAAAACTTGCACCGTATTAGTAGAGAGATGATTGGATGCTGGTTGCTGAGATGTCGACGGTTGTTGGCTCATGTTATTTTTCTTATATGGGAAATTTGTCGTAGGAAATTTCCAGTCTGGATTGTGTAATAAAGTATGATGTCTCTTATTACATTCCTTGCATGTTTTTATCGAATTGCACCTGTTGTTTTCGTGACGATACAAACAGTTTTTGCAAAGCTGCAATTTCGACACCGTTGTATTGCGTTTAACGATATCAAATTCAAGGAATTTGTTACATTGTCGTAAAACGTGATTTTCATTGCACAATGGACATTTTGTATGTACAACATAATAGTTGTATGTTCTTTTTGTGTTAAAGTTAGATTTTTTCTCAGGCATTTGTTTGGTATATTTATTGTTCGATGCCTTGTGCTGGATAGATGGAATGCTTTTCTTAGCACACCTCTTCGTTTCATAGCCCATGAACTCCTTTTCCAGGAATGAGAGAAATTCTTGTGAATTTGGCAGCTCCCGTTTATCTTGTATCTCCTTTACGTAGTTGTCCATGGTTTTGTCGTCTAGCTTCAAGCACATAAGATGCGCGATGACCGGATCCGACGTAGTTAGATCAACGCCGATGTTACTCATACCGTTAAGGCATTCGGTGATGACGTCATGCATCTTCTTTAAGTTAAATGAATCCGGATGCTGTATGTTAGGTAAATCTAACATTGTGTTCAAATAAGACGTGAAGAGGCGGCGCCTATTATCGTAGCGTTGAACTAAGATATCCCAACATGAACTGTAGTTCTCTGAGCTGACGGGCAGATGTTGTACAATACTCTCAGCTTCACCACGCAACTTTGTCTTGAGATGGTGCATTTTCTGAGCGTTATTTATGGTTGGATTCTTGTCAATTGTTTCTAGAAAGAGATCCTTAAAAGAAATCCACTGATTGTAACCGCCAGCAAACTCAGGAATCTCTATCTTAGGCGCCGATTTCTTAAAGTGAGCTGTAGACCAAATCTGGTCGTTTAGTTTCGATTTTAATTCGTCGTATTTTTGTTCTACTTCCAAAAACATCTCGTAGTATTGTTCGTTCGATCCTTTCAGTTTAAAATCGATCTCAGAATGTAGTTTGTCAACAGGAACCCATTTAGATTGCAAAGTAGCCAAATTATCGTCTAACTGCCATTGTTCTGAAATAGGTTTACTGCTTATCTTCGCCATAGTACGGTAAAGCGCGTTGATATTGCATTCCAGCTTCTGTAATAATAATTGTGAATTGTCGTCGCCGTTGTTGAGTTGTATGTCAGTACCGACCAAATCGAACGTAACTTGTGATCGCTTTTCTAAATCTGACAATCTCTTGGTGATATCACTTGTAGTAGAGAAGTACATCTTCTTTGTTCTTTCATAGACGTCGTCTGCGAAGTAGTTCAAAGTTTTGTCCTCTAGTTCCAGAATAAGAAGAGCGTGACGGCTATCAAATTCCTTCCAGAGGCTTTCCAATGACGAGAAGCGTTTGTTAAGATATTCCGCATTTTTTCGTGAAGCAGAATCCTTGCTGTAGTTGACGCATAACGTTTTAATCTTCTCGTAACAAACTGACTGTAGTTCCAGCTTGTCCATGTTGTAAGTTGTAGTAGTTTGTAGACGTACTCACGTTGTAGGTACGGCTAGGTTGTAGAATCTTCGCTATAGTAAATACACAAAGACTTGCTGTTGTTAGCTGGCCAAATCCAACACGTCGTTGACATCGACTGACCTTGAGCTGCTGGTTCGTGTTGTGTCACGAAAACTGTAGTCTTGGATGCTCGTTGTGGTAAAGCTCTTGTTATCCACGTAGTCACTGGTAGAATACTTAGTGTGCTTGTAACCTATTTACGATATGTCCGACTTCTCAATTTAACCTGGGGATTTCCGCTGGTGGAAGGCCAGTCAAACCGATTCGGTACCGTAAATAAGAAACTCACTCACCTCGTATGATCGAAGGACCAAAAAATGTACGGTTTGTACACTTGTAGATGTAGACTGTCAGATGTTGTTATGTGGAGTGCAGTAAAAGATGTCTAGTAACTGTTAATTGTTTATTATTATTGTCACACGTAATATATTGACTGTTCTTTTACTCTAATGTGAACCGTAGTAAGTATCGTAACACACTCGTCGCGTCTTATTATAACATGCATTTATATTACAATTATTACTCGCGCTCGCTTGTCGGGACGCGTGGTCAGCAAAATATATATGTACAGTGTTCAAGACTTTGGACCGCCTCTTAAATTTAATCACTGTTTAGTGAGATTTTTATTAGTGAAACCAACCTTATACCAAACAAAAACGTAAGAATTTAAGCTAATCAATTGACTAAAATTTAAGAGGCGTTTATGAGTAAGGGGGTGGTTGTTAAGTTAAATTTAGATATTGCAATTATAAATTAAGCTTGGCTGTTTGTGCAAATTGATAAGTATTTTTTTCAAAATTCTATATTTATTACGTTTATTTACGGTTAACACCTAAAGTCAAGGTTTGAAACAATATACTTTAAAGCAAAAAAATAATTTCACTTCATACCTTTACAAATTAAATTTGTTCATAAAATTCGTCCTTTATCTGATCAGTGTCAAGGGATCAATCAAAAATGTACGCAGGTGGACTGAGTTGGCCTTTTCTGGAAAATTGCTTAGTCGAGTTGAAGGACGCGCTCGTACACCAGGTTTTATTTTTAGTTGAAATTTATACGGCCTACAAAACATGTGTCCATCCAACTTTACTACTTCGTCCCTCTTAAGGATTATTAACATCACGGTGAAAATGTTTACTGCTTCATATTAACAGAGTACTAAAAACGACAATTCGAAATGCCACAAATAAATGACGCGGTAATAAAATTCCTTGAAGTACTTTTCCAGTAAACAATTTCTGCTGCCTTTTAGAAAGTATCCGCTTTCTCAACAAGTAAAACTTTGTTGTGAATACGAATTTTGGTATCGTAAATTGTATGTCCCTAATCACATTTGCTAAAACCCATTTCGCTGCCATAGAAAAACCTTAGCATACTTTGTACGACCCTGTGTTACGGTTAAAACTCTGGCCCAAAATGGTTTTAAAGTTACATTGTGGTAAACGACTTTATAGGTCTTCATAATATACGAAGTTGAACAATGTTGCTGCTATAAATTTTGTTTAGTGGCCATGTTTGCAAGGGTGCTTAGCGTTGGTAAGAGGAGAGTGGGATTATGTAAAAATTATTAGGTTTGAGAGAGATGTAAAATACGATGTTAAGAGCATTTTGTTAATACATGCTAGTGTTTGTAATAGTTATGTTTTGAATATATTACACGAACTTTATACTTGTTGTTTAGTTAATATTTTTTATATGATATAGTGGCGAGAAAACACGTTGCTTGACCTTTTTTAACCGAAGCTGCTAATCCATAGGTCGAGTGCTGTATTTTCATAACCCGCTAAAACGTCTTTATAGAAATTTTTAGTTAAGACCTACTTTAAAAATGGTTTAATGATAGGTTCTATTAGCGCTGATCGTTTAACTTCAAATGCCACTCTAACCAAACTAAAAATTAATTATTAAATCGATTTTAGTTTCAAAAGACCCTAAAAGACTGCTTGTGTGTTTTAAAATCAAAATTTTCAAAATCATTTTTCATGAATGTCGACATTTAAGAAAAAGCACTTTAGGGGGTTTTGAAATTATATGACTCTGGTGCATTACATTACTCTATGCATTACAAATACATAGAAAGCTCATAGTGACTCTTTCCTGCACTCGCCTTTCTCCTGATTTAAGAAGGTCCTATTATTTGGTTGATTAAATATATTTCCATACTTAGAAATACATGTTATAATAATAATCATAATTCAGATAGTTATTTATAAGTTACAGTTGTTAATGAATTTAAAAACTTGTAAAGATTAGTTATGAAACACCCTTAAACGGAAGAAATACTTCATAATAACCTGATATCTATCTGTAAAATAAACAAAATCTTCTATTTTACTAAATAACATTTATTGAACATTGTTTTATATAACACAAACAATAACCAATTAGCAGATACGACTATAATGTCTTCACATAAGGTGATTGTAGGTAGGTAGTATGTATTCAATTCATGTTATGTACACACAAAAGTACAAACAGAATTTCTCGCCTTATTCCCATGGAGTTAGGCTAAGGCTATTGAGTGCCATGTACTACGATGACCCTTACAAACCTGGTTTACTTCGTCTACATGCACATATTTCATTCATCTTATATAATGTTTCTTTGAATATTTTCCAAAATCAATTGAATACAAAATCATTTTCAGCAAAAAGTTTTTTATTAAAGCATCTTGAAGGAAGCGCGGATATGTCAAAAAATATCGCATTTTAATATCAACAAAAACGTCATAAATCAAATCAGTTTAATCATGGAATGCCTCAAGGAACGATATTGGGGATTACGGCAATTTATTGAATCTAATTTTATTATGGGTACCTATAACTTATAAGTATGTCATAAAAATAATACTTATATGGGTACTTTCAATGATCTCTTAGTATGATTGATTGTTAGTATTGGTAATAACAATATCTGATTTGATAGTTAGGTTAATAATACATACTTACTTATGAAAATCATAGGTAGTTAATTTGTTCTATTTTTCGTATTAGATATTATTATCAAGTCCATGACAGCTTTATAATGTGCATGGAGCTTGGTATATATCAGTGTAGAAAGAAATCTGGTCTACTAATACGACGTTACATAGTTTGAATCTGCACATGTTCATACTTCTCGCCTCCGTGCAGAGATGAAATCAAATTCTTTTGCAAAATTATCATTATTTAGTAAAGTATTTCATTGTGTTTAGCAGTTTTTACGACACTTTCTGAGGCATGATTAAATGGGCACGTTCTGTGCTTAGTTCTTCATCATGTAACAATATTACTAAACGCATCATTAGATATTTACTCTTACACTACATTATATGTATAATAATATATAATAATCATCATAACAGCCCATTAATGTCCCACTGCAGGGACGGGCCTCCTTCCATGACGGAGTGATACTTGGCCTACTAATACCACGCTGGCCAGACGGATTGGTATAGGGTTTAATTTCAAGTTTTCCTTCTTTCTATGTAAAGGTAATATTTACAGATATATAATAATAAACACATTATGTTAAAACAGTTTCATAAAATAACGGTTAACATATTCACGAGTTAATTCCTTTATGAAGTTAACTTTAACTTAAACCAACACGTACTAGTAAGTTGTTAGTTGTAAAGTTTTGTAACTCTGCACTACGAGAGCATACATTGTGGATAGTTATTATTATTTGTTGGGTGACATAAACATGTTGTATGTACAGTGATTTAATAAATGGTTTATAAAAAAAACAATTTTAATACGTCATAATTATTTTTCATACTTATTTATTTATTTATTGTTTATTGGACATCCAGTAATTGTATTCTACGTAATTAGTAATTGTTACTTCTTCCAATCGCGTCTTAACCACCTTACTTGGCTAATGCATAATAATATCTTATGTCTTGTCCAAATCCAAACCTCTTTCAATTTGTGATCAACAATTTTCTTTATTTCTTTCGATGATGATTGTAGGTAACATCAGTGGGACATTTAGGACTTACATCTGATAGCTTAAAAAAGGACAAGGTGTCAAGCTTTCAAAATTAACAATCTATGTTTGGGTAATGAAACAAAACAGGTTTTTTTATTTAGTGTTTATTCGGGACTTTTACGCGCAGCATATGACAGGTTTGTAAAGATGCTTGTGCGAGATAGACTTTTACAGTGAATTTGTGTACAAGACAGTTTTAAAATAATAAGTGAATATATCTGTTTTAATTAGTTTTTTGTAAATAATGTCTTTATATAGCAATTGAGCGGGACAGTTTTTTAATTAGTGGATTTTTGTTAAATAGTCTTTAAAGTAGTGTTTTTATAGTTATTTTATAGTTTTTATAGTAATTAAATAATTAATTACAATTATATAGCAATAATACTGTGTAAATACTACTTTAACATAAGTTTTAGTGGTTTATTAGCATTTAAATAAAGATTTCTCACAGTTTACGCCCGACGGCACTTTTAGAATATTTTAAAATGTTAGATTAAGTTATAAAGTTGTTAAATATTCAAATTATATCATGTTTTTATATTAATAAAGAAAAATAATAGGTTTTTAAATAAAAATGTATAAACTTGCAGTAGGATTTCAACAAGCAAAAAATAAGGTCCCACGTTCCGGTAATACTGCGCGCTACCTAAGCTACAGTAAACGGATTGCTTGCTGAATTCCTATTGGTTAAAAAGTAGTTACCTTAATTGGCCGACTAATGAGACAGCGCCAAAATAATGTAAGAAATTTGTATAAAAGGGGTAGCCGTTTGTTCACGGTACCTCAGTCGGCAAGCAACAGTCAAGGGAACAACAAGTGTAATAAGGAACAAGGAAGAATAAATAGTCCAGTTATATTCAGGAAGAATCAACAGTTCGTTTTATTTCTATTTCCCACCAATCCAGTGATAGTCAACAATGCTTATAAACTATATTACGCTTATTTATAGTCAGTTCTTGCGTACATCCGTAAATACTTCATACAGATTATTTTGTTGACGTAAATATAGCACAATTTTCTATGAAATTTCAAGGTTATTCATAAATATAAACCTTTCATACTTATAATTGTTTTAAATTGCTTAGGCTACAGGAGGTCATAATGAATGGAAACAAACCACATACATACGAAATATTATTCTTGCGGACGTGTCAGGTAAAAAGAAAAGAAAAATTAAATTGAATCAAACATTTTTCGTGTGACACTAACTTAAGCCGAACGTCCACCGCCGGCTAAACTAAGTTGGATTAGCTTAACTCGCATAGTTGAGCCAGTTTTTCATACATGTGCGTCCACCGCAAACTATGCCACATACATAGCCGGCGGTGGACGTTCGGCTTAAGAGTGTACTAAAAGACTTAGCTAAGTTTTGCAAAAGAAGAAGATTTCAAACAAATCTCGACACCAATTCGTCTGGCTAGCACTATAAATTAATTAAAGGTATTGTTTGTTCTGTAATACAAGTCCTATAGTATTCTAGTGCTGACTATCTAAAACTAATATTCGTCCAGAATAGTTGCTTAAGTGACTGTTGATCAAAGCATGAAATACTGTTATCAAGGAACTGTTTGCTTGGGCTACAAACTAACAGCCGGGATCCTCTATAATGAGTATCCTCTTGTTGACTGTTATAATTTGATTAGCCTCTCCAAATGTTGGAAGTTGTTGATATAATTACTCGTGTGTTTCTTGTGAACTTCGTGTTGTTTACCAAATAGACATTCATGTTAAGGGTTCTATATTTACTCATTATTATTGTTATGTTTCATTCATTATGAGAGTTTAATTATGTTGTTTTGTAAATTAAGATTAATCTGTGAATGTGTTATAATATTTTAGAAGTATTGTTATATTTTACTACGGGCGTATTTTGTTGTTTATTTTGTAGGTATTAATTAAGTTAACATAGTCGGAATACGGCCAGTAGAACTGTGTGACTACGAAGAATACGCGCACTTTGATATTTCCGGACCGTTACGACTTGGAGAGCTTCAAGAAACGGGCGTACTCCCTTTTTAAAGGTCGGCAACGCACATCTGTGATTCCTCTAGTGTTGCGGGTGTCCATGGGCGGCGGTGATCACTTACTATTAGGTGACCTGCTGCCTCCTATCATATAAAAAATAAATAAAACTTAATATGGTAGAGTGCCCAGTGCAAATAGCGTAGTGCCCCAGTCAGATTGACTAGCCTTTCGATCTCGGTCAGTCTAAACGTCCAAGACAAGATCATGATACTTCTTTATAGTTTGTCGAATTAGTTCGTCTGTTCGTCAATAAAAAGGTGTGAATATAAAGGCTTTTAAGTCCGTCTTAACTCGCACTGGTCTTCTTAGGAAGACGCTAAGAGACTGACTAACTGCAGCTACGTTAAAGATATTGAAAATCATGGCAGTGGTGCCAAAAACATGTATATGATTTTGTAGGCTGTAGTGTACAGCGTACCTTAAACACTATTTCTTAGCTTAACCTATCATAAATTAAGTATTAGTATTATTAGTTTCCCGCTCAATGCATATGTTTGTGTGCTTGAACATGATTGTTTTCATTGGTCTGGGTGTTTTCTATGTATAATATGTACGTATTTACAGAAAAAAAAGTATTTAAGTATGTTTATCCGTTGTCTAGTACCCATAGTACAAGCTCTGCTTAGTTTGGGACTAGATGGCGTTGTGTGAATGTGTGAGGAATATTTATTTATAAAGTTACCAAGTATATATATTTTTTTATAATAGCAATATTTACCAAAAATATAATACCTACCCTTTAGTAGAGGGCTCAATACAAGGTCGTTTTTCAGTTTATACCGCATTTAAGCAAGCAAAGGAAACTAAGAAACGAAGGACTTTACCAAAATAGTTTTTAGTATATTTACCTTAAAAAGTCAACAAAGAAAAACACGAGACATAAGTACTACCTACACATTTCTTTTGATTCCTCTTTGTGGGTAAAAAGACAATACCTACTTGGGTCCCTTGGGCTTAAATTCGTTACTTAAAGTAAATACAGACAAAGACATTCGCCATGTTTTATTATGTTTACATAGAATAGATAAAATAAAGTATAATAATGTATGTAGACAATTGTATTAAATTGAACTCAATTTATTGACAATCAGATATTAATTTGACGCGTTCACGAATGCGAGATTTGATTAATTAGTCAATATCTATTTATTGCAAGTATGTACTAATTTGATGCTAATGTAGTTATATTGATTGTATAATAATGTTTTTTTTTAATAGTTTATTTCATTTTTTTTGAGGCAGTAAAATAGCAAGCAGGCTACCCGATGGTAAGCAATGCCCTTGCCAGCCGCGGAATTAATGTTCTCTTTAAACCTTTGATTTTGACCTTTGAATTTGAAAAAGGACCAGTCAAAAGGAACACCACATAGAGTTCATTCTAGAGCCTCAATTTATGTATGAAGTCTTATCAGAATAGATTCTCGTATCGTGCATGTCGTCAAAATCGACGAAGATATTTTTATAATACATGGTAATTAATTATTTTTCTTTAATACATTTTATCATGAAATATTAATAAACGACTATGCATGTATGACTCGCTTAATGAATGTGGACGAGGCCCAATCTTTTTGCCAGGATCGTGACAATTGGCGTTCTGTCGTCTCTGCCTACCCCGGACGGGATAAGGCATGAGTTTATGTATGTATTAATGAACATGGAATATAATGACTCTATATTAATATCATCATTAATTATATTTATGACAATTTTTAACCATTAAAACTTAAAAAAATATGTTATAGGTAGAAATCATTTATTTGTCGCAGTTGACCAACAGTGAATATATAATCTCGCAGTCGAAAAACTTTGTAAAACAGTACTCAATGGTGCCCCAGAGCGCTTTATTGTTTTAAGATGCAAAGTAAGAAAGTACACTTACTTACATTTTACTTTTGTAACTTTTATCTCGTGACAAAAGTAGCCTTGAAAAATTAATGCAATTTCTTTTTATCAATTTATTTATAAATTAAACTTTTACACTTTGCTGTGGGGCTTTTTAAAACATAATTTTATATTAATGGACACGAAATACATTTGCACATATATACTTATGAATTGTCTTATCACTTAGAACAAACTTGTAACTTAAAGAAAAAAAAAGTATTTATGTTTATCAGTTGTCTAGTATGGGTACTAGACAAATTAAGCTGAGCTTGTACTATGGTAGTACAAGCTCAGCTTAGTTTGGGGCTAGATGGCGTTGTGTGAATGTGTAAGGAATATTTATTTAGGTATACTTATTTAAAGAAAAACAGCATATAGGTAATTAATTATAATTCATAAATTATGTTTCTTTATCTTTCATAGAATTTTCAATGTTCATAAACAACTAAGTATTTAACTGTAATATTCTTGAAACTAAATATAATTTGTTACTTTCCTTTTGCGGGCAGTGATTATATTCCCATCTAATTAGCAACTCTAATAACCTTGTAATAAAGGTCAAAACCAACGAAAAAACTAAGTTACTTGTGCCTGTTATAGGATTTTGCCATACTTCTTTCAACAAAAACCAAAGCGAATAACATAGGCTATAAATTGTGTAACAGAAAGTGTTTGCCAGACGATTCGAAAAAACAAAATTGTCTAACTGTCAAAGTAATATTAAAAACATTTCTGTAAGTATTAACAGTAACAAATCATCTTAAGTCATAAAAATGTTTTCCAAGTATGAAAAACAATAACAACTCTTCAACTATATTTGAATTACTTAACGTTACTGTTAAATATATTATATTATTTCGTTGAATAATAATACACCTACAATTAATAAGATTTATAAATAATGTTGCCTAATGTTAGTTTAGTCAATAAATTAATATATTTTCATTTATTATGGATTTTATGTACCTACTAAATTAACCTTAATCCTTACATCTTACAATCTTGTTAGCTAGAAAGAATGCGTATCAGCCAATAGCAAAAACTGTAGTGCACAGTGAACCTGAAAAAAAATAGTCATTGTTTTTCAAAAATGGAATCTATATATTTTTGAATTACTCATTTGTCATTTTAATAAACCCATCTTGCTGTCAACTTTGTCACACTAATGCAAAATGCAAATAACTAGAAAGAGACAAACATAGCCTTTTTATCTTTCTGTTCTTTTCTAACGGATTACATCGCCGCAACTGAGTTCATTAAAACTTGTTGGTTTAAACCAAAATAAGATTAACATCTTAATTACAGTAAACTTAAGGGACTAAAACAGATAACTGCTTGTAAACAAGTAAAAACGAGTAATCGAAATTAATATAGTTTATTGCGTTTATGAAAATACGAAGTTAAGAAAACTGAAAAGAGACTTGTATACGATGGCTTGTAACAGAAGTAGGACTAAAAGAAGAGTCTAACTCTTCCTAATTTTTAAGAGAAATAGAAGGAGTCCAATTCAAAAGTCATGTAAGATAATTAGTTGGGATACAAACATGTCATAAAAAAACAGTAAGTATCCTGGCTATTTCTGTAATATCTTCGCTTGCTCCTACAATACACATTTTCTTCTAGGTACGAGATCGTTAATCGTCTTATCAAAATAAAGGTACTCACAAATTTGCGTGTTAGTTATCACTTTGCAAAAATGTTCTAGGGAACATGGACTTATAACTAATATGCTCATATACTGTAATAACTCATATTTATACATACTATACGTGATACCCATATTACTTATTATATTGTATACCTCCAAAAATACTCTAACAGTCATTAGTACCATGGACAACATCAAAAAAGGTAAAAAAAGGTCATATAATTGATGATTGCATTCTTATAAAGAACCATGTATCCAGTTAAACACAAACGTATTTAGTGACGTAATAAAAACGAGATTGAACCGTTCATGTTGCACGGAAGCAGTGACGCGGGTTAGCCTACCCGCTAGAATTAAGGCCTTCGCTGCGTTGGGCTGGTGCCATTGGCGGCTGGTGGTAAATTTGAGGTCAGCGTCCGTGTCACCGCCGATCCCGCACCACGGTGATAACAGTTTCGTATAAGTGTACGCTTACAATGCTACCGTGCCCTCGCAACCACGCTGCCGCGCCGCCCAAGATCGCTTGCTGCAAGATTCAATGCAGAGGCCAAAAGCACGGCGGTTGCATGGCGTGTCCGCTCCGTGTGCTTATTTTAAATCTTTTCAAGAGAAGCAGTGTGAGAAGTGAACACCTACAGTGGGTTCTGCATCGTTAAGGCACGTTTCTGTCAATAACTGATTAGTATTTGTGAATAACACAGAATCGTACGTAACTATCTACACTTACACGATCGATACTATTACGTATAAATAACTAAAGTCGATATGTAAAAGCATTAACTTCGCGGGATGAAATAGGCGGGCGCAGCACGAGGCGTTTATTCGCGACGGGTACCCGCTTAACGCAGCGTCCACCCTTAGAGATGTCACCAAACCCCCGACATCCCGGACACGTCTCCATTAATGACGCGCTGGTTTTCCGTACGGATGTCCGCGTATTTGCGGTTAATTATTAAGGAGCAAAGCTTATTAAAACTCTATAGCTCATTGTCAGCGATTTTAGTTTAGCAGAGATTTGAATAGTCATTTTGAAAAGGATTGGAATCTGCTTTAAGCGAATTAAGCTAGGATTATTACGTCACGTTGACTCAGGCTTAAAGCATATTTATCTGATATAAAGAACGTTTGAGTTAAGTATTGCATATTTCAATAACATTGTGATGAGATTAATTTTTAAATGAATTAATATTACTATCATAATCCTACTTACATTATATAGTTTATTTAATGAATGCATACAATTTAATGCTCTTGTAGGGCACAGGGACATTCCGACAACATACAACTAAGAGCTCTCTTCTAAGAAATGCGACGTTCAGCCTGCTTTATCACTTACGTATCAACTGCCTGTGAGTGTTTTTACAAAGAAACATAATATTTTATTACTAATTTATACTAATCCTTCTTGCCAGTTTAGTATCTACTTTATCACACTGGCGAGATAGATCAGTCATTTCATTTACCTCCCATTGCATAAGAAGGCACGTTCCAACAGTCAAAAGTTTATGTCCTGATCGCGATAAATTCATCGGTACTAAAAGAATAGTAAACAAAAATAATTCAGTTCCGTTGCTGTTTCTCTAAGCAAATTTTACTTTACAAATAATAATGTTAATTATGATTAAAAGTCCGTGTGGTGACGGAGTAAGAATACAGTGTGTCACCACCCCTTCTCATCCCATGGGTGTCGTAAAAACTGACTAAGGGACTATACGTGAATATTATCTTTACCTAATAAAAAGAAGGAAAACTTGAAATTAAACCCTATATCAATCCGTCTGGCCAGCGTGATATTAGTAGGCCAAGTATCTCTCCGTCACAGGAGGAGGCCCGTCCCTGCAGTGGGACATTAATTGGTTGTTATGATGATTAAAAGTTGTGGCCTTGAATGCAAACGAAAATTAAATGATATTTTGTAGCCTGATATTATAAAAACATTTTAAAATAGGTTATTCTACTAATATTATAAATACGAAAGTTTGTGAGGATGTATGGATGGATGGATGGATGGAAGTATAGATGGATGGATAGATGGATGCTTGTTACTCTTTCACGCAAAAACTACTGAATGAATTTTGATTTAATTGCGAATACAGGTAGTTTAGGGTGTGGAATAACATTTAAGCTACCTATACAACACGGGTTAAGCCGCGGGCATTAGCTAGTGAAATATAATTCAATATTTAGAAATATTGTATATTTTTACTTAAATTATTTTATTCGGCTTATAAAAACTTTCAACCACTTGACAATTGGGATACCTACTATTTACTTTTTTTTGTGAGAAGTATTTAGTAGTATTTATAATTACAAGATAGCACTGCCGACGGCTAGTCACTATAACTTTATGTACGCCATCCACAGTAGAAGTTAAACCTTCATCTCTATTTTAGCTTATGTAAAAATGTTATGCTTTAAAAGATATTCAACAATAAATTAATCTTTAACTAACATGTTAATCGCTACCTTCGCTTAATACTTATGTTCCTAGAATAAATTGTAGCCTACTAGAACCGAACAACATAAACCCCAGAATACATAATTAACTATGTACAACACCTATTTATTACACCAATGAAGTCAATTTATAATCCCTTTGTACAAACGTAACATCCATAAAATATACAAATTCTATTTACATCTATAAGCAAGAAGGCATCGTTACAAAACCATTAATAGTTATTAATGCCCGAGCTCTCAGTTTTATCCAGCTGGCGACGTAGAAATCCTTTACAACGACAGAATGGAGTAATGATTACGACTCATCAATTCTATAGTCGGATGGTGTCTTTACAAAACAATGTACTAACGCATTTTGTCAGGTATTCTCTTGTTTTCCATCAACTCAATGTTTTTGCCATAATTATGTCATAATATTTACTTGCTAAAATATTATTATGGTTACTTAGACGACTGAGAACAATCCGACTTGGATAGGTTAGGTTTTATTCTTTAAACCACTCAAAAGTAGAAAACCAGCGCAGCGGGGCTTCGTTGAGCTTATTTGGCGTTACGTCTAATGAAATTATAGCAAATATCAAATTATGGCATTTGATATTTTATTATGGCTAACATTTGTTAACCATTTTAATTTATAATCCCTTGCAAAAACATAACATCCATGAAATATACAAATTCTATTCACATCTATAAGCAAGAAGGCATCGTTACAAAACCATTAATAGTTATTAATGCCCGAGCTCTCAGTTTTATCCAGCCGGCGACGTGGAAATCCTTTACAACGACAGAATGGAGTAATAATTACGACTCATCAATTCTATAGTCTGATGGTGTCTTCACAAAACAATGTATTTTGTCAGGTATTCTCTTGTTTTCCATAAACTCATTGTTTGCCATAATATAATATAATAATTGTGGTTAACACCCTAACTTAGAGCAATCCGACTTAAAACAGGTTAGGTTAGGTTAGGTTTATTTTTTACCATCTAGATGTAGGTGACCATAGCAAATCGGGGCTTCGTCGAGCTTATTTGGAGTTAACAAACATCAGTATGGCATATAAAATTATGGCTAACAATAATAAGCCATTTTAATTTATAATCCTTTGCAAAAACATAACATCTATAAAATATACAAATTCTATTCACATCTATAAGCAAGAAGGCATCGTTACAAAACCATTAATAGTTATTAATGCCCGAGCTCTCAGTTTTATCCAGCCGGCGACGTGGAAATCCTTTACAACGACAGAATGGAGTAATGATTACGACTCATCAATTCTATAGTCTGATGCTGTCTTCACAAAACAATGTATTTTGTCAGGTATTCTCTTGTTTTCCATCAACTCATTGTTTGCCATAATCGTCTTCATTCATATTTATTTTTCATTCTTTTATATCAGTCAATCGACGTCCACTGCTGGACATGGGCCCCCTCCAAATATTGCCACCTTGTGTGCGGTCCTGTGCCGACCTCATCCTTTGGCTTCCGACGTCCTATTAGTATTATTTATTTACTGTAACATAATTATGGTAACTCTGACTTAGAGCTATACGACTTGGATAGCTTAGGTTAGGTTTATTCTTTAAACTAGAAGTAGGAGACTAGCAAAGCGAGGCTTCGTCGAGCTTATTTGGCGTTACGTCTAACAAAATTATGGCAAATATCAGTATGACATATAAAATTATGGCAAACATTAGTTAACTATTTTGTCAGTTACAACGTGGTGTTATAGACAAAGGGTTACATTGTTATGTGAATAAACTTTGAGTAGAATATATCATGTTTCGTGTTCATCGGAATACGAATGTTAATTTAACTGGTTTGTATTGATGATGTGTTTGTGTTCGTGAAATACGATTGTAGGTTGCTTTTGTTTGTGTATATTAATAACTTCTTCTATTATCTGTTTGGTGATGAGTATCGCCAATATGGGAGGCGATAATGGAGTTATCTCTAGTGGATATGGGATTGGAGTTTGATTAAATGTTACCTTGTTAAAATCGATTAGCAAATGCTTACTTTTGACGGTACACTTTTGAAGGGGATTATTAGGTGTGTTTTTGGTCATTTAAACAGTCATCTAAAACTTGTGGATTGTAAAAGTAATTAAATGGAGCGGAATTCAAAGCGGCGACTACGTGGTTGGTAGCTGTATGCACAATCAATCAATCAATCAACTAGCCTATTGCAGTCCACTGCTGGACATAGGCCTCTCCCAATATACATATATATATATATACTAGCTGCAAAACGCGACTTTGTCCGCGATTAAATTTGAAATGAAATAAAAAAATCTTGTATAATTCATACAAAGTTTATTCATCATCATCATATCAGCCAATCGACGTCAACTGCTGTACATATGCCTTTTCCAAGTATTGCCACCTTGTGCGGTCCTGTGCCTCCCTCATCCATCGGCTTCCAGCCGTCCACACCAGCGCTTTTCGGTACGCGGTCGCCATTCTAGAATCTTTCTGCCCAAACAGCTGTCGGTTCTCCGCGCTATGTGCCCTGCTTGTCGCTACCTTAACCGGCTATGTCGGTTACTTTGGTTCTCTTGCGAATCTCCTCATTTTTGATTCGGTCACGCAGGGAAACTCCCAACATAGCTCTCTCCAATGCCCCTGAATGACCATGAGCCTTCTGAGTAGGTCCATAGGTCAGGCTACAACATAGCTCTCTCCATTGCCCTCTGAGTGACCATGAGCCTTTTGAGTAGGTCCATAGGTCAGGCTACAACATAGCTCTCTCCATTGCCCTCTGGAGTGACCATGAGCCGTTTGAGTAGGTCCATAGGTCAGGCTACAACATAGCTCTCTCCATTACCCTCTGAGTGATCATGAGCCTTCTGAGTAGGCCCATATATGTCAGGCTACAACATAGCTCTCTCCAATGCCCTCTGAGTGACCATGATTCTTCTGAGTAGGCCCATAGGTCAGGCTACAACATAGCTCTCTCCATTGCCCTCTGAGTGACCATGAGCCTTCTAAATAGGCCCATAGGTCATGCTACAACATAGCTCTCTCCATTGCCCTCTGAGACACCATGAGCCTTTTGGGTAGGTCCATAGGTCAGGCTACAACATAGGTCAGGCTACAACATAGCTCTCTCCATTGCCCTCTGAGTGACCATGAGCCTTCTGAGTAGGCCCATAGGTCAAGCTACAACATAGCTCTCTCCATTGCCCTCTGAGACACCATGAGCCTTCTGAGTTGGTCCATAGGTCAGGCTACAACATAGGTCTCTCCATTGCCCTCTGAGTGACCATGAGCCTACTGAGTAGGCCCTTAGGCCCCCTAAATTTGAAAAAAATTTTTTTTGTCATAGCTTGATGTTATATAGTCTATAGCCTTCCTCGATCGATGGTCTATCCAAAACTGAAAACTAAATTCAATTCGAAGGAGTAGTTCCTGAGATTAGCGCGTTCAAACAAACAAACAAACTCTTCAGCTTTATATAATAGTATAGATATATATGCTGTATGTACGACACGGTTAAATCTAAAATATTAATATTTCTTACAGAACTATACATACCTTAACTTTTCACTCGAAATAACATAAACCTCAAAACAATACCTTGCGGTTACACCTCCTTTATCATGTAATTAATTAAATTATACATGTATCAAACATTTTGACTTTTAGTTCACAAATTCTGAACTTGTAGAATAGATATTTAATAACAATGTTAAAATTGTTTACGTACTTAACAACTTGTTATTATACTTTTGTGGAGGTCGCAGTGACATAACAGCACCACGCCTCCAACGAAAAGGGAGAATCCTCCGACCAGGCGAGAGTGATCATGTCTGGCGATCCAACTGCCCAACGGTTGTTTGTTGGATATATATGTAGAATTGCTGTGCGAATCTTGATATTGCGATTCAGGACGTAGTGGCGACATCTGTTGATTGTGGGGGTTACTGAGATAGTGTAGGTGTTCGCTTGAGTAAGTCGCTAGATGACGCTTCACTTTGATACTTATTTTTTCTAAATACGTTCATAATCCCAACCCGTTTCAGCCGTGTCGATGCACAGAAATTCTTGACTTATACAAACATGACAGTCATACAATAGAGTGAAAATATTTCGCGGTAACGTGTATCGAAGTCAAGTAGTATCGCAGTGAAGATCTATCGTGGTAACGTGCATCGAAGTGCAGTAGCTTCGCAGAGACAATCTTTCGCCGTAACGTGCATCGCAATTTTGTAGCATCGTATTAGCATTTACCGATATTTTGTGCGTCGACATTCCGTATTACTCTCCATACAATAAGCTGTAAGGCACAGAGGTTGTAAATGACTAAATACTATGTAATCGTACGCATGGTAATAGACTGAGTTAGCAGATATTTACCAACCGGTCTCATCCTTATACTATCTTTAAAGTACTAAACAGAATTATTCTTGCCTAGCTGACCCGTGCCCACTTCGTTGGGCGGCGAAAACAACGCGTCCGTTAACATATTTCATTTCTGCTTCGCTCCTATTAGTCATAGCGTAATATTATATAGCCTATGACACTCTTCGATAAATGGACTATTCAATACAAAAAGAATTTTTAAAATCGGTTCAGTAGATCCAGAGATTACCCCCTACAACGTCACAAACACACAAACAAACAAACACACAAACACACAAACTTTACCTCTTTATAATATTAGTATAGATATAGATATAGATAAAGAAGATTTTTTAGCCCTAGTTACACTTTAAAGAAAGATGAAGCCTGTCCTTACAGTTAAACAATCATTAGAAGCTTTCCCTATAAACATAATAGTTCTAATACATACTAAGTAATTATTAATTTAGGAACTAAATAACTGCATAACCAGAAAAACAAAATACACACATCAAAAAAGTCTAAGCAACATAAATAGGACAATTTAATACAAAGTATGGCCTCCTCTGCTATTCAGAACTTGTCGGCAACGATTATTCATTGAATTAATGAGACTGTTTATGTCATCTTGCGGTATTCGCTCCCAATGGAATTGTAGCAAATCCTTCAGCTGTTGGGTTGTTGTCACTCCGTCCAAGTCCTTCAAAACACGTCTCTGGAGCATGTCCCATGCGTGCTCGATGGGGTTGAGGTCTGGCGATTGTGCAGGCCAGGGCAATACCTGGATGTTCTCCGTTGCCAAGTATTCACTGGTTCGCCGAGCTGTATGTGAACGCGCATTGTCATGCATTAACGTAAAATCGGAGCCAAAGGTTTGTGCAAATGGATGGACATAAGGTCTGAGAATATCCTCAACGTAATTTTCAGCGTTCATGTTTCCATTTACAAAAACGAGCTCAGTTCGCCTGTTCTTCATAATACCCGCCCATACCATAACTGTTGAGCCGCTGTATGGATGAACTTCCTGAACGCACCTGAGTCTTTCAGTATTTCCGGGTCGACGGTACACTCGCACCCTTCTTGTATCAGGCCTAAACCCGAATCGCGACTCATCGGAAAACATAATTTTATCCCATTGTTCCTGGGTCCATGTTATGCGTTCTCTACACCATTCATTTCGACGAGCGCGATTCCCGTGACGTATCGGTGGGCACCTGATAGGGCGTCGAGCTCGTAGGCCGTACTCATGCAGTCGATTTCGCACAGTTTGGGGACTTACATCAACACCACTTGAATTTTGTAGCCTCAAACTTATCTCTCGAGCGGTTAACATCGGCTGGCGTCTTGCAGTCAGTTGTATGTACCGGTCTTGCCGAGTGGTTGTACTCCTTTTACGGCCTGGATGCTGTTCAGCGGGTTCCCCTGTATTATTGTAGCGCTGCCAAAGACGACAAATAACACTTCTATGAATACCAAAATGTCGAGATACCTGAGATTGATTACTTCCCGCTTGCAACATCCCTACAGCTCTTTGCATTTCATCTGCCGTCAAATGACGTCGCTCCATGACGTAAAGAATATCTAACAATTCAATTTTGTCGCCAACTGTATTTAAATGGTTGGTAAAATTATAAAATCAAGACTAAAACGTAGCAATTAACATGCACTCAAATTCAAACAAATTCGCAGTCATTTGAATTTTATGAAAAAAAACAAAACATAATCGAAATTTTTTTTTTACAACCAGCCAGTATGTCATCAATAACAAAAAAGTTTACTTACCTATACACTTTGAGTGAGTAAATACTTAGAAATTAATTAATATAAATGGTAAATTTGTAATATCATGCATGTTGCTTAGACTTTTTTGATGTGTGTAGTTATATGTGAAGATAAAAGTAACAATTACGCAGACATTGATGGAGTAGATTCACAACAAGAAAGGGAGCATACAGCTGTCCGCTGTCCAAATAGCATCGACATGACAATAGATGAGTAAACACAATCCGGAAAGGATGATGTAGTAGGCAACATACATGTATAGGGTCTGATTAGATCGATTTGAACGTAAGACTCGAAGATTTTGTACGAATTCTGGATATTTTTTCGCTGTTTGTGAACAAGTTGTGCATAATATGATTTTGTTTTTGTGATTTCAATAAGTTTTGATATTTTTTTGTGTATGAAGTTCCCTTTTTTAAGCAATATTATACTAATAATTAAACAAACACCAAATAAATATTTAGTTCAAAAAAAAATGTGTTATTAATAAATTTTCATTATCAAAGTTTTCGTGATACCTTGTGGGCCTCTTCCCACAAACAAATGAACAAGATGTTATCATAGCAATCACCAATGTACAAACGCCCACAGGTTACACGTCAACCTTTCCGGGAATCCACCAACAACATCTTTTGTTCTACTACTGAAAATGTTATTTAGTTACATTGTCCCTTATCTCTCATGTAGAAACTAAAGTAGCAGGCGTCATAGAATAACAGGGCCGTTGGTTGAGGGCCTTTTGTTTTAGAAATTATACACACAACAGACTATCAAGCAGTGTCAAGTAAAATAGACACGGTATAATTTAAAAAATAATGCGTTTCACTAACTATAGGCCGACCGTTTATCTCAGTCCCCGCCTGCGGTATGAAAGGGACGAGGGAGCGGGGTAGCGGTGTCCGTTATGGTAGCGTACACAAGAGCTATATCGAGTTGGTTACTATGCCAAATAAAATAAGTTATTCCAAAAAAAAAATGACTTCAAAGACAAAAATTGCACTAGAAAGTAAAAAATAATTAGTTGTATTTTGTTTTGCAACATTAAATCAAACATTCTTTTTACTTAATTATGATCTAAAGAATAGGTTCTTTTAATTATTGTAAAAAGTATTGTTAAGAATATTTCTTGAAGAGTCTACAAATTTATTTATTTGTAGATTCTTTAAAAGATAATCAAATTATTACAAATAATGTAATATTATTGTTATTTTTGGAGACGGTGTCAGCCACGATAGTTATATTCTATTTTTTATTCCTGACTTAAAATTTAAAGAAATATGGCGTCGTGTTATACACAGACTAAAGACTAAGATGAGAAATAAGTTCTACGAATTAAAAAAAAAACCTAAAATTCGCATGCGAAAATGAAACGGCCGTTTTTGTTTTAAATGCAATATTTATCTAATTAAAAACCATTTAAAGTGATCAGAATAGAATGTGTTATACAAAACTTTATTGCCCTTTCTAACGACTTTGTAGACGACTTTGAAACTCTACTTTATGAAACTTAAACTATAAACTCTGCACTGTATATATATATTAGAAATGTGCAAATTTGTCCTAAAATACCCCGAAATATACAGTAGAAGACAAGACATAACAACGAAATACAGCTTGCGTCACCAAAATAGGTTGAACCTACCTACCTGTAGATTGGCAATACACGCTGCGGGCCCTCTTACAATGTCAGTAAAAATATTCAATAAACTCCCAGAAGAAATAAAAAATGAAAAAAAATCTACATCATTTATAAAAAAACTAAATAATATTAATAAATAAGCCTTACTATAGTGTAAATGAATACCTAAATGATTCATCATTAGCATAAAAAATAATCTATCATTCACCTAAATTAAATAATTTATTTTTGTTAAATATAATTGAATAATAATATATAAATAAATAATAAGAATACTTTATACTTTTTGAAATAAAAAGCTTAATGTTTGCTATCTCTCCTCTCTCCTACGTTTTGCCTTACCCGACAGGGTCCATAAATGATACTTATGTTTATATATTACACCTTGTAAATACTTATGGAGTGCATTAAACAGTTTGAGGTTGAGTTTGACATTTTGCATTATTGATCCTATTCGCGAATTACGATTTTTTTCAATTGACGGTACTGGTTAACCCCATAAACGCCCATAAGTTATGGAAAGCTTTAATCAGTTACTAAATAGGTATATTAAAACGTTTGAACGTGACACAGGTATTTTAAAATATATTTATTTAAAAATTATAATAATAGTTATTTAATATTTGTTTAATTTTTAAACCAATCCATAAACAATCAACAACTTTATGCCATAATGTCGAAGTCATATAATAATATAATCTGTAATTCGTGGCCGCCATTCCATTTGCTTGGTATTATCGTATTATATTGGCTGACACCGACTCCAAAAATAACAATAATATTACATAAATTTAATAATTTGATTATATTTTAAAGAATCAACAAATAAATATATTTGTAGACTCTTCAAGAAATATCCTTAACAATAGTTTTTACAATAATTAAAAGAACCTATTCTTTAGATTATAATTAAGTAAAAAGAATGTCTGATTTAATGTTGCAAAACAAAATACAACTGATTATTTCTTATATATAGGTACATTAAAACAGGTATGATTTAAATATATTAATTTGTAAAAATCAATCTTAGAAAATATTTTCAGATAATAAGAACAATAATAAGAGCTTTTTTTATTTTTACACGCTACCATAACGGACACCTAGTTAGTATGTCAGTATGACACTAGTGCAGTATACTAGTCCGTCTTCTATACTATTTACAAATTTCAAAGATGGTGGCGTCATCTTGCCACTAAATCTCGTACTTTCTTAGAGAAAATATGCAATATATTTTTAATTACACAATTTAAAGCCTGACCAGAAAAATAAAAAACCTCTCCAGGTATTTCGATTGGTTTAGGGTATAATTTAAATTTTTCCTTCTTTTTATTTCATAAAAATAAGCTAGCTAAAAATTAGAGCTGTGTTGTGATGTGATATAGTTTCTGTTCACAGTATCTAGATGGCGCCGTTTTGCCAAAAAATCAAGAGATCGCTCTCTCCTTTGTCCTCGCCCCCCGCGCACCCCTATTACCGCAGGCGGGGTCTGAGTTAAACGGTCTACCTATAACATACAGTACAAAATATTTTTGAGGTATAAATATTCCTCACACATTCACACAACGCCATCTAGTCAAAAATTAAGCAAAATTTAAATACTTTTTTGATAAATATATTATACATAGAAAAACACCCAGACCAATGCAAACAATCATATTCATGCACACAAAGGTTTACATTGAGCGGGAATCGAACCCGAGACCTCTGCGTAGCAGTCATGTTATGTAACCGCTACGCCACAGAGTTCGTATCATACAACGAGTCCACTTATTTTGTTTGGTATAAATTAATCTGTTTAAGCTAGACAGGTTTAAGCTACCCTTAAAAGCACACAAAGGATCTTGTGATTTTTCGGCAATTCAATTACCTTGTTTGGTTATGAGATAACCACTTTATAAGAAGAAAAAATCATGTCTGTAAAAGTGTGCCCGCGGCAAAAAAAAACAAATATGTATTAAGAAGTCACCTAAGTATCTTAGACATTGCAATTATACAAGTGTTATCATGATCGTCAGGAATAATTTTAATAAAAAAATTATTCAAACTAAGTATGCACTTCATGATAAGCCCGTAACTAAATCTTAAAATATAACTTGTGGTTATAAAAAGGAGTATTATAAAATGCCTCGTAGACCGTAATGATGCTAAGAACTAAGTGGTTTTAAAACTGATACGAATAAGCGAGCAGTTTTTAATACTTAAGGTTTTTATTTACTTGATAGCTTTTCCTGTGAACTTTTTAAATAGCTTTTACTTATATTGTTTATTTGTTTATTGGATCTCAAACAAAAAAATACATTTCTTTATTAATATTATGTAGGTACATTTTCATCTTTAGTCATATATTTTTTTGACTAGAGAGACCACAGCATGCTTTAGTAGGTACAAAGTCTAAATTTAAATGAATAATAAAATATTTATACATGAATTAAAAGTAAATTTGATAAAATGGCAAGAATAAAGTTTAAATTAAACTTTTATATTATAGTTATAAATATTAATATTGCAGCCTATAGCCTGTAAACCGTTTTTCTACCAAAAACATTTTATTTTTATTAATTGTTACTTTTAAAATACTGTGTAATATTATATTTAAAAAACTTTATTAACCGTCCTATGCATTCATTTTGACAATGGTCAGTGTAATTTATCTCGAAACCTCAAGCATAAAAGCGTCAATCATAAATAACACGACCGTTTGTTACCATTTGGTTTTACATGTATTTTCATGTTGTATTGTATTTACTCAACCCATAATCAATTAAAAATTTTAACATGAAATCAAATAGGATCAAAACTCGTACAAAACAATTTGTTGTATTTATAAAGCTGAATGTCGAAGCAAATCTGTAAATGTACGTACTCATTCATTGCATACGCGTTTTTCCTATGAGGGGTAGTTAAAGACCATAGTACTACACAACTGGTACACATACTTAAATATTTTTTGTTTTGTAAATACATTTAATTATGGTACATGAAAAACACCTACACCATTGCAAGCAATCAAGTTCATACACACAAAAAATTGCATTGAACAGGAATAGAACCCGAGACCTCTGCGTAGCAACCACGTAAAAAACGACTACACCACAGAGGTCATCAATTTGTAAATTTACATAAACAGTAATGCCGAATTTAATCTACCATATTGTTGTAATTTTGTTTGAAAGGGAAGATAACATTTCGATACTGAATTTTGTGTACAGAATTTCTATTCCTAATTAAAGTTATTTGGGGCGTGACTGAAATGACATCTAGTAGTTTGAGGGTACGGGTAATGACTTGGTCGGTGCCAAATGGACAAGGTTAGTTGGGAAAACCGTATCATGTGAGGCACGTTTTTATTATAAAACATTTGGAATTTCTTTTGAATACACACCAGGTTTGCTTGTATTAGAATATTTTATTTGTCATTATAAAATAACAGCCTAGCGTCGAAATTATACCTACCCAATATTGTGGAGGCTTTTGTTCAAATTGTCGTGGCTTGCTGGTAAAATTTCGACTTACTTTAAGTGACGATCTTAAATGAAAAATTTTTAATAGTTTGATTTAAGTTAAAAGACCTAGACTTGAAAGAAAGACCTAGAAAGCCGATGGATGAGGGAGGCACAGGATCGCACAAGGTGGCTATACTTGGAGGAGGCATATGTTCAGCAGTGGACGGCCATTGGCTGATATGATGATGATGATGAGTTAAAAAGCAAACACAAACCGTTAAAATAGTTGCTGGTATTTTACCACGTAATATTTAGTTAGCAGTCATATTGTCATGTAAGTATTAACTTTTTATTAGGGGGCTTTACGTGACTCACTAGCGCCGCCAATAAAAAAATCATAATTTGCAAATAGGATAAATAATGTAAAATGTTCATAACATAGTCTTGAGAAAAGGCAATGAAGTATTTGCATAACACACTCTCAATACATCAACTCACAACATCTTACATTATTTATCCTATTTGCGAATTATGATTTTTTTTTCAATTGGCGGCGCTAGTGAGGTCCTTGCGATCACTTACATTATAAAGGTTGAACAACTACTTAGTCTCGAGTTAAGCATAATATTTCATGAACATATCCTAATATCAATTACTACCCCCGTAAATCAGAAGCATCGCTAAACGAGTTACTTGTTATACAATTTCAACTAAACACAAATTAATATGGGCCATTTCTCACAAACTTGTAAACACAACTGCCACTAAATTGTTCAACATAGAGTTATGATCTTTGATGTGAATGATAAAGTGTAAGGGATTGTATCAGTAAATAATTATAATTAAATAGGATGCTTTACATATTATATTGTGCTGTATTAAAAATAATAGGCATTTGGTAAATTATTAAAATTATGTAAATTTAAATTTTTGAATTGTGTTTCGACACAAATTGTGTTGTTTCATTGTGTACTCAAAAAGATGTTCTGATAACGGCTGATACGGACACATATTCACATATTCCTCACACTTTCACTCAACGCCATCTAGTCCCAAACTAAGCAGAGCTTGTACTGTAGGTATTAGACAATGGATATACATACATAAATACTTTTTTTTGTAAACACATACATTATACATAGAAAACAACATTAGTAAATTATTTTACCCACATCTTAAACGGGCTTGGTCTTTTAATACAATTCTTACATCTATATATACATTATTTATATTTATATATATATTTATAAAACTCAAAGGTGACTGACATAGTGATCTATCAACGCACAGCCCAAACCACTGGAGGGATCTGGCTGAAATTTAGCATGCAGGTAGATATTATGACGTAGGCATCCGCTAAGAAAGGATTTTGATTAATTCTACCCCCAAGGGGAAAAAAAGGGGATGAAAGTTTGTATGAAACTTTGTCAATTTTAAACCGATCGGGTTAAAACTTTGCATGCAAATAGTTACTATGACGTAGGCATCCCTTTAGAGAGGACTTAATTAAAATCACTTCCAATAGGGATAAAATAGGGGATGAAAGTTTGTATGAAACTTTGTCAATTTTAAACCGATCAGGGTGAAACTTTCCATGCAAATAGTTACTATGACGTAGGCATTCTTTTAGAAAGGACTTTATTAAATTCACCCCCTCTATGGATAAAATAGAAAACGAAAGTTTGTGTGAAACTTGCTCAATTTTAAACCGATCGGATTGAAACTTTGCATGCACATAGTTACTATGACGTGGGCATCCCCTTAGAAAGGACTTTATTAAATTCAACCCCTATAGGGATAAAATAGGGAACGAAAGTTTGTATGAAACTTTGTCAATTTTAAACCGATCGGGTTGAAACTTTGCATGCAAACAGTTACTATAACGTAGGCATCCCCTTAGAAAGAATTTTGATCAATTCTACCCCTAAAAGAGTAAAATAGGATGAAAGTTTGTTTAAATGATCTTACATTTTCAAATGATTGAACTGAAATTAAAGATTGGAGCTACTATGATGAAGACGACCGCTAATATAGGATTTTGGTCAATTCAGTCCCTGTTGGGACGTCACGTCTCAGCTGCCAAAAATTCTATGAAGTAACGACTCAGCTGTTAAAATTCTATGACGTAACGACAAAGTTGCCAAAAAAACCCGCTAAAATTCTATGATGTCACGTCTTATCTGTCAAAACTTCAATGTCGTCAGGAATTATCTGTCAAAGACGTCACGTCTCAGCTGTCAAAAATTCTATGATGTCACGACTTAGCTGTAAAAGAAATTCCCGCCAAAACTTTATGACGTCACGAGGTACAGAGCTGTCAAAAAAATCCTGCCAAAATTCTATGACGTCACGTCTCATCTGTCAGAATTTCTATGACGTCACGACTCAACGGTCAAAAATTCTATGACGTCAAGAATCATCTTTCCAAAATTCTGTGACATTACGACTTAGCTACTCCACGCATTCCTTAAAAAAATGATTTTGGCATACAGGCAGACAGACGGACAACAAAGTGATCTCATAAGGGTTCCGGTTTTGTTTAAACATAATTTATAATAATACTTTTTAACGCGAGCGAAGCCGCGGGGAAAAGCTAGTTATTATTATAATAGAGATGTCACACTTCTTTATAAAACTTTACTAGACTGCAACCTTCCTACTCTTCCTTTGTGAAAAATGAGATATTGTCGGTATGATTAATTTTTCACCACGAGTTTTTGTGCACATAATTATTTTATTTTATTATTGGTCCGTCGTAAATAAGGATTGCGGTCAGCGGCTTCAATTTTTAATCATCATCATCATAACAGCCCATTAATGTCCCACTGCAGGGATGGGCCTCCTTCCGTGACAAAGGGATACTTGGCCTACTAATACAACAATGGTCAGACGGATTGGTCTAGGGTTTAATTTCAAGTTTTCTTTCTTTTTACTTGGTAAAGATAATATTTACGGTTAGTCCCTTAGTCGGTTTTTACGACACCCATGGGATGAGATGGGGTGGTGACATATTGTAGTCTTACTCCGTCACCACACGGACTTACCGTATATATTATCTTTACCAAGTAAAAAGAGGCCCGTCTCTGCAGTGGGACATTAAAGGGCTATTATGATGACGTAAGATTCAATCAGTCGTAACACAACGGCTTTGCCACTTAAAATGGCGCAACAGCTAGTTCAAAATACAGAGTAATACGAGACGGAGAATTTACACAAAGTTCAGTTGTCATACACTATGTAATTCCTTGAATAGTTAGTACAGTTGACGTTGACATTACCATAATGTTATTCAATATTTTAGATTGCAAATGTATGCAGACTGTTTAGTAACCTGAATGTTTTACTGTTTTTTTTTTTGCTGACGGTCAAGATGGTAGTTAATTTTAATATTGATCGCTTTCAGTGTGAATGAGCTACGTTTTTTATTTACAAAATAACTAATAAATACGTGAATTAATATACATAATATAGCTAATTTTTACCAGTTTTTGGCGAGGAACCGATATGACGGAGGCACAAGATCGCACAGTCTATTGGTTGCTATGGTGATGACAAAACCACTTATAGAGGACTAGGATTCCAAAAGAAAGGAGATTTCTAATAATCTTATTTCTGTAGGTCTTTCTATTTATTTGCAAAAAAAATAATGCTAAAGATTTTCATACAAAATATTTATCCTAAAACTGCTTACAAAAATATTTCCGCAAAGTAAAACCTGAATGCACGTCACTCATCCACATGGCAACATATCAGTCATCGCAACGCCTCAGGGCTTGTGCCTCATACTGACGTTCCATTCAAACTTCACCACTATCGACTCATTATTTCAGTTACGTCCCTTTGTTTGTCTGCGAGATAATGAAGTATCTTTCGCCAGATCAGATAGCAAGTCTATTGTTTCCAACAATGACCGACTTGTTTAAGAATTTCGAGCTAAATTTTGTACTTTTTTTTGGTGATTAAGATAGAGTTGATTAAAAGTTCAGGTTTTTTGCGCGAATAGAAGGTTTTTATAACAATACAGTTATTTTCTTATTTGAGTAAATAAATTTGAGTTTACGTATAGTTTTCTTATGAATGTACATTAATTTAGCCGCTTCGTGTCGTACGGCTGCTGTGCGTTTTTCGAACGGCAAAAGCAACGTTCGTTTGTTTTCATGCAAATCTTGCCGTGCGCCGAACGCTTGACACTATAAATACTATAACACGCCTAAATTATAATACGCCTTACGGCACGGAACGGTAGCCGTACGGCAAGATTTGTATGAAAAGAAACGAACGTTGCTATTGCCGTTCGAAAAACGAACGTTGCTTTTGCCGTTCTAATAACGAACGGCTGCCGTTCGTGTTAGAAGCGCCTAAATTGAAAGAGCCCGAAAGTTGTGAATTGAAAATTGTAATATCAGTTGCAAAATAAAAACGTTAGACAAATGCGATTTCGTTTACTCAATAATACTCGCTTTTAATTTACCTAACAATATTAATGTTATTTAAAAGAAAAATCAAACAAAAAATAAAATATTTTGATTCCAAAAAAACATATTTCAATATGAAAAATTACCAGTAACCCTTCTAACTTTTTCAACACGGGCAAGAGAAAACATTGCTACCCTTTATGATTTATTTACGCCTAAGGCACAACGTAACTCCTACAGCATTCCAAATTTCTCCGGATTTTATTGAAAAAACCGCTGCCTTCCGTACGATAAAGTAGGCAAAGCTGCTGCAGAATTGCATTAACAAACATAAAATATGTTAATCTGCATAAACAATAATAAAGTGAAATATTCCGTAGTCGTACCTCTCTTTTGAATAACAAATAAGATTTTGCTCAAGTTTATTAACTCATTGATGTTAGAAAAGTGTCTTAATTTGCTGTTGCTGGCTATGTTTAGGGCATTGTAGATTATTGATTTTAACATTTTAAACTTGTGTAAAGCCATAGATAGACAAAGCCAATAAAAATTCTCATGCATATTTTGTTCGAGTTTTACTCGTGGTATTTAGTATTATATTGTATTTAGTATACATCCCGTGTGGTGACGGAGTAAGAATACAGTGTGTCACCACCACATCTCATCCCATGGGTGTCGTAAAAACCGACTAAGGGTCTATCCGTGAATATAACCTTTACGTAATAAAAAGAAGGAAAACTTGAAATTAAACCCTATACCAATCCGTCTGGCCAGCGTGGTATGGCTGGCCAAGTATCCAGCAAAGGCCAAGTATCCCTTTGTCACAGGATGAGGTCCGTCCCTGCAGTGGGTCATTAATGGGCTGGTATGATTTAGTATTAGATCTTAAAGATATTTAAATACCAAGTTATTTCTTTGACTTCTCGAGCGACTTACAACGTTTGTGGTTACAGAGGGAATAAAGATACTTTATTTTATTTGTATCTGTGTAAATCATGATCATATTGTTTTTCCACGGCTATCTTATAACACACATTATTTATTTTTAAACTCACAACTTTTTTAATTTAAGCGAAATACATGCTAACCTAATCCTATCCCAAACTTCTTTATCCAATTTATTAAGATAAAATACTAGTGTCCAGTGTCCAATCATCTTGAGTGAGTAGAACCCAAAGTACTTTAGTTCTATCTATCAAAGAGAAAAAAAAATATAAACAAAACTACTCGTATATCGTCAATGACAAACTTCTTGTAGTTGTTTGTCGAGTAGTTGAAATAAGTCAAGATGGTAATATATTGAGTACAAGGCTTGATCCAACCAATAAGTCCTTGAAACTGAGATAAGTAGTGAGTGACCTTACCCTAAACTTGATAAGATAAGAAGTTGGGAACAATAATTTATTAATGTATCTCTCACTAAAGTTTTGTTAATAAATAAATAGGTTAGAAAACAATGTGTACGTAAGGTTAACAACTTTACTTTGAATAGAAAATCCCAGTAAATATAACTAAAAAGTGTATAAAGAAACGTAAAATATACGAAGAAATTCTGGCGTTGCGGGTGTCCATGGGCGGCAGTGATCGCTTACCATCAGGTGACCTGCGGGCTCGTTTGGCTCCCAACAAATAAAAAAAAAGGAATAGGACATTGTATTTAACCTAACTATAGTTTCACAGACCTAACGATGCACAGTAATTTTAGTACTTACTTACTCTAAGAGTAATTGTTACAAGTTTGGAACCCGACTGACTAAAAAATATAACCAAGAGGGATATAAATCGGAAAAATGAACTATGAAATTAGTTCAAAGATTCAGGGAAGAATTATTTCAAAGAATAAGTGGAATCCCCGATTCAAACAATCATTGTAATAGAAAAGTATCTTACAGTTAAATTCTCGTATTTAAAACTAAAGAGAAAACGTAATTTAAAACTGAGAACAAGTAGTTTTTGGTATTAAATAAAACCTCTGTGCAGTAAATTTTGATGTATGTGAAAATTTATTTAAAAACTTAAGTAATATTTTATAATATTTTATTAGTTACGTTTTTACTGCTAATAAAAACTATAATATTTTATGTTTCTGGTAAAAAAACTTAGTTAATTAAATAACTGTTTGTGTTGAAGGCTATAAGAGTGTATATACACAGTATTAAAATAACAAAAAATATCTTAAAATATCCTTTGACATTCTGAAAATGTATCGAGAATTTCCATTCCCTATTTTTAACGGAATCAAATCGGGCTGAAAAATCCTTTGATGATTTACAAACGTACTGATATTTATTTATTATATGCCACCTTTACTTTTAGATGTTATATTTTCGTGTAAAAATATGGAAACAGACAGTGACTTTGTTACCGATATCCTTAAGATATATTTTATCAGATACAATAATCATCATAACAGTTCATTAATGCCCCACTGCAGGGACGGGTCTCCTCACATGACGGAGAGATCCTTGTCGTAATACCACGCTGGCCAGACGGATTGGTTTAGGGTTTATTTTCAAGTCTTCCTTCTTTTTATTTCGTAAAGATAATATTTACTGATAGTCCCTTTGTAGGTTTTTACGACACCCATGGGATGAGATGGGGTGGTGACACAGTGTATTCTTACTCCGTCACCACACAGAGAGATACCATAATATCGGTTAATTATTTAGTTTATACCACACCAACTTACTACGGTAGCCCATTGCTACCGTAGTAAGTTGGTAGAGAATATAAATATTAGATGTATGAAACTGTATTCACTTCATGATCAATGTTCAAGGCCTGTCATTACATCATAATAACCCGAATAAGAGACTCGCCATAACACGATTAAAATCCAAGTTTGATAGACTAAAAATGACTTTACTGCTTTAAGTTAAAAACGTTTTTCGCTGAGGCTAAGAATCTATTTTTTTAAAAACAGTGGGTCTCATTCTGTCATAAGGAAAGTAGCATATATCCTCATCATCCATAAGCCTTAATATTTTTTTCATTAGAAATCAAAAATGGAATACCTACTATTCATTAAATGTATGATTTAACACGATGCAAGATCCTGATGACATCTCCGTTGCATCATGTCGCAGTGACACGTCATAGCGGCGTGTTGCTGCAATCATGATTACAAAACCGATTTCAGACGACATTAACATAGACCAGTTGACTCTGTACCCAATTTGGTTTGAGTGATGAGTGTTCCTTATAATAAGATGTGTAATGTGTTTGAATATTTTGAAAGCTGTTCATTACTAATTTTTATAACCCGAAAACAAACTACAGAAATACCCAGACCAATAAAAGCATTTGTGTCAAACATTGATTTATAAAAAACCCTAGATGCACATTTTCAAACAAAACTAACAGCCAAAAGTGTCACCAAATTAAACATACGCAATAAATACGTATAGTAATATCGTAAACATATTTTTTCTTCAAATTCAATCTTACACGCATGACATAAAGTTGTATTTAAAAAGTAATGCACATAAAGCAATAAAATTTAATGATTGACGTTTGCCGGTAGAACAACGCGATACTAATTTAAAAAAAGTGCACAATGCGCCTATTTGTTGCGGACGTTTTTGGGAAGTGGAGTGTGTATCTTTAGTTTTTTGTAAATCAATGGTGTCAAAACACAAACATTTTCCTTGCAGGAATCTTTCGCAGACCTAACTATTTAAAATTAACTGTTCTCAAATATTAAATTTCATTCAAAAAACAAATGGAACAATAATAATGAACGTTATAACACAATGCAAGATTAGATGACATCTACGTTGCGTCATGTCGCAGTGACACGTCATAGCGGCGTGTTGCTGCAATCATGATTACAAAACCGATTTCAGACGACATCAACATAGACCAGTTGACTTGGTATGCAATTCGTTTGAACATTATTTGAGCAAAACTATTTAGTGTATTAGATTATTGCGATCTTTATAACTTTTAATTCATGTGTAATGGATGGTAAACTAATTTGATGTACACCTAGTACTAGAAAGCTAATATTATACATTTTTAATTATTTTTTGAGCATGCTTACTTATTGTAAATCATTGCGTCCTACGTGTTACGGTAGTTACGGTTATTCCCTTAGTCAGTTTTTACGACACCAATGGGATGAGATGGGGTGGTGACATATTGTATTCTTACTCCGTCACCACACGGATATTTTCTACTATATCATTCAATAAATTTACAAATTGCAAAAGAGGACAATCATTATTTATACTTAACAATAGCTCCGGTATTAAGTTTGTAAACTTGGTAGCAGGCGAGCTCAATACTAGCGCTGATTAGTATTGAGGTCGCCTGTAGTAAGTTACATACGTAATAACGGAAGTATTGTTGTATCTCATCGTATACTATATTCAAAGCAGTGATGCTACTGGTTTCAATGTAATTCTATTACATGCTAACTAGTAGTATAGGTGTTCGTGTCTAAGTATGCCACGTACTAATGGTACTAGAAAACTTGCTGAAAACTGAACTGAAAATACTTACTTTACGATACCCTAAAAACTAACCAAAGAAATACTTAATGAAATCGTTTGTGTTAAAACACAACCATTTTTTTTTTGCGGGAATCAAACCCGAAATATCCGGATGCTATGTATATTTCTTACATACCCGCATTGTAACGTATACATTTTATTCATAATTATCTTTTTAGATACATGCAATAGAAGTAAATGTTATGTAGCATATTAAATATTAAAGCTCTTCATTATCTTTTTTATTTTGTAATAAGTATTTAATGATAAATAAAAAAACACAATAAAAAATGAATATCAATAATATTCGATGTCAAATCGAGATGAAAATTTATTCGATATGGCACCAAAAGCAAATAAACGAATAAAATTCAGACTAGGCTCCATTGATTTTTATAAGTTATTTTCTACTACACATAACGCCGAGAGCTTAGATTTATCCGATTTCATAATACAAGTCGTTTAACACAAATAGATATTGGCGTGCTCTTAGAGCAAAAGTCGATTTCGAATCGAAATATCGGGTTCCTTGCTCGGTTCGTTTCATTTCTACATCTAGAGAGGGAATAAAACTAAATATAATACTACTTAATAAAAGTTTTATACGTACTGTATGTATACTATGTTAATAAATATATTTTTTTGTATTCCTTCACGACTAGCATAGTTAGACGTATAGTTGTAGTTGGACTTTCAATTAGATTTTTCTCAATTAAATAAAAAACTAATCTGTTTTCATTCTCACCTCATTCATCATTTCATTTTCACCACACCAAGCCACTATTTATATACTTTACTAGCTGACCCGTGCCCACGTCATTGGGTGGCGAAAAAAAATGTACCTATACATTTAAGAACTTAAAAAAAAACTGTCTATTATAAAAATATTTATCATTTTAGGGATGACTTTTTTTGGGACTGCTCAGTAAAGTTATGCCCTATCCCTTGTTCAAAAATATACTTACGCTATTGTCATTTTATATCCTATATATATTTCTCTTGTGAACAACTCTATACGGTACATCAATATTTCCTACATAATTAAACATTAAAACACAACGTTAATTTCCAATACACATACGATATCAAACTACCTTCAAATAATTAAATGAGCGCACCTTAGTGGAGCACAGGTCAAAGGTTTCACGGAGCTCGTATTTTATCCGGTATCTTGTGTTTATTATATACCCAGTAATGATGCTTACGTGTGGGTGAACACGAATTATAAGACAATGGCAACTTATACTATTAAATAAATAAAATAATTAAATTAATTAATAACTATTAAATTAGAGAAAAAATCACCCAACTCTCTCATACTATGGGCAAAAGTCGACTAAAGGTAGGCTCTAAAGAAAATCTGTTAGTTCAGTATGGTATTATTGTATTAGTAGCTAGGTATCTTTTCGTCTTAGGCAGAGATACGTCCATGCAAACATAGCGTCATTACTCACAGACTAACAAATAAAATTAAATACTCTGACTTTATGTGTAAAACGTTACTATTATAGTATACAACGTTACTATTTCCCGCCAGTAATGGGCCAGAAGTAATCAACAAAAAGCTGAAAGGTTTGCCCAACACCTTGAGCTTATATTTCAACCCAACGTTGAATCGTCGAACGCTGTTGAAATAACGTGTGCTGAGCAAACAAAATATGATGGCTTCAAAATAAAACTCGTCACACCAAAGGAAGTGATGAATATGATAAAGTACCATATAAATCCAAATAAATCACCTGGCTATGAACTAATAACAGGGGAAATTCTGAAAAATTTAAATCGTAAAGCGATCGTAAAACTAACCACTCTCATAAACGCTGCTTTTCGACTAAGGCACGTACCTGACCTGTGGAAAGTAGCAGAAATAATTATGATACCGAAACCTGGCAAACCACCACATGAACCCACTTCATATAGACCAATTTCTCTACTACCAATAATATCAAAATTATTTGAGAAACTATTGCTGAAAAGACTTAAACCAGTTATCGAAAACAGTAATATTATTCCCGATCATCAATTTGGCTTTAGAGAGAAGCATTCTACAATTGATCAGGTTCATAGAATAACAAATATCATCGAAAAAACGCTTGAAGAAAAAAAGGTTTGTTCTACCATATTTCTTGACGTAGCGCAAGCCTTCGATAAAGTTTGGCATGAAGGACTTATACACAAACTAAAAGTAATGCTACCGCAACAATTTTCTGAAATTCTTGAGTCTTATGTATTGAATAGAGCATTTCGTATTCGGCAAGATGACGCCTATTCAGAAATAAGGCCTATCAAAGCTGGGGTTCCACAAGGAAGCGTATTAGGTCCAGTTCTGTACCTACTATACACAAGTGATATCCCAGTTAATAAATATAATCCAATTGCAACCTTTGCCGATGACACGGCCATAATGGCGATAGGAGACAATCATCAAGAGGCTGTTGAAAAAGTCCAAATAATAATCAATGAAGTAATCTCCTGGACTAAAAAATGGCGCATTAGGCTGAATGAAAGCAAATCAATTCATGTTGACTTCTCAAATAAGAGAGTACAGTATTTTCCTGTATTTATTAATGGCGAACAAGTACCATACGCTAATACAGCCAAATATCTTGGAATGACTCTTGACGCTAAGCTTCGTTGGAAAGCACACGTAAAGAAGAAAAGAGCTGAATTAAAACTACGATACCAGAAAATGTACTGGCTACTTGGCAAAAACTCTCCGGTATCAGTACACAACAAAGTCCTACTATATAAACAGGTATTGATGCCAGTATGGACTTATGGTATTCAGCTATGGGGCTGTACCAGTAAAAGCAATCGCCAGATCATCCAACGATTCCAAAATAAAGTGCTCAGGGATATTGTCAAAGCGCCCTGGTACATTCGCAACTGTGATTTACATCGGGATCTAAACATCGCCGCAGTAGATCAAATCATACAAAAATATGCCGAAGCCCATGAAAAGAGACTTCATCATCATGTGAATGTCGAGGCAATCCAACTCCTTGATATCACTAATCTAGTGAGACGACTAAAACGGACAAAACCGTTTGAGTTAGTATAGTGTTATAGTGACAAATAAAAGCAGTGATAAGTGCCGCGTACAAAGAACACATGAACAAAGTGTCTTCGCCTTAACAAAAACTAAGTAAGTGTTAGTGGACGCATTCTTAGATTTATGTTTATGTAGTAATTTAGGTCAAATTTATTTACTCATTAGCTAATTGGCTAGATTGTAATATAAATTAAGTATTGTATACTTTTTTAAATAAAAAAAAAAAAAACTATTTCCCGCATAATTTAACATTAAAATACAACGTTAATTTCCAATACACATACGATATCAAACTACCTTCAAGCGTACCTTAGTAGAGCACAGGTCAAAGGTATCACGGAGCTCGGTATCTTGTGTTTATTAAATACCCAGTAATGATGCTTATGTGAGGGTGCACACGAATTATATAAGAATGTTAACTTATACTATTAAATTGGAGCGTAATGGTAAAAGTCGCGACAGTTAGGGTGGAATTGGAATTGGGTGTGGTTACAGCTTGATAGTAAATAGTTTGTTGGTGTTTTTTGGATAGAGAGAATTTGGAAGCGATAGACATATAAATATGTTTTATTTTGTATGTATGTAGTAACGTGCTTGGTGTGGTAAAAACAGGTTAGTACAGAAAGTTTACTTATTTCAATAATAAATAAATATATATATTCACAGACATCTCTACACAGCGCTATCTGTTCCCAAAGTAAGCTAGGCTTAACCCTATGTGTTATGGGTAACAGACCAACGGATATTAATACTTATATACTTTACTTACTTTATACCGGTATAATGTGCCATGACCTTAAATTTAACTTTGGACTACATTTTAGAACAACTCAACAAGGCCTTACGGTTTATTACACTTACCATTTTAGTAGACGCAGAAGCAGACCAAAATCTGTAACATTTTATGTATTAAGCAACAAAGACTTGCCCAGAAATTCCTATTTCTTGTCCAACATTACATTACACTACATAACTTTTTTTTTCTTGAAGTAGGTCCATCTTCGCACAAGACTTTAGGGAGCCTATAAAATAACAAAATAAGTGTGTATTACTACTTAGGTATTAATAATTGCCATTAAATTAAAATTAATTGCAAATCAAAACATACATCTAAGGCATGTCCTATTAAGGTCATGGCACATTATACCGGCACCGCAACAGCACAGCTGCTGCACGGCGTCGCCTTGAATTTAGACTACGGCTAGCTGCCAGCGCGCTAACTACGCGTTGTCCGCAAGGTGCAAGCTCGCAGTCCGCGCGCCGGCCGCGACGTGTAAGCTCACAGTCCGCGCGGTGGCCGCGAGGTGTAAGCTTGCTGTCACCGCGAACTCAATATTGTTTTAAGACATTTATGATTGAACACGCTTAGGACTTGCACGACGCAATGACGTTGTTTCGCTACCGACTCGGAGTCGGCGCGTAATGAGCATGCCGTCGGCGCGCTGTACGCATAAGGTCCGCTCGCTTGCAGCACGCGGGCTGCGGGTCGAGTTGTGTGGTAGCGGCAAGCGCGCTGACTGCCGGCCGTTGGCTTTTTCATATTGACATTATGAAATATATTATACTACACACGATTTAATGCTCTAAATTGAATGACAAGTTAAATGCTGGTGTGGAGCGGTGCTGTTGCGGTGCCGGTATAATGTGCCATGACCTTTACTTTCATTTTAAAGTAAAGTTGATGTAAACTTGAAGTTTGAGTAACCCACAGTCATTCCTTATAACATACAAGTAACCCTTTTCCACTCACCGTGTTGTAACCCTCTCACTATAGAAACTTATTAGCATGTTAACCCTTCAACTTGTACATTTAAGACACACATTGAACTTACAGAGTACACTATAGTACATGTCCAATAAAATCTAAGTTTCAATGACTTGCCTTCTTGACTTTGACACTTTAACATAACTATAGTAGCGTGTCAATGGCTAACGTGATACCTTAAGAGACTCCCTACACTAGCGTTTTCAAGCGTCGTCGTGTGGGTGTCCGCATAGGCGTCGACGTTAAGCGTAAAGCAGGGAACAAATTTTCGCACGCGTCTGCCAGCCGCGGCTGATGAACAGGACTTAATAAATATTATATAAATGGGATTCAGTATTCATTTATTTATTCAAAGTAGTACAATAATATTGTATCTTTTTAACGTCATCTAACACTACTTAATCTAAGTTTATTAACATTTCAAAGTTTTGAAAACTTTACCACCGCCTCCAAAGCGCTAGTAGAGAAGAAGCGGCGCAACAAACTCTACTGCTGCATTTTCTTGACGTCATTTTTTTACATACATAACTGTAATTAGGCGCTGCAACCATTGTATACCATACATAACCATAACCAAGGATTATTCAATAATAAAGGTAGCGTCGTGATGTAGGTAGTACATAGAAGTGGGAGCACCAAATCACATCCATAAACAACTATCCAGTAATAAAGACGTCGCTCAGCCAAAAGACCGGGATATTAACGCGCATTTTATTTACTTTTATTTTACATGACGTTTCGGTACAGGTTGCACTGGCCGTGGTCGCAAGCTGACTGGTGATGCGAGGTCACAGCTTCGTCTTCGTGATAGATAATATACTATTATCTACCCTCGGATCTTGAGATTATACTATAAAGTTTACTGTAAAGAACCGACAGACCAACAAGTCAGCTAATAATATACACGATCCTTGTCTAGATAAAAAGTAGCCGTGTCCTAACAAGACACGTTAGGACACGGCTACTTTTTATGAAATATTTTTATTTTCATTTTTACCTACTTCACTAGAGGTATAGAAACATCGTAAAAAGGTACAAACTTGAGAAAAGTATAACTAAAACAAAGAAAAATCTAGTATTACAAGGACATTTAATAACCCTATAAATTATACTAAGCCTAGACAACAAAAACAAAACATACTCTTACATATTAAACAATCAAGGATCTAACTTATATCTAGAACATATACTACATAGCATCAAATATGTTTTCATAAAATCCTAACAGCTACCATCTTGACAGACTTGCTTGTTAACAAAATACCTTCGCGTTAATTTAAGGGAACCAACCTCTGTATGTAAGGATCACTTATGAAAATGTAACAAAGCCTCATTGTTATCTTCCTTAAGAGTTTGTTTAACTAAATTTGGAGGTTCTTGCCTTTTGTTGCATAATTTTGGTAACTTGTTATGTGGAGAAAATATTTTTATGGTAGGTGAGAAATTTTGGAATATATTTTTTGTTATTTTGATGTCGTTACTTTTGGTAAAGAGGATCATGTAAGCATATGGAGGATGGATCAGAAGATATGAACCCAACAAACTAAGCCTATTTGAATCTCTTGACATAGTTTTACGACATAATAGTGTTTGCCCCATTATTGCCATATTATTGAAACTGTGTCTGGCTCGACGTTGTAGCCTTGGGATTTCTGTCAACTTTTATTCAGTTCTAGAAATATTAAGTAAATTTTCAATTTTTTTTAACTATTAAAAACTTAATAAACATAATATCTACCAATAGGTAATGACAAATTGTTGGATATAAATATGCAATGACAATTGTTGGTTATACTCGTAAATGCTTCCTCCGAACACTTATACTTCACTTACTTTTTAACAATCTTGAAGTAATAATTCCATTCCTTAAAGTAATAATTTAATAATATGTTTATAAATGTTTTTATAAAATTTGTGGGAATTTCTGCCACAAATAACTTAACCAAAATATTTTGTGGTTATTTTATTTTATTTTATTTATTAATACACACGACAAATTACAATTTCACAAATATTCATCTTAAGAACTAAGATACAGATCTAAATTGTAACTCAAATATTGTGTGTAATAAACAAAACACTATATTAAGACGTGTTATAATAATTAAATTGTTAAACAAAGCTTACCAATATAAAAGATAAAAGATACTTAGGACCACGAAAATACAATAAGTACGTGTACATAATATATACTTAACAAAAAGAGTAGGATGTAGTAGTACCTAAAAACTACAGTTAATTAATTGAGAGTACAAAATATGCTTACTAGTTATAGTATAGCTAAAAGTAATACAAGCGAAAAAATAACCTTATAAATAGCTGGTAGAAGCAGCCTGATTGGGTCTGGTGTAGAGGACATCTTTTAGAGAGCTAATATAGGTAGACATTTTAGGGTAAAAAATATCTAATTTAAAATCGTTGTTTGCCATTTCATTATACTGGCGAGCCATTCTTACAACAGGATTATAATAGGAGATATTGTTTTTGTATGTTTGTAGACAGAAAAGGTTTATTTTTTTAGATCTACGGGCACTATACTTTGTGTTAAAAGCTATTTGTGAGAGTAACTCAGGGGTATCAATTTTTGAGTGTATAATTTTATATAAGTAAATGGAGTCAAGATACTTCCGACGTGTTTCCAGTCTTTGCACGTTATATTTAGTCAGTCTAGTATCATAAGTGAGCTTGCTGCGACCCAAATGTTGACGGTAACATAACATTCTCAGACATTTTCTCTGCACCCTTTCTATTTCATCTGCGTGTACCTTATAGTTTGGGGACCAAATAGGGCTGCCATACTCCAAAATACTCCTGATTAGAGTATTAAATAGGTAAAGTACAGAGCTAGGCTTTTTAAAGCCCTTAGTCGACCTAAAAACAAAACCAAGCAATTGGTTAGCTCTGGTGATGATATATTCGTAGTGTTTTCGAAATGTAAGTTTATCATCAAAAACAATGCCCAAATCCTTAGCAAAATTGGATCTTGCAAGCATCTTGCCATCAATAGCATAATCATGCACAATCTTATGGTTCCTGTTGGTGAATGTTATAATAAAGCATTTATCAATGTTGAGGCTCATAAGGTTGGACGTACACCACTCTGAAATTGCATTCAAGTCGTTTTGCAAAAGAGTGCAGTCATCAGCTGAGGATATTGTCCGAAAAACCTTTAGATCATCAGCGTATAACAGACACTCACATGACAACTGTTCCACAAGGTCATTGATGAAAATGTTAAATAATAATGGGCCCAAATGAGATCCCTGAGGAACACCTGACGTGACCGCAATCGGGGATGAAAGGAAGCCCTTAAGAGCGACCAATTGACTTCTGTTACTAAGGTAAGAGGTCATCCAACGGTATAGACTGCCGTGAATTCCATAGGAAGCGAGTTTGCTACAGAGCAGCTTATGGTTGACTCTGTCAAATGCTTTGGAGAAGTCTGTATAAATAAATAACAGTAAATTACGGCTTAAACTCAGCATTTTGGGATTATCTGTTTTGTCGGTGTCGCAATGCGTGTAAAACAAATAAATACATTTGGATTATTTAATCCTAAAAAAATATCTTTAGACGTGCTTTTGTTTTTCATTTTGTTAAAATAACTTTTTTGTAAAATATAATTTAAAGGGAACGGATAATTTGTTGGAAATTCTATTTTTCAAAAGCTTTAAAGATTGCTTCTTTAATTTATTAATAATAATTTTAATTCTTAATAATTTATTATTAATAATTAACTTCTTTTCTTTAATTAAGACTTAATTATGGCTATTTACCTATAGTGTTTTATCTGTATATTTATCTTTTTAAATCACATCTGTCATAGAGTCTTTCACAAGAGGACATACGCCTTTATTAAGGCTCATCTACAGCCAAGTCCGTTAGTAGTTGTAAAGAACATCAAGTCAAGTCAAGATCAACAAGTATCTTTGCTGCATGGAGCTTTTTGTAATCTTCTAAAAACATGACCTCTGTGGTATAGTGGTTATATAGCATGACTACCACGCAGAGGTCTCGGGTTTGATTCCTGCTCAATTCAAATATTTGTGTGCATGGACATGATTATTTGCATTGGTCTGAGTGTTTCTATGTATAATATGTATGTATTTACAAAATAAAAGTATATAAGTACTAAAATCCGTTGTTCTGTTACCCGTAACACAAGCAGGTTAAGCCTAGCTTACTTTGGGAACAGATGGCACTGTGTAGAGATGATGATGATAGATGATTCTGATGTCCATGAATATTTATTTATTTATTTGTTTTATTACTTGTTAATTACTTTCGGTGCCCTGTGTTCAGTAAAGGTGTATAAAAGACTAATGCTTATATAGCCGTCAATATATTTAATAACATGTTAATAAATAACAAATAAAATCAATCAAATCAACATACAAAATTACTTTACGTATTTACTCTCCTCAATATAGTCGAGTGCTCTTATACAAATAATAATAAACGCTAAAATGAACTCCAACTACAAACTGGCCATGTTTACTTATTTACCCTAAGCCCATATGAAGTTATTGTGCAAAGAAATCTTATTAACCACATGTCGTGTTCGTATTTGAATCTTCAGAAAACAAATAAAAGTTTTCCCATTATAATATTCATATGATATACCATTGTTTTATAAAATTATCTTCTTTTGACTTTTGCTTTACATAATCTTGGATTCTGTATCCTTTCAGAGATGCGAGTTATAACGTGATTGTGTAGTAAACTTGATAATTTAACATACTTTTTGTTTGTCTTGTATTCGCTGATTTGGAAAATAAACAAATTCAATATACCTACACCTGCCCAGCTTGCGGCTTTTTACCCGAAGGGTGGAGTGAGCGATTATGTGAGGAGTTGTCTTGCATTACACGATATTCAGGCAGCTCCTGCACTAGGGATCATGCTCTGTGTCGCAAGGACTTCTACAATTTGAGATTAACTGCTTTAGTACAATTATACTACACACGCCGTTAGTCATTTTTTATATAGAGTATTATTATACTAACGTACTCCTTCTTAGTAATATTTAAAAAAGGGTTTATTTATCCACCTCCATGAACAAAAGGAAATAAGAGAAGAAAATCTCGTAAAAACTTAACCATAGTTTAAAATTTATACTAAAATAGGTAGGTAAGGTTGACCGGACACACAATATATCATAGTAGCAGTGACAGGAGAAAAGTAAAATATCCAGTAAATTATAGGAAACAACAAGGACAGGTGTCACACGAGTAAAGTTTTACTTGAGAGGAGAAAAAGTTTTAGGTTCAAAGTGTTTTGTAAATGAATTTTTGATGAGGATACTGTTTTTTTGTCTTAAAAAATTATTACATAGAAACTTGCGGCGCCGTAAAAAGTCGAGACGGATGCTCGGGTGGCCTAGTGGTCATGGCGCTGGACTCGTATAGTTTAGAGACGCGGGTTCGAGTCCCACCTCGAGTACTAAATTTTTCCATTGACCTTCTTCTTTTCGAATATTACATACTAGACAGTGCTAAAGTTTTATAGCGAAACTTAGTGTTTATCACGAGTTAAGCTCTGAGAAGAAGCATTAATAAAAAAATATATATTATAATAAGTAGGTGGCTTCTAAGCTCGAGGAGGAGGACATCAGATTCCACTGCATGTTGTTTTCGAGAATCAGCTGATATAGAACCAGCGCACACGTCATACTAGTAAAATAATAGGTAGGTAAAAGTTATTTCATTACAAACATCCTATTGCAATAACTTTTGGACTTAATTCAACACAGCTATAATTATTACCGTGCACTATATAAACCGGATAAAATTAAACTAGTAATCTAGGGTTTATGTATTGTTCAATAATACATTCATTTATTTAACACCGCATATTCAAATCAACAGTATTAATAATTTATATCAATTTGAAATTAAACGCAAAAGTCGAAACGTTAAAACTAGTTATGTTATATTATGTGTGTGCGCGGTTTAATAAATTGTTTGATTCAAATTTAACCCTTTGACTGCCACGTAAGTCATCAATGACATACGAACAATAGAATTTATATTCTGACGACCACTATGGCGCAGTCGGTATATTACATGGCTGCTACGCAGAGGTCTCGGGTTCGATTCCCGCTCAATGCAAATCTTTGTGTGCATGAACATGATTGTTTGCATTGGTCTGAGTGTTTTCTATGTATAATATGTATGTATTTACAAAAAAAAAAAGTATGCAAGTATGTTTATCCGTTGTCTAGTACCCATAGTACAAGCTTTGCTTAGTTTGGGACTACATGGCGTTGTGTGAATGTGTGAAGATTATTATTTATTATTTATTATTTATTGTGTTTTCTATTCCGGCTGTCAACTTATTAATGTATCATTATCATAATTATAAGCTTGGACGTCCAATGTTGAACAAAGGGATCCTTGAAATATTTCCACCCTTGATAATCCTGTTATAATATACTACTATATAATATACTAATATACTACTATAATATACTAGCTGACCCGTGCCCATTTAGTTGGGCGACGAAAAAAACGCGTCCCTTTTTAAATAGCGTATAGCATAGCGTGATACTATATAGTCTATGACACTCCCCGATAAACTATGGACTATTCAACACAAAAAGATTTTTTTAAATGGGTTCATTAGATCCAGAGATTGCCCCCTACAGCGACACAAACTCATAAACAAACAAACATACAAACTTTACCTCTTTATAATATTACTATAGAAGTATAAAATTTTCACATCTATTCTTTGAACTAAAAGATACAAAAAAATATTTTTATACTTCTGTATGTATCAAAAGTTACATGGCAAAGGAATATATAAAAGTATCCAGGAATGTAGATTTAAAAAAGTATTTTAAATCACAAACAACGCATCCAATTCAATCTTCTCAAAGTACAAAACGAACTCGTTGAAAAACCTAACATCACGGAGATTTTAGATCTCTGCTGCTACTGATATACTAACAGAGCCACAGACATTTTTTAGCGATAGTTAACAGATACTCCATTAGATTAATTAATTTTGTAATACATTGATGTTTAATTATATATTTCGTTTTTGATTGGATGCATGTTAAAATTTTAGTAGAGTAAGTAATTAAATATAAATTTTCATCATACCACGTTCCATCCAGGACCAGATGTGTATATTGAGGAGAGCATTGAATAATAGTTTTTGGTTTGGTGCAAGTTTTCTGTCTGATCTGAACCCACGACTTCGTGCTAAAAGCAGTACTTATACCACTTTTTCTCACCCATAGGCCTTTTACCATCTTGATCAGGTCGTGTCTGTCAACTCTTCATCATTTGGACTTAGGTCTTGCAATTATTCTACCCCATAAACTATCCATTCTACATCCTTTGTAGGGCACACAGCATGAGTCATCATCATCATCATAACAGCCCATTAATGTCCCACTGCAGGAACGGGCTGCCTCCCATGGCGGAGGGATCCTAGGCCTACTAATACCACGCTGGCCAGACGGATTGGTATAGGGTTTAGTTTCAAGTTTTCCTTCTTTTTATTTCGTAAAGATAATATTCACGGATAGTCCCTTAGTCGGTTTTTACGCGATGAGCGATCATAGCATGAGTGACCCAATAAAAAAATTAACGATAAATCTTTTCCTCTATGTCTATCACCTTGATTCTCCTGTAATTATGTAACTGAATTAATAATTTTCTATTAAATTAATTATCAAAACTTATAAGCACAACTACTAATTCACTCCATGATTAACTTAATTAACTAATTCTCTAATTAATGTGGACCGCACATGTATAATGAAAAGCCTTCTACGTAATTAAATTACAACCTCATTTCAGGGTTAGATAAAATGTTTATAGTGTAACCTCTAACGATAAAATTACGAATTCCGGCTGCTTGGGCTTGGTAGGTCACAATTTGAATCTAGGATTAAATGAGGGTGAGACATAAAAAAGGCTTTTAAAAATTACATTAGTAATTTGAAGGTACTTATTTGTCTTGACAGCAACAATTTAATTATTTGACTTAATTTTTTTTATGTGACTCTTTTCGTATACAGAAGTCGACATGTGATTATAGGCAGTTTTCATCTTTGTAGCCTTACATATTACTAGTTTCCGCCTGCGGCTTTGCCCGCGTGGTTTTTTGATGAATAGTTCTTTTTAAGATTTCAGACTATCCATATACAATTTTGTAAAAAATTGCAACCTAAGAAATTTTTATTACACCGACTGAATATGATCGGTGTGTGACGTTAAAACGTAAAGTTTCATCAAAATCCGTTTAGTAGTTTCTGCGTGAAAGAGCAACAAACATCCATCCATATCGTCACAAACTTTCGCATTTATAATATTAGTAGGAAGTAGGACAGTAGAATTAGCTTGATCTTTTCACATTTATGGGACTTGACTTTGAGTGAATAACACTCTAGCTCCTCGTTAGCTCGGCAAGTAGATCTTCTATCTACTACTATCAGTCGACTTAAGTCAGTCTACGAACTAAAACCAAAAAAGTATTTAAAGTATGTTTACCCGTTAACTAGTTACTATAACACAAGCTCTGCTTAGTTTGGAACTATATAACTTTGTATGAATATGTGTGAATTTGAATACAAACGTGTTCAGCAAACCAACAAATTCGTAAACCCACAATCATTTTAACTTAAATGTTAATAACTCCTTATGAATAATGCATTAATATTGAACAGTTAATAAAGACAAGACAACTCCCGCACTAGGGATCATGCCCTGTGTCGCGGGGACCTTTTTACAAACATCAATTAACGGACACAAAGAACACCCAGACCAGGACAATAATTTGTGGATCTCACAAATTATTGTCCTGCGTAGGGACCGAACCCACAACCTCTTGCACGGCAGCCGCTTGCGCTACCGTCGAGCCACCGACGTCGTCAAAAGGTTGAACAGTGAACAGGTTTTACAACAAAATTGTGCTGCATTGTTCAAACCTAGCCTATTTTTAGAAACATCTTTCTTTTGTGTAAGACTGATGATGTCAATGAATAAATAAATGGTAATGAATTTTAATATGGCTTTTTTTAAACGTATTGAAGTCTCTAACCGACTTTATGATGACATGAGTCAAATTTTGAAACGTAATTGACTTAAACACACAGTTCTTTTTAGTTATACCGTTTATCCCAATGTTTATTAGACAGCTTAACTTTTTTTTTAATAAATAGGCATACGCAGCTAAAAAGTAAAAATCAAACTTTAAGAACTTATTGACATCACAGAGGTTGATAATATTTTCTTAATAATTAACTTCAGAATAAGAAATCTACTGATGTAATTATTATCCTTCAAGTACTAACAACTTCAGTAAGTAACTAGTAGTACTAGTACTGCAAAGTTAAGGCAACTAAAGTTTTTTTAAGTTTCTTTTATAAGTCTTCTATGTTTTAGTGAAAATAAGTAGTTACTATATTTTTTTTTACCTGGATCATTAATATCGTTATTGAATAAATACAACGTAATGAATAGAACACAAAGCGTAATAATGAAAATGTTTACTAATACAGTTTGTGTAATGAACAAGCAGGAAATTTCATTAACTTTTCATTTAGTTTTATTATGATGGAAATTTTAATAAAATACAGTTAGTATGATAGGTCAGGAGCTGATATTTATATAGTCAGGGTTAATAGTAAAACTTAATAAGTGAAGCTAAGCATAATGTTTAAGATGGGGTAGGTTAAGTAGGATTTCATCATCATAACAGCAAATTCATGTCCCACTGCAGGGACGGGCCTTAAGCCCATGACGGAGGAATACTAGAAGAATTACGAAGAATTTTAAGAGATTTTGTAATTTACAAGATTATAGTAGAGCTGAATATGGAAATTCAATATAAAAGCTCTTTTATACTTACGGTTGTACTGTATAATATAATACCAAACCAATAGAATAAAAATAAATAGTCAATGATACTTGGCCTACTAATACCACCGTAGCCAGACGGATTGGTATAAGGTTTAATTTAAAGTTTTTCTTCTTTTTATTTTGTAATTCACGAATAGGATTTTCCTTTAACGTTTTTAGAAACATTGTTCAAATAAACACGTCATAATTCAAAATATAGGTATAAGCTATGTTATACAAAGCTGTATTTGAGTTTGCATTTATACAAATCATGCATTTTCATTGCATACTACGAGTCGTAGCGAAGTGCTACGAATCGTAGCAAAGTGCTACGCTGCTACGTGATTCTGTACTGTAACCTAAAATTGGTGGATTTGAAAGCTATCTTAATGTTGACACAAAGAGACAAACGTAAGAACGGAATTACTAGCAAAGCTTTCGTATACAGGGGGTTTGAAATTTTTCACGTTTAACGTTACGAGTATGGTTTTAATATCTAAAAAATATTTCAGACATTAAAAAAATTTAATCAAATATTAATTTTATATTTAATTTGTTTTACTAATATATTCAGGGCTTAAGCCTTTTACACGTCTATATTTAATTTCCGTTTTCTATAATATTAAGAAACATAATTAATATTTTTTTTTTTTTGGTTTCAGACAAAATCGGACAACCCAGCTCTGGTAAGTAAAACTAATGTTTATTATTATTATAAATACAAAAAAATAATAGTTTTATTTTTTCTGTACAAGAAATAATTTGTTTTTTTATCGTTATAATTGCTATGATGAACAAAAACAATCAATTTTGTTTAACATTTTATAATGCAAAATTTCATTGGATTTGTTCCATTTTTAGTTGAGGCGGTGGTTAAGTTTTCTAAACTTTGAAATGTTTATAAACTTAGATTAAGTAGTTTTAGATGACGTCAAAAAGATACAATATTATTTTACTACTTTGAATAAATAAATGAATATGAGTCCCATTTGTTTAAAATCATGTCCAGTCCAGACTGATACATTAGATGCCTAAGTATTAGTCTGGATATGGTCTGCCTATTTCACATCGTGCCACGAATCATCATTAAATGATGATAAACAGACCATGATAAACGGCATAAAAAAGATAATTTTTTTATCTTTTTATGCCGTTTATCATGGTTTTGGTAACAAACAAATATGTAGACGCACATAAGAGTTATCAGATCAAGAAATACTAAAACAAATAATACAAAATATTTATATTTTTTAACACAACAACCTGTATACAGATTGTAACAAAATTGTAACAAAAATAAAATATTTATATGTTACAACCATAATACTTATATTTCAAATCCGATTCACAATGCATAAACGTTTAACTACAATGCTACGAATTGTAGCAGATAGCTACGAGATGCTACGGAAACTGCTACGTGATTCTATTACATGCATTTTTATTAGATATTCGATTTCTTTCTTAAAAGTTTTGTTGTATATCTTTAATGTTTTATGCTTCAAAAGGTTTAGTACAATAGTTAATTACTATTTTTACAAAAGCGGCGGTTTTGTCATAATTATATTTTTTTATTATTGCTTTAAAACACCACCTATACAAGCAGCTGTAGCCCTGTAATTTTAACAGGTTGCCTGTCTCGCATGTAGACACAATAGTAAAACAATTGGTATGTATCATTATGATAAATGGAACAGGGAGTAGGTTAAAGTACTTATCACTTAAACATGGTAACATTTTTGTAAGTTGTCGCAAAATTAACAATTAATGTACAATTCTAAAAAAAACTCAATTTAAATCTCTGGTTTAAATAAAAGAAAATATTTTAAACTCAACACGCTTGTGGCCAGAATTGGAAGTATAGAATAAGTTTCATTAATTGTAAAGGAGAGTCTTTAAAGAACTTAAAAGCTCTAAAACATATTTGAAGGAGGCCTATGTTTTGCACTAGACGTCCATTAGCTGATATAATGGAAAACCTGTAAAGTACACAAGATAAAAATAAATTGTTCCAAAATTCGATTTGAACTTCAATCAAATATTTTATTCTAATGTATGGTTTATTTAGGGTCTAAGGGTAACATGTACGAGTTAATTGAATGAGTTTTTTAATGGTGTTTAAGGGTCGATCGTAGAACTGGCCGTACTTAAGTACCTTAAACCTAATACCTTTTAAATGTGGGTCAAGTACTAAAGCCTTCCTTATTGACCTAGAAGTAACCTTTTCTAAAATATTCCTTTACCTTTTTTATATTTCCACAAGTTTGTAGAGATAAGAAGAACTGATACTACTGGCTGTTGGCTGTTTAAGGCGTAAAATTTATATCTTTAAATATATTACTACTTTTATAAATTAGCTTCAGTCTGACAGAAAGTGCGAATGATCATACAAGTTTAACTGGCACTTCAGTAAGATTGTTTTAGTGTCAGCGGAAACTTGGCTAACTAACTCTAACCCTAGCCAAACGGTTTTTTTAAGTTAACCGTTTTTATTTTTGTGCTACTCTCATATATAAACAATACAACGACGGACGGTAGATCTGTTAGTTGCTAACTCAATCTCAAGAAGATGGCACCATAAAATAATTAGAACGCACATCAAATATAAAATCTAAATTTACTAGTCTGTTTTTATCACCTATTTGTAAAACCTAAGATAAAGTTAACAGCAAAATTATATAGTTACAAATGTTTTGTTCAAGGCTAAAAGAATAGACAAATAAACTTAAACAACGTAATCCTAAAACTTTTTAAGACAAACATTTTATTATCATAGATAATATTATAAAAGCAACGACTATTCATTAGCTTTTTGTTTACACGAAACAAAAGCAAAACTATTTGAACAAAGGGAATACATTAAAAAAAACATCTCATGTTTTTCTGAGGTTCCTTTAATGCTTTTGATAGGATGTTAGCTTTAAGTCTCTCTTTGAGTTTTATATCCTAGGCTTTTGTTTTATTATCTAAGGTTATATTATAAATGTTTTTGTCTGAGATCAGATTTTGTTCCTAATTTAACTATTTTATTTTATTATGGCGTTCTGTCGTCTCAGCCTACGTCGGACGGGATAAGGCGTGAGTTTATGTATGTATGTATGTTAATTATCTTGATACATTCATTTAGAAAGTTTATTTCATTATCATTTTGTTTACACGAAACAAAAGCAAAACTATTTGAACAAAGGGAATACATTAATAAGGCTTTGCTACATAAATTCGCTTCTGATCGCCTTTTTCGCGTAGACGTGTTTTTGTTAAAGAAATGAGTGTTAATTAATTAATAATTTAGTATTTAATAAACAGTACAATAATCATTTTCTAAAGTGTGTCACGCGAGTGTTATCATTTACGTTTCGCAATTATGCAGTTTTTGATATTAAAATTATAACATAAGTAGAACTTTGTTGTGGTAGATAATGTCTGCCCCGGCTGGTTCTAGCCCCTTTGGGGCGCGCAGTAATCTCATGGCGCGTAGTCCACCACCGACACCAAGAGCACCATCACCAAACTCCGTGTATGAGGACTGAAGAAGGTGAGACACGGGGGTGTACTTATTAGCACAGAGAGTAGAGAAGACATAAGCAAGCTCAGAAACAACACTGAATTAACTGCATCCGGCCTCACCATAGAAGAGCCCACGAGAGCTAGAATTGCAGTTGTTGGAGTGCCGGTTTCCCTTCAGGAAAAAGAAGTGTTCGATTGTATTTACGAACAAAACTTATCGGACAAATTACCTAATTATAGCCGCGAGATGTTTACTTCAACTGTTAGGCTAAGTCATAAGTCAGGTAGGAGGAATCTTAATACCTGCAATTACATCCTTGAAGTGCCCGCTAACGTCAGAAAGACGTTAATAAACCAAGGACGACTTTATATCAAATGGACATCCTGCCCAGTTCGTGACTTTACTTTTGTGACCAGGTGCTTTAATTGCCAGCAATATGGACATACGGCTAAGTTCTGTAGGGAAACTAACCCTACCTGCAATCACTGTGGAGATTCAGGACACAATATCTCGGACTGCAAAACCAAAGACGCTGCCCCAAACTGTGCGACCTGTAAACGTTTCAAAAGAAAATGTGACCACTTTACTGGCGATTCAAGCTGCCCTGCCCGTATGTACGCTGAGAGCAACTACATAAACTCGATTGACTATGAGGGCGCCTAAGAGCGCCGGCTACTCGTCAATCTTCGAGTGCACTAGTTAAGACTCCTAAACTTTAATCTTAATTTCTATTTTAACTTTTACTAGCTTAGTATATAATTTTATTAGTATAATGACTAATAAGTTAATTAACGAATTAGATAATTTTTCAGTGTCTGAAACAAAGCTGTGTGATGTTGAAGAATGTAAACTTCACATACCAGTCTGTGACCAATCTTTAACTTTGCTTACCCAAAATATCCGTAGTATAAGTCGTAATTTTAATGGATTAGAAGTATTACTACAAAGACTTGACATTACATGTGACATAATAGTCTTAACAGAATGTTGGCTATCTAAGCATAATCACAATTTACCTTCACTTGAAAATTACATTCTATACAAAACAGAAAAGACCTATAACCAAAACGATGGACTTATTGTTTACATTAGAAATCAGTTAAAGGTAACTGTAGAGGAACCCCTTTTTCACGACAGTAATTGCTTAGTTATCAAATTAAATCCTGACATCGTAGTTGTAGCCATTTATAGGCCCCCGTCGCTAAGTGTAGATAAGTTTTTAGAATCACTTAATTTTCATCTCTCATTACTTTCATCTTTTAAAACAATAATGCTAACAGGTGACATAAACATAAATATTTATCCGGGAAAAACTGACGCACACGCAAACAACTATTTGAATTTGTGCTCATTTCATGGTCTATTACCAGCTCATTATCACTCTACCCATAAAAGTGGATCTTGTCTGGATCATTTCATTCTAAAGACGAGTAAACCATCACTAGCCTTAATAACTAACTCTACCCTTACTGATCATCAAGCTGTTCTATTAACACTTCAACTAACCTTACAAAGAAATAACTATGTACGTAACTATAGTAAATTAAATATGAGAAGTCTTGAATATGATATTTCTAAAATTAATTTTGAACCTATCTATAATAATCTTTATGATGCAAATATGTCATTAAATTATCTTATTACGTCATTACAAATTGCTATACAGAAAAACATGTACGCAAAAAAATTCCCGATTAAATTTAATTCAATAAAGCCTTGGATTACGCCCGACAGACAATAAAATCCTTTTAATGACATATAAAAGATATAGAAACTTTTGTAATAATCTGCTTAAAAAAATAAAGATAGAGTATGATAAAGATCAATTACAACGAGCGGGAAAAAATAGCAAGCTTATATGGAAATTTATAAAAACCAACACATTTAGGACAAAAAATTATGAGCCTCCAATGGACTTACTGTTAACGGAGACAAGTCCCCAGCTTGCCTTAAATAGTGTAAATACTTATTTTGCAAACGTTGGAAAAAAATTAGCAGAAAAGTCATTAAACTCAAGCAATCCCCCGTCATCAAACACGCTCGTAATTTCGCCTTCGTCTATGTTAAAATCTTTTTTTATGTTAAGCACAGATGTTGAGGAGGTGCTGAGATTAATTACAGATTGAAAGGATAGTTCTGCGGTTGGTTGGGATAACATCCCAAATACAGTAATAAAAAGATGTAAAAACTATCTGGCCCGTCCTTTAACTCATATATTCAATTTATGTTTATCACAAGGTGTGTTCCCAAGCTTACTTAAAAAAGCTTTAGTAACCCCAGTATTCAAATCAGGTGATAAAACTTGTGTTATAATTACAGACCTATTTCCGTCTTGCCAGGTTTATCAAAACTTTTAGAAAGAATAATAAATAGTAGATTAATTAAATATCTAGAGGATAACAATCTCTTATCTAACAATCAATATGGTTTTAGGCCAAATAGATCAACTTCACAGGCGGTACGGTACGTTTTAAATTGGGCCGTTGGCATTCCCTCTATTTTTCTAGAGTGATAAGAAGCGTTATCCATGACTATCACAGAATTATCATCTAGCTTATTTAAAACTTCTCTAAACCAATTTTCAAATTCTTCGGCATTCATCTCCTTGTGATAATCGCATTGTTTCTTCGACTCAAACATATTTAGACCACCTTTCATCCTCCACCCTCATCCTCACTCTCAACGAGAATATAAAAATGTTATAAAACACGTGTTTCAACAATGAGAATATAACAATAACTTAATGATAATAATAACAATGGATGTAGCGCACCAGTTTAATATACCAAAATTGGGAAATAGTATTTTACTATGGTAATGCTCATTTATGACAAAAGAACAATAAACGGGTCATTAGCACACCTGCGATGCTTAAAAATTACCATGGACCATTTATTAAAAAAAAATGCACACCTGAAGGTGTTTTCAAGCCAGTCGTTAGTTCATTAATAAATTATAAAATCCAATACACCAGCCGGTTCACAAGTCGAGCATACAGTCACAAGTATGAGCACGTCTGCACAGCACGGGAAGTATGAGTAGACTAAAAAGTACTCGTACTGTGTACACCGCCTTATGCCCGATTTACACATCGACAAGTACAGTAGCGAGTTAAAAAAATAGACAGCTATGTAGTAAGTAATAAGTAGTAAGTACAGTTCACACGTAGGCGAGTACAGTTCATAAGTTGCCGATCAGAGACGAAGACTAGTCGCGTCGCGCGTGCGTCGCTTGAGATTGTTTACGGTTATTTTAAGCGACAAAATGGACATTGAATACCAAATTACGCGCTATTATACGAGAAATTGTATTAACACTTGCACAACACATTAAGAATGAAATTTTAATAAAAAAGTATAGAATAAAAAAATATAGAGAATAAAAAAAAAATATTTCTCACACTTTCACACAACGCCATCTAGTCCCAAACTAACCAGAGCTTGTACTATGGGTACTAGACAACGCATAAATATACCTAAATACTTTTGTAAATACGTACACATTATACATAGAAAAACAGACAAAAATAAAAATAAATACATATGAGAACTCGTGAACTGTACTAAACTCGCCCGTCTACACGGCGGGCGCTGCGAGCGCCGAGCCGGCGGGGTGAGGGAGACGCGAGAGAAGGGGCTACTTCGTACTTAACTCGCCAAAAAATAGGATCGAGCTGTATTCAAATCAACATAATCGGCAACTTACTACTTAACTCGCTTTTGCCGTCCACACGCAAAAAGTTACTTAACTCGCCAATGAGGCAAGTTAACTCGCTACTGTACTTGTTGATGTGTAAATCGGGCATTAGCGCTTATCACTGACCAATCGCAATTAAAAAATTGTGTGAGTGAGATAGCGCTCTACTAACTCGTCTCCCTGAATACACTATAGAGTGCGAAAACTAATTTATATCTTTAAATATCTTCGTAATGTAACTGATTATAAACTTATAAAACAAGTCTACTTAGCATTGTGTCAGTCCATAATTGGCTACTGTATAACTTCATGGGGAGGTGCCGCTCAATCAATCATGTTACCCTTAGAGCGTGCTCAAAGAGCAGTTCTGAAGGTAGCTACTTTTAGACCAATTTTATTTCCTACACATCAACTGTACGCTTCTTGGAAGGTTCTCACTGTCCGTCAATTATTTATTCAAAACACTATTCTATTACAACATACTAAGCTTATGTATAGTCCTGTGCCCACAAATAAAAGGAGAAAAGACATAGTGTGTACTATGCCAACTACCCGACATGCATATGCTATTGGAGTATTCTGTGATCTTTCTAAGGCATTTGATTGTGTTGACCATCAAACACTTTTGCTCAAGCTACGTCGTTATGGTTTTGACCAAAAATCAATAGAATTGTTAAAATCATACTTAACAGATAGGCTTCAAACGGTAGATGTAAAAGGCATTAATTAAAATGGATCAAACGTAAAAATAGGCGTACCGCAAGGATCAATTCTAGGGCCTTTTCTCTTCTTAGTTTATGTCAATGACTTGCCTTATATGATAGAAGCACAAGCTGGCATAGTTTTGTTTGCCGATGATACATCGATAATTTTCAAAGTGGCTAGGCGTACTGCAAATGTAGATAAAGTTAACAATATTCTGAATGCCATCTCAAATTGGTTTTCTGCAAACAATCTATTGTTGAATGCTGGAAAGACCAAATGTATAAGGTTTACACTTCCTAATGTAAGGCAAGCACATGTTGATGTCATGCTGGAGGGGCATAGGTTGGAATTTGTACAAAGTACTAATTTTCTAGGAATTACAATAGATTGTAAATTGCAATGGGGTGATCATATCACTGGTTTAGCCAATAAGCTTAGCTCTGCTGCTTTTGCTGTTAGACGGATTAGGCAGTTGACAGATGTAGGAACAGCAAGGTTGGTATACTTTAGTTACTTCCATAGTTTGATGTCCTATGGTATACTACTTTGGGGTAATGCAGCAGATTTAGAAACAATTTTTATATTACAGAAAAGGGCAATACGTGCTATTTATTGTTTAGGCAGGAAAGACTCTCTCAGGGAACGTTTTAAAGACATAAATATTTTAACTGTAGCCTCTCAATATATATTAGAAAACATACTGTATGTCAGGAAGAATATAAATAAATTCACAAAAGTAAGTGATATTACAGACAGAAATTTGCGTAATAAAAATAAACTGCTCCTTCCGAGCTATCGACTTAGTAAGGTTAGTGATTCTTTTAAAGGCGACTGTATACGCTTTTATAATAAGCTGCCTGAGTCGGTCCTTGGTATGCCTGACAATAAATTTAAAACCTATGTTAAGACCACTTTATGTAAAAAGGCATACTACAGGACAGACGATTACCTTAAGGATAAGAGTGTTTGGCTTGGTGCAGGTCTCCCATAATGTGCTATTAATAATAATGGCATAAGTTGTATTAGGTACATTACAATACGTTTTTTTTCGTATGATATCTTAACTTAATGTTTTGTTTATATACTTATTTTAATTTTACACAAACAAATGTACACTCGTCCACATTTGATTTAAGAGTTAGGACTCGCAGAAATTTACTTTGGTCGATGTTAGGTAAGGGCGTCCCTCTGCTTGTGTTTCCCCAAATTGTATTTATTTTTCTTCTATTACTATTGTCAGGACTTGTCATGCTCACTATAATGTCATTGTTTGTGGTGGCGTGGAGGCCGGGTCAATCCCTTGCCTACGATATGGCGAGGGGGTTGATGGCTGGCCTTTGCGTTATACTCGTGAACGGGTGCTACTTGGGGTGACTGGTCGACCCTGACATTAAGTATTTTTCATTTTTGGTACACCACTTATTTATCTAGGGGATAATTAAGTTGAGCGACGTTTTTATTACTAGAAAACTTTGTAAGTGTGATTTGGTGCTCCCACTTTTGTGTACTACCTACAGGACGAATCTTCTAGTTTAAGATATTTAATAATTTATATTGATCATTTAGTGCAATCCTTAGTTTTTATATGGTATACAATGGTTGCAGCGCTTTGTTACGGTTACAAAATTGTTGTAAAATTCTAGAGACGTCTAAAAAATGCTGTTTTAGAGTTTGTTACGCCGCTTCTTCTCTACTAGCGCCTTGGAAGCGGTGGTAAAGTTTGGAAAACTTTTAATATGTAAACTTAGACTAAGTAGTTTTAAACTGACGTCAATAAGCTGTTATTTTGTAACATTATGTTGAAAAATAAAGAAACTGAAACTATGTTAAGAGATTTTATTTATATTTGGGCCCTTATTTGTATAATAAAGTAAACAAATTATTAGACATATACAGTGTAAATCATAATAATTGTAGCATAATTTTACTAGATTATTTAAATACACTTAATTATTACGAAACCGAACAACTGATTCGAGTTGTTACGTGACCTAGCTTTGTTTTTGCACACTTTAGCAATAAGTTGTATAATAGTTTTATTTATTACTCATTAAATAATTAAACATTTTATTGTAATTACTTATAATAATAAATAATAATAAAATCTTTATTTGGAACAGATACACAGGTACATTTTTACATATGAGATCGATAATAGCTGCAATAGTTGTAACACTGTAGCGCAGCCATTAACGCCCACCTCCTTCACATTTGGCTTGAGCGTTCCAATAGTAGGGATTTATTTATACTAATCTTACAGAAGAAATAATGTTACCTTATAATTAACACAATTTTACATGCTATGTGGTGAATGTATATGTGTGGGATTGTGAGTGTAAGTGAGTGGAGAGAGAGAGAGAGAAAGTGTGTGTGTGCTTGTAAGTATGTGCATGTGTGTGGGGTGTATGTAATTGTGTAAGGAAATGTAAGTGAGTTTTCTGTGGCTATTATGTTGCGGTAAGTAGTTGTCTTACTTGATCCTTGTTAGCAGCTTTTCAGTGTCATCATATGATAGACCATACAACCATTCAGTAACACGAGTTTTACATTTCTTATAAGTATCTGGATAAATGTTTAGAGTTTTATTAACCTTGTTATATAACGAAGGTGCAAAGTAGTAAAAGTGACGCTTAGCTAGTTCCAGTTTAACCGATTCGATACTGCACACTCTATCCTTGCGACGTTTATTTGGATTGGGTTTATTGGGTTTATAGGAACCCCAAAAAGCATAGGCTCCCGCTCACTAACAACATTGCCGATCTTAACACATTGAAATCTGTTAGTAAAATAACTCCTGAACATGTCATAAACGACACCCCTTATACCTAAACGCTCGAGCTTTCTTAGAAGAATGGGGACAGGGACAGTGTCAAAAGCTTTAGAGAGATCAAGAAATATGGCTATTGTTTTGAGTTTTGTGTTAAGGTTTTTAACTATTGAATTGGTCAAGTATAGAACCGCGTCTTCCGTGGACTTACCACTTCTAAAACCAAAATGATTTTCTGAAATTACATTGTAACTGTTTAAATATTTTACAAGTCTATAGTTTAACAGTTTTTCGAATATTTTTGATAAAGTGGTAAGTACGCAAATTGGCCTATAGTTGTGGACACTACCCCTATCTCCACTCTTGTAAATAGGATGAACAAGAGCAATTTTAAATAAATCGGGAAACACTCCCTGGGCAATACAGAGATTTAATACGTAAACTATGATAGGTACAAGGGTTGATCTCGCATTTTTAATAAAAGAAGTTGGTATGCCATCCGTACCAACTGCTGAGGTGTTCTTAAGTCCTAATATTATATTTTCGATTTCAGTATTGTCAGTATTAATAATGGACATAGATTTCAGGGGTGGCGTACAAAAAGCGTCCGAGGACATGTTTATAACCTTCGCCGCAAGATGATTGTTAGTCGCGAGGGATTTACCTACATTCGCAAAGTGTTTATTTACCGAATTAACAGTGGATACAGAATCACCATAACCAGCTATAAGTTCATTGTAATCAACTACTTCTTTATCAAAATTACCCAATTTCTTTATAAGCTGCCAAGTAGCTTTTGGGTTATTGCTAACGCTTTTGAACTCGTTTCGGTCGTATTCCCTTTTTACATGTTTTAATATTTTATAACAGAATTTTCTGTACCGGATAAAAGTATTTTTTGCAACTAAGTTCTCCGGATCTCTTTTAGTTTTAAGATAGAGTTTGTCGCGGTTTTTCATGCAGCGCAAGAGACCGGGTGTGATCCACGGTTTTAATATTCTTCTTCTGCTGGGTTTAGTTACTGTGCGAGTATGCTTTTCAATAACTCCTGAGATAGTCTTGACGAGTAGTGTTGCAGCACTATTTGCTTCATTACAAGATAAGACATGGCTAAAATTGGTATTTGTTAGTTCTGTAGCACAAGACGTTTGATCTATTCTGTTAAAAGTTAGTTTCATATGTTTAGAGGTTAATTTAAGGTTATTAACTAGAATAGTTGGTAAGTGGTCTGTTATAGACGTGTCTAGAACAAGTGTAGTAGAAGCAGACCTAGTTTTCAAAATCACGTGATCTAAGCAGTTATTACCACGGGTTGGAAGTGTATGTGCCGGTAGCAAGCCATGGGAGCGTCACAGAAACTGATGACTTACTTATAAACTAAGTCATCAGTTTCTGTGACGCGTAAGGCAAAGACCTGACACACAGGTTAAATAACCTAGTTCAGGCAGATGCGAATGTTAATTTAAGATTTATTTTGTATGATTGTACTTTTAAGATACTTTTGTAAGTTATTTGTAATTTTATACCAATAAATATTCTATTCTATTCTATTAAAAAAAAAAAAACTCATGTTTTTCTGAGGTTACTTTAATGCTTTTGATAGGATGTTAGCTTTAAGTCTCTCTTTGAGTTTTATATCCTAGGCTTTTGTTTTATTATCTAAGGTTATATTATAAATGCTTTTATCTGAGATCAGATTTTGTTCCTAATTTATCTATTTCATTTTCTAATGGCGTTCTGTCATTTCTGCCTACCTCGGACGGGATAAGGCGTGATTTTATGTATATATGTATGTTATACCCCTTCCAGCGTAAGTTTAGCTTTTTGACAGTTCACGCCCATGAAGTTTCGTAATACTTCCGCTTATTTTTCGAACAAATTATATTGTATTTCATGGACGTACCCATGTTTTTTTCAGTTACCATGGTTACTTAGTGATGGACACTCATAACGATTACCACCATTATCAAACAAATTACAAATAATCGGTAGAAATAAATGCTATGAATAAACCTGAACTCTTCATAATACGTTTACAAAATGTAATATGATATTTTAGAATAGCTATAACCCGCGAATGTTTCACGATAAATTATGTATTTTAAAATAAATAATACCTAAGCTAACTATAATTTTATCATTTTCAGCTATAGCCTTATTCTCTTAACATAGATAAAGAAAGAAACAATAATAAAATGATAATGTAAGTTGATGTAAGGATCCAAATGTGTAAAATAAAGTAATTTGAAAATTCGAAAAATCGCGAAATCGCTTATAATCGAATGGAATTACATTCGAGATACTGCTGAACGTCACTAACATCAAGCTGTCAAATGTTGTTAAATATAGTGGAAAGGGTATAATTATCTTGATACATTCATTTTGTCATCATTCATTTCGAAAGTTTCTTTCATTATCATTTTGTTTACACGAAACAAAAGCAAAACTATTTGAACAAAGGTTTTTTTTTTATTATACATTAATAAAAAAAATCTTATGTTTTTTCTGAGGTTCCTTCAATGCTTTTGATAGGATGTTAGCTTTAAGTCTCTCTTTGAGTTTTATATCCTAGGCTTTTGTTTTATTATCTAAGGTTATACCTATTATAAATGTTTTTGTCTGAGATCAGATTTTGTTCCTAATTTAACTATTTTATTTTATTATGGCGTTCTGTCGTCTCAGCCTACGTCGGACGGGATAAGGCGTGAGTTTATGTATGTATGTATGTTAATTATCTTGATACATTCATTTAGAAAGTTTATTTCATTATCATTTTGTTTACACGAAACAAAAGCAAAACTATTTGAACAAAGGGAATACATTAATAAAAAAAAATATCATGTTTTTCTGAGGTGCCTTTAATGCTTTTGATAGGATGTTAGCTTTAAGTCTCTCTTTGAGTTTTATATCCTAGGCTTTTGTTTTATTATCTAAGGTTATATTATAAATGCTTTTATCTGAGATCAGATTTTGTTCCTAATTTATCTATTTTATTTTATAATGGCGTTCTGTCATTTCTGCTTACCTCGGACGGGATAAGGCGTGATTATATGTATGTTAATTATCTTGATACATTCATTTTGTCATCATTCATTTCGAAAGTTTCTTTCATTATCATTTTGCTTACACGAAACAAAAGCAAAACTATTTGAACAAAGGGAATACATTAATAAAAAAAAATATCATGTTTTTCTGAGGTTCCTTTAATGCTTTTGATAGGATGTTAGCTTTAAGTCTTTCTTTGAGTTTTATATCCTAGGCTTTTGTTTTATTATCTAAGGTTATATTGTAAATGCTTTTGTCTGAGATCGGATTTTGTTCCTAATTTAATTATTTTTGATACATTCATTTGAATAGTTTCCTTATTTTAGGATGTACAGGGCCCTATCTTTAGTATAAAGTATGCCGAATGTTGGTAAAAATATGGCTAGTATCATTTTTATATCTCTAACTAACTAGCTAACCCGTGTCCACTTCGTTAGGCGGCGAAAAAACGCGTCACTTTTATAAACATATTTAATTACTGCTCCACTCCTATTTGTCATAGCGTGATACTATATAGCCTATGACACTCCCCGATAAATGGACTATTCAACACAAAAAGAATTTTTAAAATCGGTTCCGTAGATTCAGAGATAATCCCCTACAACGTCACAAACAAACAAACATACACTTTACCTTTTTATAATATTAGTATAGAAGTATAGATATAGATACCTCGTAGATTTTTGTGAACAGTATTATAAGTATTATACTCGACAACCTCTCCAGTGCAGTGGTTATAGTCTTCCTATGCAGAGGTCTGTGACAAAATGACTGTAATGTAATGATACTCTAAAACTATTTAAGTGTGTTTATCCATTGACTAGTACCCATAGTAGGAGCTCTGCTTAGTTTGGGACTAGATGGCGCTGTGTATGAGTGAGAATTGCAGATTAAAGCTATTCTTTATCATCATAACGGCTCATAAATGTCCCACTGCAGGGACGGGCCTCCTCCCGTGACGGATGGATTCTTGGCCTATTAATACCAGCTGGCCAGACTGATTGGAATAGGGTTCAATTGCAATACCTTTAAACCAATAAATATTGTTTAAGGAGTGCCTATATTCCTACCTACACTAAACTTATAAATAGCGTGATGTTCTATAGTGAACACGTCCTTTTGTGTTCACGTGACAAAATAACTGTAATGTAAATTATACTCTAAAAGCAAACGTGACTTGAGTTTCTCGTTTCTAGTAGTTGCGACACGTAAATATTGTACACAGCTGATTTGATTCCTAATGTCTCCTTTTGTAATAATTTGATAAAAGGTCCTAGGTTTTGTGTAGTGACACATAAGAAAATGTCTTGGTACATCGTGGTTTTGAATCCAAGGCAATATAATTATATTCGTTATTCACAAATGTTTTGAGTCACCTAGACTCACATTACATCATCATCATCATCATAATAGCCCATTAATGTCCCACTGCAGGGATACTTGGCCTACTAATACCACGCTGGCCAGACAGATTGGTATAGGGTATAATTTTAAGTTTTTCTTCTTTTTATTTCGTAAAGATAATATTCACGGATAGTACCTTAGTCGATTTTTACAACACCCATGGGATGAGATGGGGTGGTGACATATTGTATTATTATTTCGTTACCACACGAAGATGGAGTAAGTCTACTTATTAAAAAAGGAAGATATTATAAAAGTTATGTTGTATAAACTTTATAAAACATCTATTTTATAGATTCAACCACCATTGTCCAAGACAACAACGTGTGAATCCTCTAAACAATAATCTGGGAAAGGGTTAAATCTGTGACCACACCACAAGTCGACGAAGATTTCACACAATTAGTGTGGTTATTAAAGTTAAGACTTATGGTGAAGAGGCATCTTTCAGCTTATTATTCCCCATGTTTCTAATTAGATAATGGCTTTATTTTTTTTTTAAATGGCCTATTTTTGTTAGGTTACGTTATTTAATAACGTAACCTAACAAAAATAGGCCATTTTAACCTTAAAAGACTTGTAAAATATAGGCACATAAATAAAGCCACAAACAATATTAATTCATACAATATTTAACGCAAACAACAGGCAAATGTACTTTCGTTTTTCAATTGGGTATTGTGTTTCTTTTTAATTACGTTCGAAACTCAATACTTGAAAATAAACTCTCGCTACTTGGATATTATTTCTAAGGTTTTTTTTTTAATTAAGGTAAATTATTCTGTTACAATGGTTGTACGTAAATAGATTATAAATAAATTAAGGCTATACCAATTGTGTTTGTTAATTAAATATGGTAATAAAATGTGGAATTAGAATAATTAACTGTTCGTTTTAAGTAAATGGTTTATGACATTTTTGTTCAATGTTTGGAAGAAACTAAATATCGTTTACTTGAACTGACTGTTCTTTATAGCACAAAATTGTATGATTTGTTTTATTAAAAAAATGTTTTTCTCTTTTAGACATCTCATAGTAACACTATAATAAAGTTTTTTTATGCCAACCCTTTGTATAAAAAATATATTTATAACAGATAGGTACTTTTAGGTTTTACCTAAAGTATATTTATCTTTAGTCTATCTGTTTTGCAACGTTATTTAATCCAAACCTACCTAGTTTAAACTTGTACTATGCGGTGTTATGTAACGAAAAAACGTACGTAAATACTTTTCTTATAAATACACACGTAACATACACAGAAAGCATTTAGACCAATGCAAGTACTCAAGTTCATGCATAAAAATATTTAAATCTCCTCTTTTTAGTCCACTCATTTTCGTTTTTCAAAGTATAAACAAAGTATAAAATAAATAAACTAGCAATAGTACGCATTATTACCTCACTTAATGATCCCTAAACGGCTTTCACGTTGAATAATGACTGTGCGGGAGATAAAACAAACAGCGTGTTAATGTCACGCTGTATATTCTGTCTCCGTTATCTGTGTTCGGCTATAGAGGGAATCTGAATTGATGCGATTAGTACTATAGTTATTGGGATAAAATATTATCCATGTTTTTCAATGACTATTACTTTATTCCCTATAGAGAGGGAATAACCTCTATAATTTTTCTAAAAACCCTACACTTATACACAGAAAATACTTAAACTAATGCAAGTACTTATATTCCTGCATACAACTATCCAAATATCTCCTCTTTTTTGGTTCACTTATTTTAGTTTTTCACTGAAACAAAGTATAAAATAAATAAACTAGCAATAGTACGCATTAATACCTCTCCTAATGATCCCTAAACGGCTTTCACGTTGAATAATGACTGTGCGGGAGATAAAACAAACAGCGTGTTAATGTCACGCTGTAGCTGTCTCCGTTATCTGTGTTCGGCTATAGAGGGAATCTGAATTGATGCGATTAGTACTATTTTATTGGGATTAAATGTAATACTAGTTTTAAAATGACTATAGCTTTACTCCCTGTGGTTGCGGAGTCATAACTCATATTTTCATCACTCTATCTCATCTGATAGGTATAATAAAAAATGTACATAAATACATACATAACTTCTCGCCTTATCCGGTAGGCAGAGACGACAGAATGCTACATGTCACAATCCTTAAAAAATAAAAAAACGTGTTACACCGATGTCAGCTAAACCAAAATATGTTTTTTTTTCATAAAATGGCTATGCGATGGCTCTGCGTAGTATTAACAGACCAAATTTCCCTCCGTCGTCGTTGAAAGACCCGGTCCGTTTCGGCCACTGAAAGTTTATCATTGCTTTACTCCATTTTTGACTCTCCATAATGATAACTTTAAGTATGTACAAAAAATAATTTTATAAAATCAGACAGATAAACAAAAGTCTTTTGTAATGTAATGCCGTTATCCCAATTTTATTTGGGGTCGGCGCAGCATGTCTTCTTCTTCCACATTCTGCTAAAGATTTTGGCTATATTTTACAGCCGGCCGCCTGCCTTTCGCCAACTCTCCTTGGGAATACTGTTGTTCGTGGTTTACCCCCACCAGGAGGTTGACCCGAAGTGCTATGCACCGAGTCGTGGTATCCCTTAGTCGCCTCTTACGACACCCACGGGAGGATATGGGGCAGTCCTATTCTAACCGGGAATCGCACGGCACTAATGTTATGTTACCTTTATTTTGTTAAATTATATATCTTTTTGTATAAACAAACAAAAACAAAATCTACTTCCTAATTTCCTATGAATGCTATCTAAATATGTTACATCGCAAAGACGTCATTAAAACATTTTAACGTTCTTAGAACTAAAACATCATTAACTGTGGGAATATACATCTGTCCTAACATTTATGAGGTAGAACCTACTTTATTTGTTTCATAGCTTTACTATAAATACTTTCCCTAATGATGTAGAAGTAATCTTTACCTTATCGTTAGGCTTATCTATCATAATTTTCCCAACTATTTAGTGCAATAACTAGTGTAACTAACTTAAAAATACAGATATCAAAGATGCTGTTAGGTGTTAGGCTAGAAATAATTTGGTTCAAAGACTAGATAGGTATAACTTCACTTCAAGATGTTAAGATAACTAAGGTGACACAAATATTATTATGTCAACCAAAACTGAGCTTGTTTAGCGTGTCCTAGATTTATAACAAATTATCACGTGGCTTTACGGTGACCTAAATGTTTATTTGTATACAGTATGAGTATTTAACTCTGCCAAATTTTAGTTACTCTTTCACCTTCACTTTGTGTTAATTATTTTACCAAAATCAATATGACCAATTTGTAATCATTTTTAGAGCGTCAAAACATTAACCATTTTATAAAATACATATCTAAAATAATTTTAATGTCACATAACCTGAATTCTAACATAAAATCGACATTAAAAGGAAACGATATTTTAAAGCATTGTGGGCTATAAATCTGCCACATACGCCATTCTGTTGCCTATTCACTAACTCCTTTATATATTTGAATACATTCGTTCCATTGAAATCACAGGTGCTTTGTTAGTTATTGGATTTCAGAAATATAATACGATCATTTTTCAAAACATCTCAACGTATATTTTTATTACAATAATTTCTACTTATGTATTTTGATGCCTAGATTTGTATGCTTTTTATATGAATGTTGTGAAAATAATTATGCTGTAGTTTAAATTATAATTAAGGTATGCGGCATATATTTATTAGGTATTTGCTTTTATAATAACAGTATAAATATATATATATGTAGGAGAATGATCATTCTATCCCACTTCTGATGTCAGAGAAGCATCATTCTCTTCAAAATAGTCATTATTGGTTGCGGATTTGGTGGGCGTCATTTGGGTAGAATGCGAGCACAAAACAACGAACACTGATTTTACACTGTTTTATTTGAATTTAAATAACAAACTATAACTTTACAATTGTTAATATTCAAAAGAAATCAATAGTTAAGACTGAGCAGCGGGTTCAGGACACCGATCCTACTTTACTCTACATTCTTTGTACCATAATTCCACGATCCAACCTGATCGACTCCAACTTTCACAATCCTCTCCAAAAACTGTTTCCCGCTTCATAGTAAAACAAGGTGGCGCCTCGACCCCGCTTGCGCCAATGCTCTGCTCTGATTGGTCGTTAAGTGAATTACAATATTCGTAACTTTAATTAGATAAATAAGCTTTTTAAATAGTAAATTAATTTAACAAATCAAATTAAATTAAATAATGAATTATAAAAGTAGTTTTAAAAGGAAACAATTAATATTGTAACAATTAATTTGCAAACAACAATCAATCTGACTCTTTGGTTCCTCCGGCATATACGTATTTGGACTGCTGATTTAAGTAACATTACTATTAATAAATAGCAATGTAAAATAATTAAACAAAAAGTATTAGAACGTAATATTTTGGTATTTTCAAAACGCATATTGCTGACTATCTGATGCCTGCGGCTTCACCAGCGTGGTATATGTAGCTCGTGTCTAATGTTATTCTACACCCTAAGCTATATTCTAAATTTTATTAAAATCTGTCCAGTAGTTTTTGCGTGAAAGAGTTACAAACATCCATCCATCAATTCACTTATACATTCTCACAAACTTTCGCATTTATAATACATATTAGTAGGAAGTAGGATAGGATAGGATGTAAGCTATTACACAGATTCCATACTTACATTACATCTTTCAATGTAAATTAGTTATCGCTTATTCAAGTTTTACAAAACCTTCGGGATGAGATAGTATTGCATTCTAAGTTCCTCACCGTACCAAGAACAAATCTACGACTATGTCGTCCATTAGTATTTCTTAATCTTTAAAACAATTATAATCAATTCGCTTTTTATCATTTCGTACGCTGTACCCAGAGGAGCTGGTCACAAGCTTAAGCTGTTATAACAAATGACAACGTCACAGCATTAAACGAAAGAAAGAAAGGAAAGAAAGAAAATACATTTATTCCTGCTATACGGACACAATGATGATACAGACAATTACAAAAACAAAATAAAAAAATATAAAACAAAAATTATAAGAAAGCCACATCTGTGCAGGAATCGGACCCCCTTCAGCATAATGCTGCGGCACACCAAGCAGTAACGCTCAGTCGCTTACAGCGCTGATTTTCAGTGAGGCCCATTAAAAACTAAATGCTTTATTATTTAGAGACTATGATACAGCGGTTTAAGCGGTAAAAGCTTTTTCGTCTACGATACAACATACACCTAACACTTTACAGAGTTCGGTAATCGATGCCTTTATTTTATCCAAATGACCTTTAGTTAAAGGGTTAAAACCTTTGGTTACGGCTCAGAGTATTTTGGGAACCGTTTTCACTTTAAATTTGTTTAATCATTTCCGAAGGGTAATCGAGATTATTATGCAAATCTTTGGGCGACTTTATTCCCGTTGGGATTTTGAACTTTACAAATAACCTTTTCTTTAATGTTTAGACTAAAAATAAAACTTAATAGATAGAAATTTTGGAGAAAAAAAGGTTTTATTTGTAGAAACGATTTTAGGTCGTATCGTATAAGAATATTTTTATATCACAAGAATTTGTTAGGGACATAGACATTCTTTGTCAAATACAACATTACATTCTTTGTAAGACTCTTGAAATAATCAAAAAACTTTTCTATTCCAGTAATTGTTTTTTATTGAATAATAATAATATGAGAATAGGTAAATAAACAAAGCAATAGGCACAGAAATCTTAGGAACTCTACAAACACTTCACGTAAAAATGAATGAAAGCCTATACCAGGCCATCTTGTTATTAGAAGCAACAGTAGGCTAATAGTTCGCCAAAATTGTCTGCGTCACAAGAAGAAAGCTAGTTCTTACAGTCTAACATTAATCAGCTGAATCATTATATAACATTCTATGTATCAAATCCCACACATAAATTCAGTAACAAAACAAATAACAAAGAGAAAACTAGAAAGATTCAAACAAAATCGTAAAAAAAATCCTTACGTAGGTATACTGACAAAGACACATGGAGATGCGAAGTATTTCTAAGAACGTTACACAAATAAAAATGTTGGATGTTTATCTTGTCTTCTAATTAGTGAGAGACAACTGAAAGAATTGGGTCGACGTACTTTTACTTGGAAATATAAGAGGTACTGACTACTCTTTAAACTTGCCTCGTAATAATTGCTACGTGACGTGTGAAGGGTTTAGTGCAACTCTGTTTTATGCATGTGTGTTAACTTTTAAAATTAAGAATTTAATTTATTTAGTATTCAGTTATTATGTTTTGTCTTTTAAAATAGATTTAACTATTAGCGTCGTAGCACATATATAACGTAACATAAACGGATCGGCACCGCCTCGCCTTTTTTCCCGTTGTCAAACAGTCGTCCACTACGTAATGTAAGCGGATCGGAAGCTCCTCGCCGTCAATACGGCTAGGCGACGCCGCGCTTAGGGCCAGGCCACACGGTGCGGTGCGGCTCCGACGCGGCGCCTGAGCCGTGTCGCAACGGTTTCCTATATATAAAAATGTATGGTATGCCATACGGTACGTCCGGCACCGCTCCGGCGCCATACCGCAGGCGCACCGGACAACGGCGCGAGGCAGACGAGGCGGGGAGGGGTGCAAGCAGTGTGGTGCCGCAGCGGCGCCGCTCAGTTGTTTGTTGTAGACTGTCGTCAACTGGGCAAGCCAAGCCAAGCCTGTTGCGGTGCCGCAGCGGCGACGTAAGAATAATGGCGCCGCACTGCTCGTGTGGCCGGTAGTGCGGTGCGGAGTAATGCGGTGCGGTGCGGTGCCGCGCCGTGTGGCCTGGCCCTTACGGCTCGCCGAACGTCGCCGAACATTACCGAATTATTTTGTTTGAAACTTCAATAATCTAATATAATTATATGTCATCTATGACAATAAAGTATCGCTTGCCAGTACGATGTTTCGTAATTTCTCTCATCAAAGAGATCCTACTCGTATTATTATCAGATGGACAACCACTTAGATAAAATACCTATATAAGCGTTTACCGATTTATATATTCTAATTTATAGTCAAGATGAAAACACGAACATATACTTACATAATTTGTACATTATTTTCATTAACCCTAACCCTAATAATGATTTTGTAAAACAATTGCCTGAACTCTAAATTACTCTTATAATATAAGACAGTGAAAGGTTCATCTAAAAAGCCAAACAGCAAGATTTTGTAGTTATTTTTTCTGCGAAACCCTTAAAAAAAAGTAGCCTAAGTTACTCGTTATAACCTCCCGTAAAAGCCCATTGAATAAAATTATAATTAGGTATCATTGAATTTTTTATGGCTTTTGGTTTTTCTGCGGAACCCTGAATATTTTTCAAAATGTAAAGTTGCCTAGTTTACCCGCCGTATAATTTACAATCCAATAGTGTAAGTTCCAAGGTCCATTCCAAACAAACAGACAGACAAGATTTTTAATTGTAATTTTCGGCATTGGTATCATTGATATACAATAATTATTAAAAAAGCGTGGATTTCGTGTTGCAAACAGACACTCCACTTTATTTATATGTATATTAATGGGATCATTGACGTTTTTAGATAAAAACTTTGAAAACCCATAAATTTTTGTAGTTTGACATGTACCTATACATTCTTTTGCAAGCCATCTTGAATAGACTATAAAAGCTGTCTAGTGAATGACAGCCAATGAAAGCGCAGTACGGTTCAGCGCATATCGCACACTGCGCAGGCGGAGAAGATACGTAAGCTATAGTGTGACCACAGGAGCTGTGCACCTCCTGAGGTATGCGCGCGGCGAGAGGGGGGTGGACATATAGAGTACATGATAAATACTGGTATAGAATAAACAGTCTATGATGTAGCTACTAGCGACATCTGACGCAATATACTTAAGTTATTTGGCTGGTACTGGTCGCTGCACGAGCGGCTGTAGCATTTTTCTATTAAAAGACAGTTTTTTTTTAAACTCCAAGAAAGTATTTACATTGTTGTATAGTTTTAAGCGTAAATAGGAACATTATTTGTGTTTTTATAATGTAACTTTGAGAAAAATGACATCTAGCGGAATGTATCAAATACTCTAAGAACATGAAATTCTTAAAGAAAAATATAATGTTCGAATTGTTATGACACTGCTGTCAAAACTCGTGACAGCAGGTAGGTGTCCGTTATGGTAGCATACACAAGAGCTATATCGAGTTGGTTACTATGCCAAAAAACTCTGAATAAATAAAAATAAAAATAAATCCAATTATTAAGATTAATGATGAGGAATTAGAAATCGTTAACACTACAGTATTCCTAGGAATTACTTTATACAGATTACCCCCTTACTCATAAACGCCTCTTAAATTTAAGTTAATTGATTACCTTAAATTCAGATTTTGTTTAGTATAAGTTTGATTTTACAAATAATAATCTCGCTAAACAGTGCTTAAATTTAAGAGGCGTTTATGAGTAAGGGGTGAGTTCTTATTTATCACCTGCATATTTTAAAAAAAATATGAGTATATTTGGGTTACATTGTGATCAACTAAGTAAGTGTAATATATTACAGACATGTCTATAAAGTCGTCAAATTTGTGATTTTTATTAGTCATTTTTTTTTAAATAATCGACAATAAACTAATACTGACTTACGAAGAACAATGTAAACAATGAGTAGAGTAAATCAAAGTGGCACGCGGGAAGTGATTTTTAAAGTTATAAGGCGATGTTTAGCGGAGCACGAGTCTGGTCAACTTTTATGCGACTTGGATGATGTTTATGGGCGAACTGCAACTTTGATCGTCTGTCTACAAAAAATAATTAATTGCAATATTTTATAAAATTTTATATTATTTAGCTCTTAGTGAATCCATGTTAAATGATATCTTGTTGGTTAATATTTTAACACTGAATAAATTTTAGTTAGGTATTGTAGTTATTCTTTCCATTCCATTAGAATTATTGAATTTAAAAATAACAGATTTAAAAATAATGAAAAGCTTGAAACTCCTGGTAAACACAGGCAAGGCTGGCCAAAGAAAGAAATGTATGTTTCTATATTTCTGCTCTCCCCCACAAAATAAAAGAGGTAAAAAAGAGGTATATAACATTTTTCTTCTTTTACCTGTATTTTGTTTCTAGTTATGCCTAAATTTATTGTGGATCAAATGTTCAATTTAAATAACTTTTGTAAAATTTCGAGTTCCAACCCTCAGAAAATTGCAGATGATAGCTAGAACTGAGATGGATTTTAATTGTAGTCTTGAAGTTCTACGCAAAACTTTAAATGCAATAGGCTTAGCTACAAGAAATGCCCTAGTATTATTAGTGCTCTAATAGTGTTGTGTTATTTGAACATAATTGTTTTGAAAACTATTTTGTCAGACTAAATAGGGTTGCTACGTGTAGCACAGTGGCGCCCTAATTTTTTGTTAGGATTTTATAGACAGACTGTACCTACATTTAAAAAAAAATAGTTGTTGCAGTTTTAATATTATAGCGCAATTTCACGCATTATTTTTACATAAAGAATTTTTCAAAAGAAAAGTTCCCTTTCTAACAGAACTATCGCGTGTATGCTACCATAACGGACACCTATTTTTTCTTCGTCCCCCACCTCGCCGCGCATACCTCAGGGGGTGCACAGCTCCTGTGGTCACACTATAGCGTACGGATAGCCGTAAGCAAGTGAACCACGAGTGAACGGATAGTCGACGGCAAGCCGACCGCTGACAGCACGGCGGTGCCCGAGCCGATGCGCTTACGTTACGTTTCCGGATAGTGTGCGGTGCAGTAAGGAGCATACAAAGAATACTGAACGACTCGAGTTGATACGATGACGTTCCGCTTACGTTACGTTAATGTGCTATGACCCTTAATCTTCTAAGATATTTTTTGTTTTTACGTATAATTTTAGTTCAAAAACATATTATAATAACATTTTGTTTTCGTATTTTATTTGCTTCAACGACATTAATATAGATTAAGACAAACATAATAGGTACCTATAAACTTCCTGTTTCTTAGCGTAACAACACTTACTCGACCATACATTACAGGATACGACATAATTAATACCACATTTTCTTGTAGATAAAATATTATTTTTCTATCAAATAATATTAAGTACAGAGTTTCGTAAGTATATAATATACTTTCTTATGAAAAAGCAATTAGGAGCGATGAAACGATTACGGAATGAGAAGCAAAATCTGTGAATGGTTTATCGATTTCAAGCGATGGTAATAAGTTCTGTGAAAATATTACATTAGAAATTATAACTATAGAGTTCTTGAAATTAATCTTAAAGTTTTATAAGGTTTCACAACCTTCATCAGGTCGTCGGTCCATCGCGTAATGGGTTTCTCACTCTTCGTTTTCCGGTCCACCATCACTATAACAGAATCTTTCTGTCATTCTTTCTTTTTGTCCCATTGGCCATCATTTCTGTGTACTTAGGGTCCTGTTTAATTTATTTAATCGTGCTAAGTGGCATTGGTTGAATGGTTCTGTTTACAGTAATTAGAGCTTTAAAAAATTGGGGGTGAGAAGTAGTCTCTAAAAAAAGAAATCGGAGTAAATAACAGTTTTTCTCTACGTGTAAAATAATTTAAAATAAATATTAACAAATAAAAGCAATATTCATCATAACAGCCCATTAATGTCCCACTGCAAGGACGGGCCTCCTCCCGTGACGGAGGAATACTTGGCCTACTAATACCACGCTGGCCTACTAATACCAACCACTATTAAATGTACAACATTTACGAAATTAAATCCTTTAATCTGGTCGGTGTTTCAAAACTGCTATTTTGGGACTAACAAAATTACTATTAAATAGGGACTTATTTTCCTTGTACCTCTAATATCCGCTTCAAATTAGTATTAGTGGACAAATGCATTAATCCAAATTTACTAAAAGGCAAAGGTCGATGCCGCTTAGACCCCTGTTACCTTTTTTGTTAAATATTGGCACAATCAATTAGGGTATTTTCTTTACGAAGTGGATATTTTTTTTGTCTTAAATTTTCGGATATTTTGCAAAGTATTCCTTAATTTAAAATAATTGTCTACTTGATAAATGGTTATGCAAATGTCATTGTAGTTTTTCAGGGTAGGCTGTATTTGGAGCAGGCCTATGTCCAGCAGTGGACGTCTATTGGCTGATATGATGATGATTGTAATTTTTGTAAGAAATCCGTGTGGTGACGGAGTAAGAATAGTATATGTCACTTCCCCATCTTATCCCAAGGGTATTACGAAATAAAAAAGAAGGCAAACTTGAATTTAAAACCCTATACCAATCCGTCTGGCCAGCGTGGTAATTAGTAGACGAACCAAGTATCCCTCCGTTACTAGGGGGAGGCCCATCCCTGCAGTGTGAATGTCCCATCATTAATGGGCTGTTATGATGATTTAAACGAATAATTTCATGGATGTTGTTAAAAACTACAAATAGAACAAAAGAAGGAAATCTTGACACAAAAACCTTTTTACTTATTTGCTGTCATGCCAGTGTGGTAAGAGAAACCCTTCCAACATTAGACCTGCCTTTGCATAAATAAAGCTTTATGATCTTTTTTGAACAAGTGCTTCTACTAATAATGGTAATTTATGCTTGTTGGATTTTTGGTAGATGATTTCTTTGATTTTTACGGAACGAAAAGAAACAGTGTGTGTCACCTTGTATTTTTCTCCCATCAAAACATGCGTGTAAAATACGACTAGAATATAAAAATCCACAAATTAATTGATTTTTGTAAAAAAGTCCTCGCGACACAGGGCATGATCCCTAGTGCGGGAGTTGTCTAAAAAAACTGTATTATTAAATGTAAGTATTTATACCTTAATGGGTTCTAAAGAAATTCGTACTAGTGTTATACAATAATAGTACTTAAACTTTGTAAAAAAAATACAAAAACTACAAATAAAAGCGTAGATATTTTAACATAACATAACCAAAATAGCACAAATAACTAGCGAATGTCGCGGGAGCTTAATTATCACGCGTGGATAGCAAATCGATTAACCTAGTAAAACGATATTACTTTTGGATGACTGCCTTTATGCTTCAACTGACATAATAGTCCCAGTTTGTTTTGTACGTATTTTTGTATTTTAATAAAAAATCAAAAATGTTTACATACTTTGATAAAAAAGTTTGAAAGAGGAAAATAAAAAGCATGGATATTACAGCTTGAAAGTAGTACTTAACTTATTACCTGATAGGTATATTATTATAAGGTATGCAGCTTTCGAAAACTTAATATTAATTTGTATGTGTATGTATGTTATTATGTCAAAACAGTAGTAGTTCTCTACAGCTTTAGACGTTGGTATACCAATAAAAATTAACAGTTCTTCAAACAAACACTTACAACAGTGGGTATGTTAAATTTCTTTCGGTCACCAAACATCATAAAATTGAAATATATTCAGTATAAAATATAATTAAGTGACAGAGGCTTTTAAAAGAGTTGTTGTAAACAGCTGTTAAACTTAAAACATAGTGCGTCGCACGAATGCTTAAGTGTCCAACCTCCATTTGTAACATTTTACACCAGAGACGTTTAATTGATTAGATTAAGCAAATAATATGATTTTATAAAAGTATTATATTCAAAAAATAGTTAATGACAACACAATATTAACTATTTTTTAATATAATACTATAATTTTATACTAATCAATGAAATGTCTCTGATGAGGTTGGACACTTAAACATTCGTGCGACGAGTAGTCAAAAAACATTGGAACAATAATTTGAACATAGATTTTGAACAGGCAATTTGCTCATGGTATCAAAACAAAGTGACCTCAAAAGTAGCCATAATTCTAACCGGATATGTCAGTGGTTTGTACTCGTATTGCGGTTTTGTTTAGTTTATTTACCTGTCCGAGAATAGGTCGATTTGTGCATTGTTGAACAATGCGTCAGTAAAGGCAATTTTATTTGTTTAAGGTTGATAATTACTAATCTTTTTAAAAAACATCATCTATAAAATATGCAACATGATACTAAAATAAAGGGAATGAAGCAACCATTTCTAGTCTTAACTAAAAGATACGATGTGTTTCTTATGTTGAATGGTAATGAAACTCATGTATGTAAGTCAGAAATGAATATATTTATAGTTTTGATCGGAATAAAAAACTATCTCAGAAGATACCAACAACGTATAAAAATATACTTTTAAATAATAACTCAAGGATATTTTTCGCTCTTATATTGTCTGACAAGACAAAGTACCTAATGTGTATTATAAACCATAACACATAAAGTATATTTTTGAATGAACATAATATCCATATCACAGCAATCACAAAGCCTCAAAAAATCCTCTTTGCACAGTTAGATTTCAAAATTCACAGAAAAGGGTTTTGTTTTCATAAGCCATCTCTGGTGTTAAAAGGTCCCCGGTATTTTTCATTTAACTCTCAAAGCGAAATGCGGTCGAAACATTAGTATACTTGGATGCGGAGAGATCGTTATGAGGCCCAAGTGACCCGTTAAACACTGTGGGGTCCCCCTTTTTAGCATTTGAAGGGTTTGCCTATTGAGCTTGACAAGCGTGAATGCTGAAAAAAAAAAAGATATTAAGTCTATACATAAATTTTGAATGGAACAAAGAATTACAATGGAGGGATGGGCTACAATTGTTGTTATACAGGGGCGTTAATGAAAATATTACATTTTATTTTTGTGTAGTCGCGTATAAAATACCGAAGCTTTTTTGTAAGTTTATCAAAACTCTGTGCTGAAAAGAATAATGGAGTTACGCGTGGGGGCTTGTGTTTGTTTCTTTTATTAAAAAAAATGCTTATCAAGCTGTCAATTTGAAGGATTTATCTGTCAAATATTATCAACGTGAGCTCAATGTAACAACAAGGTATTGACGATTGTTTTATCAAGGCTTATCACCGTTGAGTTTTTACAATGCTTTTTCCAGTTCAGAATACTGGGAAATAAAACTTAAACTATTGTATAAATGAGTATATTTATAAATTCACGTGTTTTTTCTCTGAATAAACGAAAGCCTTAATTACTTACTCTCATTTTCATCACAAAGGTTGTATTACCATTTTATTCTATTTACTTTGTACTGTAGTTGTTTTAATAGGTACATGATTGCAGACTTATCGGATTTATTCATTCTTAATGCATATCTTCGCAGGAATCATCATAACAGCCCATTAATATTCTACTGCAGGGACGGGCCTCCTCCCGTGACAGAGGGATACTTAGCCTACTAATAACACGCAGGCCAGATGGATTGATATAGGGCTTAATTTCAAGTTTTCCTTCTTTTTATTTCATAAAGATAATATTTACAAATAGTCCCTTAGTCGGTTTTTACGACATCCATGGGATGAGATGGGTTGTAACATAATGTATTCTTACTCTGTCCCACACGGATCACTTCGTAGGAATAAGCAGGAATATTTACCTTGATCTTATTCATCTATAACAAAAGTTTTATAATAGAGCTCTTATAACAGCTAGCATAATAATATATTTATTAGCATAATAATCCGTGTGGTGATGGAGTAAGAATACAATATGTCACCACCCCATCTCATCCCATGGGTGTCGTAAAAACCAACCAAGGGACTATGCATGAATATTAACTAAAAATAAATAAAAATTAAACCCTATACCAATCCGTCTGGCCAGCGTGGTATTAGTAGGCCAAGTATCCCTCCGTCACGGGAGGAGGCCCCTGCAGTGGGACATTAATGGGATGTTATGGTGATAATAATTTTATATTTCAAGAGAACATTTGGTATGATAACACAAAAGAAATAAAACTACCCGTCTCAAAAAATTCACACAAGACTGAATATGGCTAATACAAAAAATACTATATTCCTATTGTTTTTACTACTTCCTAACTGATATATAATTCCCATAAAAATATATTTCCAATACGATATGTTGGTACAAAAGTGGGCCACACATCTGTTGCTATAAAACGTGGAATAGATCATGTCGTTATTCACAGAGCTCAAGCCTTATAGTGTTTGAAGTAATGTTACCTTCTCTTCAAAGGTTTTTTAAAAATTGACTTATTTATAATGATTTTTTTAAATTTCTGTTTTATATAAGTAAGGAGTGAGCCTGGAGATCTGTCATACAGGTCTTAAAACTAGTTCAGACTCCAGCTCTCTCTAAGGTCCAACTTATGTTCTAAAGATTTTGCTATATAGTTTTTGATAAATTTTGTACCTTTTTGAGAGATAATAAAGAATATATATATAAGTGGAGGAAAACCAGCCTGCAGGTAACCGGATGGTAAAATATCACCGCCGCCCTTGGACACCCACAACATGATGATGTTAAATTTAGGTTACTAGGGGCAACATAGTAGAATGATAGACTATTTAGTTCAGTGAAATAGTTAGTCAGTGTTAGTAGTATCAGTGGTTTAGTCAAAGGCTTCCACATGTCTCAAATAAAATGAAATAAATATAAATAAATAACCCTCACACATTCACACAACGTCATTTAGTCCCAAACTAAGCAGAGCTTATACTATGGGTACTAGAGAACGAATAAACATTATACTCAGACTAATGCAAACAATCATGTTCATGCACACAAAGATTTGCATTGAGCGGGAATCAAACCCGGGATCTCTGCGTAACAGTCATGTTATATAACCACGACGCCACAGAGGTCGTCTGTAATTATTACTGAAGTTTCCCCTAAAGGACATAATATTTGAGCTGTTAACACCACACGCCATAGTCAGGCGTACAGGACTTGTTAAAGTTATCAATACAAGACCACTTCAATATACCTAGATCAAAACTGGTATTTATATTACCACATTCCCGAGCCACTTTAGCAAAACCCTGTGTGAAAATATAAGTAGCATTTATTTTTTTTCGACTACATGAACCATGCTGTTGGCATCAGCTGATTTTCTAAGTAAATGCAGTGTTTCTTGAATGCCATATCCATTTTTATTGACCACGTGGGCAATTGACTGCGGGTAATATTTTAAATAATGAAAATGTTTAAAATGCCGTCCGTTTTTTTATAGAACACATGAGCCTTTTATGACAAATTGTGGAAATCAAGAGGAGAGGCCTTTGTCCAGCTGTGGGATGATAAGGGCTGAAACGAACGAACGAACATGAGCTTAGCTACTTACTGGCGTTAGCTAATATCCTAAATAAAATAAATATTTATTAAATGCCATATCCATACATAAGTGCTCCATGACCGTTCAGTAAAAGAGAGGCGTTTCAAAGCGCACTCTCAAGTCCGAATGAACCTTTCCGTACTAATTGTAGTTGGTTCCCGGATTAATTACCCTACCCATTGAAACTTTAACTGTCTACACAGAGAATAGTGGATAAGTTGCTTCATATAAGGAATTCCTGTGGCAAGGTTTCTTGGTTTGAAATAGATTGCATTTAATATAGGTCATTGGACTATGTGTGTAGATAAAACTTTATTGATTAATAAAAATGTTATGCTTGGTGGTAGGTAAAGTAATGGCCGAGTAGGTAGCGACTACCGCAGGCTCGTCGAAAAGCTCTAACATACTCGTAGTTTGCACTTGCATTCGGATATCCAGAGCAAATCTAACGTATACATGTATTATTATATCATCATAACAGCCCATTAATGTCCCACTGCAGAGACGGGCCTCCTCCCGTGACGGAGGGTTACTTGGCCTACTAATACCACGCTGGCCAGACGGATTGGTATAGGGTTTAATTTCAAGTTTTCCTTCTTTTTATTTCATAAAGATAGTAGTTACGGTTATTCCCTTAGTCGGTTTTTACGACACCTATAGGATGAGATGGGGTGGTGACATATTGTATTCTTACTCCGTCACCACACGGATATATATAATGTATTAAAAAAATGCTTTTTAAGTGTGAATTAAAATTTAAGTAAATAGATGGCACTACTCGATTACATTACACGAATGCCATTATAGCCGATTCAAGCTAATACTACGTTAAAAATGGATAGAATTTTTAACAACCCCTTTCTACAACTGTTTATAAAGCTGTTGAAATCTTACATTAGAAAATTCACCGTCTTCGTACTAATTATAAAATTAGCTCTCGGCAGTATTGTTCTAATTCCATTTAAATAAATATGTAAAACTCAATGTAACCGCTTATCCTGTAATTCCATTCATATTGACTTCACGCTTAAATTATAATATCCAAAGTAATCCATAAGAAGCATCTCATTGTTCTAATAAAGACGAGAGCCGTAAGTTAAACAAAGGAGAGCAAACAAAGTCTTACAATATGAAGATTAAGTTTATAAACGTTCCTAACATTTGTATGAAGTATTTTGCTTAAAATCTCGAAATGAGAACGTTTTTGGTGTAGGTCGTTGTGGAACTAGGGAACGCTTTCATCTATACGAAGCTACTTGAATTCAAAAGGGAGCTTAAATGTAGTAGAATGTGGTTTTTCGAAAAGTAAATCTTTTCGTTTTATATGTATGCTAAAGCTGAGATATTCAATTGAATAAGCACTTCCGCAGTTTGGGTTTCGCCTTTTAGAAACATTCAATGTTAGGGACGCATTGCAGTCATCATCTTAGATTGAATAGATTTTCACGACGATGCACGGTATTATAAATATTTAGAAACTCTTTTCAGCTATACTCTCAAAACGATTCAGTTGAAAATTTATTACAGTTTAAGCTAGAATATAAAATTGAACTGCAACGTTATAAAAGTTTTTACTCATATCATTCTTTTTGTTTTGAGTAAACTATTTACCGAGCAGAGCAATCCATATGAAGTAATCTATGCACCGTTTATTAAATATTAACAGAGAATTTTAATTAATTTCTTAGTTAATGGACGACATTAATTTGCTACTTTTATATGCTCAAATTAATAGACCAGTTTTTTACATTCATAATATACCTACGAGTTTTTGTTATGTCAGTACGTACTGCCTGCCTAGATCAGCAATAAACTGAAAATAAAATTAAAATATATTCCTACCGAAATTTTTACTTATTCCAGAATATTCCTACCTTTACGATTTTTTTATTATACAGCCACAAGCTTTACAACCAACATAATGAATGTACGAAGAATCAGAATAACGCAAAGTCACGCAAAAACGTCCGTTCTCATGAAAATAATCGCGGTCAGTTCAGTTCATAAAAGGCTTGAAGTTTTCGATCCCTTGAATGACCTTGTAGAAGCAATAAAGAGATTTTAGATAGTTCAGTTTTACAAGGAAACAATGTGTTCCTTTTCATGTTATTGTTATTGTGAATCGAGGTTTCATTTTATGATATTCAGTTACATTTCAGTAGTCGATTTCAATGGTTTTCTTCTTTAGTTGGGATCAGAAACAACAATCCTACAAAAGTATAATACACAGCTGACCCGTGCCCACTTCGTTGGTCGGCGTTTCGCGCGGTCCTTTTTTAAACATATTTCATTACTGCTCTACTCCTATTTGTCATAGCGTGATACTATAATATAGCCTATGACACTCCCCGATAAATGGACTATTTAACACAGAATAAATTTTTAAAATCGGTTTATTAGATCTAGAGATTACCTCCTACAACGCCAAAAATTCACAAACACACAAACTTTATCTCTTTATAATATTAGTATAGAAGATAAAGTAGCTCAGGGCAAACTGATTCTGAGCTTTCCTTATTCAAAGACCACGCGCCGCTTCTAATGTCATCTCATTGTCCGTCCTATGTAAAGACATTGAGTGACAATACGAAGGTGGGCCTCTGCTTACCTTTTACTCAATAGGCTATCGATTATGTGTCATCAGGACAATATTATTCCAATGTAATTTTCCCTCTATCTAAATCTTCATAAATATAACGTATACTACACTAATATTATAATTATGATAATAAAATCACTAAATTACTTACAAGTAGGTACTTGTAACTTTATTCTCGAATTTTTACAGCTCTCGAGTATCAAACTACCCGTGACGAGTACTGTAAATATCAAAATACATGAAGAAAAGAATTATTATACCTCGTTCAGTACACACAGCAACACATCAAGTTAAACATTTTCATTTGAAATTGTGTCTTATTTCAATGTATTAAGGTACATGAGTGTCTAGCTTGATTGGTTGCTGTGTGTACAAGCAACGTTTAGGAAAATAACTTGCTGATAAAATGAGCTTCATATTTTGGAGCACAAGCGAGTTTTAAATAATACTAAAGTATTATTTTGGCTCGAGTCTGGACTTAGCGTTTTTATTTTTTGTATTAAGTATTTTGTTCTACATAAGCATAAGTAGGTTTCATTTTTCATTATAAAATGCAGCAGAAAGATATTTTATGCTAAAAGAGCTAGGCCAATATTAAACTCAAAAACGTTTGCAGAAAAACACAAAATAAAGCACATTATTATTATCTATTTACTACACAGACTGATTAACCCATATTAAAGTCTCTTTGGCCTCTACCAGGAGGAGGAATTCAACAAAATAGATTATATCTCCTTCTCCTTCATTTAATATGTATAGGGCTATTTTTTTGTATAATGATGATTCTCCGTGTGGTGACGGAGTAAGAATACAGTATATCACCACCCCATCTCATCCCATGGGTGTCGTAAAAATCGACTAAGGCACTATCCGTGAATATTATCTTTACGAAATAAAAAGAAGGAAAACTTGAAATTAAACCCTCTACCAATCCGTCTGGCCAGCGTGGTATAAGTAGGTCAACTATCCCTCCGTCACGGGAGGAGGCCCATCCCTGCAGTGGGACATTAGTGGGCTGTTATGATTATGAAAATTTTCATTTTACGAGTCCAATGCTTAATGCTCTAAAATGTTGCAAACTTATTGATCAGTTATTTACGTACATCAAGTACTTGTTGCTTTAAAGGGGAGCCTTCTTTATACTGTTTCATTTAAATTCGAATCACCGCGCAGTCACGTACTTTATAGAATATTTATTCGGTTGAATATACTCTTGAATATTCATCGTGGCATGCAATAAAATTGCTTAAAAGGACTTGATTGCACATTTTTCGATGTCGCCATCTAAATCTTTATTTCTTTTAGACGTTTTCTTTTAAGCGATTTTAAATGAACTTAAAGCCTTGTTAACTGAGGGTTATTTTACTTAAGAAAGTAAAATGTACTTAACTGCAGTTTCTTTATTATGTTTCTTTTGATCGTCTACAACGTTAAAGTAATTACGAAGTGTTTTTATATTGCTTGGCGTTAAGCTGATATTAGTTTTAGTTTAAGTCATTTTTTTTTAGTTTCTCTGTTTTAAAAGTCAGACGGGCGGTTGTTAGAACGAAGCTTATTACATTAAACTTAATAAGATAATCATTTTGAGTAAGATTTTATTTTGAAAACTTTAACTGTGTATATTATTGTACGTTAAAATTGATGATGATACTTAATTTTTGTTTACTAACAGCCTATAAATGTCCCACTGCAGGGACAGGCCTCTTCCCGTGACGGAGGGATACTTTGCCTACTAATACCACGCTGGCCAGACGGATTGGTATAGGGTTTAATTTCAAGTTTTCCTTCTTTTTACTTCGTAAAGATAATATTCACGGATAGTCCCTTAGTCGGTTTCTACGACACCCATGGGATGAGATGGGGTGGTGACATATTGTATTCTTACTCCGTCACCACACGGACAATTTTTGTTTAAGCTTGCAAAATTTATATTTTTAGAGATATGATTTTAAATATTTTAAGAGAATAACAACATCGTAAACCTGCGTTATAATATTATTTTTACAGTCTAAACCTTATCTAAAGTATTGTATACCTTGAGAACTTTTATTTTTCAAGTTTTTTATCATAACGGGCCTTCTCCCGTGACGGAGTGTACTTGGCCTACTAAACTACACTGGCCAGAAGGATTGGTATTATGGTTTAAATTCAAGTTTTCCTTCTTTCTATGTAAAGGTAATATTCACAGAAAGTCCCTTAGTCGGTTTCTACGACACTCATGGGATGAGATGGGGTGGTGACATTATTGTATTCTTTCTCCGTCACCACAAGGATAATTCGAGTTTATGCACACTGATAATTGTTATAATTAACTTGTGCGACGATCGAACCCGCCACGTTTCACAAATTAATTTCCCCTTAACTATAATTTCAATAATCCTTATCACCCCACCATGGACAACACAGTAAAGGGCATTTAATAAGGCTTTATGCTTTAAGCCGATCCCATGCTTTCACAGATTCGGCTTTTATTATGACGTCACGTAGCTTATTGACACTATTACTATAGAGATCCGACATTCCAATTGTAAACCCATTTTGGCATACATGTTTTGACGAAAAGGGGATATGAAAAGAATTGACACATTTTAGTACAAGGCTTATGAAAAAAATAGATTTGTACTGTAGATGACAGAAAAAGTTCATGGTTATCATCATAACAGCCCATTAATGTCCCACTGCACGGACGGGCCCCCTCCCGTGACTGAGGAATAATTGGCCGACTAATACCACGCTGGCCAAACGGATTGGTATAGGGCTTAATTTCAAGTTTTCCTTCTTTTAATGTCGTAAAGATAATATTCAAGGATATTACTTTAGTCCCTTTTTACGACACCCGTGGGATGAGATGGGATGGTGACATATTGTATTCTTACTCCGTCACCACACGGAGAAGACGAAAATTTGCTTATTGCTAACTATTCAATAATGTTTTTGTGTGATGACTAAGATCATACTTGGTGTTTGTACCCAATCACATGTATAGGAATACCCATAGGATGTTAAAACTGAATAAGGGAAAGTTCGCACATTATGTCTCTATCCACCATAACACGGGCAAGGTAAAGGTCATAGCACACTTAAAAGACTCCACTCCAATACAGCTCCCACCCAACACCGCCCTATACTAAGACGACTGCTCGTAGTCTTCGCGGCGATAACTAGCAGTCACACAGCAGTCCACGCAGTAACTGTTAGCAGACGGGCAGACTGAGCTGTGATACTAAAGGCCTACGCAGACCGGGACGGCATGGCAAGGGATTTTAATTTTACTAATGGAAATATAGCATAGTAATTTATGTCGTATTTCTGTAACAGTACGGTTGAATTTCCATTAGTAAAAATTAAAATCCCTTGCCATGCCGCGCCGGTCTGCGTAGGCCTTAACTGACTGACTGAGCGGGCGCAGACTGGCTGCGGTAAACTCGCTGACAGCGAGCTGTTTGCTAATTTAGGATGCCAATGTAAAATATGACTGACTGCTTGAGCTAACAATTCAAAAACATACAAGTCTATACAGTACCTATTAAGGTATATTTGGATATACTGTTAACATACAGACCCTTTTTCCATACAAGAAAGAAATTAGGTACTTGAAGTTTACAAAGTTAGCTATAAACCACAATAAATAATTTTATAACCGTTATGAATTATTTTCAAAGACAATAATTCTTTTTTCATGTTCAGTAGGTAAGTATTGACGACCTCTGTGGCGTAGTGGTTATATTACATGGCTGCTACATTGAGGTCTCGGGTTCGATTCCCGGTCAATGCAATTATCTTTGTGTGCATGAACATAATTGTTTGCATTGGTCTGGGTGTTTTCTATGTATAATATGTATGTATTTACAAAAAAAAAAGTATGAAAGTATGTTTATCCGTAGTCTAGTACCCATAGTACATGCTCTCCTTAGTTTGGGACTAGATGACGTTGTGTGAATGTGTGTAAATATTTATTTTATTAAAGAAACTCTTTACAAAAGAGGCTATGATATCTTCCTGTTTAAAACACTCAGAAGTTCCACAATATTATTCACAAAAGCACGTACACGTTTCCCACAATATTCTCATACGCGAAGTTCTACTCATACATAGGGAAAGCCCGCAACTGTACGTGTTGATTGACCGTACAATGATCAAAAAGCAATGGTAATGCATGTCACGTATATGCTAAGCTCCATAACGCTTGACGAATTTAGCGATATTACTTTTGTACGCGGAAAAAGGGGAAAAATCTCTCAACAAGAGCAATGTTTATTTTTATATGGCATATCTTGATGTTTTAGGCGCCTTTGTGAATGAAAGGTTCATTTTTACACTCCAACGAATAACATTTATGTAAGTTGAAAGGTCAATTTTAATGCGCCATTTGGTTAAGAGTACTTTTATGCTGCAATGTTTTTACTTTTATTATGATACAGTTTGAATTTTGCAATAATTTGTTTTGATTTTTATACATCGAGTTTTATTTAAAAAACGTAGGTAACTACTTACTAAAAATCCTACTAGGTAAATAAACTGTATGTCTGTTTGTACAGTCTAATATATCGTACATTTAAACAAATTTTCAGTTTCTTTCAAAAGAGATTCAAGATAGAACTACAAATAAATTTTGACACCACTACAAAATAAACGATGCTGAATACAAGAAAGGCAATAGAAATAGGTTCACGTAACTATAACATATGATATTTATTCAATGTAACAATGTAAGATATGTTATATCTGTTCTGCATACGTAAAGATAATATTATTCATATCAATTCTGTGGGTGCAAAATTTATTCAAATAGAATACATATGTCTAGGAATAAATCTTTAATCTGTAAACCTTTCTGTGGAAATTATATTGCGTGTAGTTGTGTAGATTTCCACGAATGTAGTAAAGACCGTTTGTTACCAGGAACTACTATAACATGTCTATAGCTTAATTCTTACGACATGAGATCTTGTAGACGTGGGTTTATTCATGTTCTTGCTTACAATAATGTAGATTAAGGTTTGGTAAGCTTAAGATTTTAAATTTGTTCGATATTATATTACGAGTAAATTCAAATGTATTTTTAACGTATTCCAAAGGGAGAAAATATGTTTCCAAAAAGGGGAAAATTTCAGTAATTTGTTAACAAATCAAATCAAATCATGACACCGCCGGGACATGAACCCGCGTCTTTGGACTATACGCGTACAGCGCCATGACCACTAGGCCACCCGATCATCCGTCTCGACTATCGAATTTAACCATTGCTTTATAGGGCGCCAGAATTTATTTAAAAAATCCTTAAAATAGGTCAAGGTAAACCAATCTATCTGATTAGCGAAGAATTAATAGATTCAATCGAACTAATGATGTCACCCCACGTAACTCCAAGCTTAAGAGGTCATTGTGTTGACCTGTTCCTCTAGAGATTCCAATCCAGCCTGTATTTTTTATACGTGTTAAATAAAATAAAATGAACATTTAAAAATATATTTTTTAAATTACACCCATACGAAGCTCTAAATAATATTCTCAAAAGGCGTACCCAAAGGCAATAAAACTATTTATCTAATGTACTTCAGAGCTTATATCAATATTTATTTTCGAGTGCAGTGTAGATTAGCTCAGTAGACCGATTTATATGCACGATGAGTTTGTACACCCCGAAGGGTTTTGGGTCTAGTTCGTTCAATGTTATTGGTACATTTACCCTATTTTATAACATTTGTTATCTTAGTAGGTTTTGTAATGAAAAAGGGTTATAAGTATTTTAAATAACTTTTAATATTTGAACGGTACTGTATTTGTATTAGTAAATATTGACCCTACTCCGCTGTAAATAACCATAATCACTCGTGCTGTTGTTTAAGTGTTTTGATCAAGAGTTCTGTCTAATACCGACTGACATTAAATTATTCGGATTTTTTTGCTTTAGTGACTCTATTACTGTTCTTTAGGTTCGTAAAATCCATGTCTGTAAAAGTACTATTGTCTTCTAAAAAGAAAATAAAGCGTGGGTCGTATCTTATTTAACACAAATAACTAAAGATTTTCGAACGTTTTCAAACGTTAAAAAAGATGCTTTATAATTAGGTACGGTATTTATATCGACGATAATTCCGTGTGATGACGGAGTAAGAATACACCACCAATATGTCAATATGTCACCACCCCATCTCATCCCATGAGAGTCGTAAAAACCGACTAAGGGCCTAACCGTAAATATTATCTTTACGTACTAAAAAGAAGGAAAACTTGAAATTAAGCCCTATACCAATCCGTTTGGCCAGCGTGGTATTAGTAGGCCAAGTAAACCTCCGTCATGGGAGGAGGCCCTTCCCTGCAGTGGGACATTAACGCGCTGTTATGATGATTATGATGAGAATCCTATTAAAATATCAGACGTAAACCTATGTATCTTTTTCACCAATGACTACCCAAGTAACACATCAAAGCATTATAAGGGCCGAATAAGAGTATTCTTGTATCCTTTTAGCATTTTGAGTTAGTTTTATAGTCGCATTATAAACGTTTATATGACTACTGTAGTGCTTATTTGGGCACAAATTATACAGCTTTATGCCCTATATAGGTTCACAGTAGCTGGTTAATAGCATTACTGGCGCATTAAATTAGCATTATTGTGGTCAAGAAAGATGTCGTGGTCAAGAAAGATGTCAATCGGATTAAAGAAGCATCATTTTGGTCAATAATATTGCCAATCGCATTAAGAAAGCATTAAAATGGTCAATGAGATAGCCTATTGCATTACAGAAGCATTATAATAGCAAAAATATTGATAGTGAAGATGCCAACGGCATTACAAAAGCATTAGACTAGCATTTAAATGTGCTAAAAGAATTATTGGAGCAATTTAAGTGTTCACACTTAGGAAACTTTATATTATTGCGTGTAAATTATTACAATCAAAAAAAGTGACGCCATATTATAGTTTGCATCAAAACAAATTCATCGGATTAATTTTTGACTCGTTTGTTATTTCTTGCCTTCAAATATTACTGCGCAGTGTAGTTTACTGTACTTGTTTATATAAGTTTCATTGAAAATTTTCACGCGCCTTCGATATTTTGTGGTTTTCATACAAAATGTTTTATAAAAATGATGTGTGTAAAACCAAAACAAATGTGTATTCCTAGTACAGAATAAGTTTTGAATAAATATAATCATAGTTTTGCTTGTACTGTATTAAATTAAGTTATATAAATATTTTAAATGACAATTCCTTTTGTAAATAGGTCCGAAAGAAAATATTTTTTGGTTATAAAATATTTACAAAATGGTGGTCAGACTTAAGCAGCCCGGTGAGCCCAATTAATGCCACCAGCATTACAACTACTCACGTGTGATTGTTTAAAGAGCTATTAGCTACACAACAGCACTCAGTTCTTCCTTTAAAATGCAAGCATTATATTGATTCACATTTATGCTGTTCAGCAGCATTAAGCTTTTACTTACCCCTTACAAGTGCTTTTACACAGCAAAAGGCACAAAAAACAGCTTAAAGCTGGATATCGGATTTACATGGCATTATAGTGGTTCACGTTTGTGCTGTAAAACAGCTTCAAGCACTTATTAACTACTTTAAAATGTCTTTGTAGAACCAAAAGCACTAAAAATAGCTAAAGGCTTTACAAAAGCATTCTGATATGCTATTATCCAACTGTTATACAGCGTAAAGCATTACAATGATTTTCAAATGCCATTGTTCAGCTTCAAGACGCTCGGTGAACTTATATAAGAGTTTGTACGGGTTGTAAGCTCTATATAAGTTCACTTGTTGCTTGTTAAAATGCTTTCTGTGTTACTTGGGTAACTTCAATTTGTCTAAATCAATAGAATAATTTCCCTAGCGACAAAACATAACAATGTTAAATTGATTGCTTAAATAAGAAACATTAAACATTCAGGATAATAAAAATACAAAAAAGGGTCATCGTACCCAATATTATAGGGATAAGAGAAGCGAACAGTTCTAAAGCACAGTACAACCAGTAGTCTATCTCGGCCGAATATTTATTATAAAAGCCGGCTGCGCGGTACGTAAACATGCGATAGGGCTGCCCACCTCCAGGTTTTTAATTACATTTACCTACTTTCTCGCTCGTTACTGCGGCACAGTTCGCGACTGTTCACTTCCCAAAGCCACCGATATCGTGAGCGTGTAGGTATAACTCGCGTTTTGTCCGTTTCTATGAAGTCGAAATACTGTATATATTTGTACTATGTCTAAAGCCTCAATGTTTTCTCACACAACAAACTCCATACAAACTCATTTCCCCTTTAACATGAAGACATACCTATCGTGTTTGAAATCCCCATATGAAATAACTTTCAGAAACAATTAAAATTTTACTTTCCCATCCTGAATACCTCAGTTTATTGAGCGAAATATTTGTCCGGATAACAAGGTGCGGTCACAGGAAAATAAGCCTTTACATTTATTAAACAAATGTTTTTAGTGCTTCATTTTATTATCATGATTACATTTTTTATGAAATTGTTTTCTTTTTTTTGTAACTTTTAAGTCAGAGTTAATTACTTTTTCACGGGAAGATATTGTTATAACAAACAAGTCGTAATTAAAACAAACCGTGTCGTTTTATTGTTGATTCTAATTAGCTGACAAGCAAGAAAGTGTTTTGCTTTTATAAAATAAAATAATAAAATATAAATCATTTTATTTTTCACCACAAGAATTTTTTACATGGATATTGGTTACTAAATCTATGAGGGGTGGACTGGAGCCTAAACTAGGGAAACCCTGTATTTCAGGACTCACGGCACTCGCTCGCGAATACAAGAACATGAAAATAATATAGTGTCTGGTTGGCGGTTATGGATGTGTTCTATGTAATTGTATTTGATATTAAAAATGTCAGGTAATGGGTGAACAAAACATTTAATTAAAAGTTAGTCTATAAGCCGATTGCCTTAATAGTATATCGTAAGGTACCTGGTGTGACCAACAGTCGACTTAAAATAAAGTACCACAACGAACTATGTACAGAAATAGTCAGTCAGTGGCCTTCAACATCTACAGAAGATGATTTATTTTTTGCCCGGTTCGATCTGCTCTGCCAAAAGCGCGATCTGCGTCACCAACGAACACAACCTCTAACGACCAGAAATAACATCTCGTGAAAATATGAAAATATTCTCTATGGTAACATAAAAATAAAATAGCTAGTAGAATATTAAGTAAAGCAAAGACAGCAAACCATCTTCCTTTTTATTTTTTGCCCGGTTCGATCTGCTCTGCCAAAAGCGCGATCTGCGTCACCAACGAACACAACCTCTAACGAACAGAAATAACATCTCGTGAAAATATGAAAATATTCTCTATGGTAACATAAAAATAAAATAGCTAGTAGAATATTAAGTAAAGCAAGGACAGCAAACCATCTTCCTTTTTATTTTTTGCCCGGTTCGATCTGCTCTGCCAAAAGCGCGATCTGCGTCACCAACGAACACAACCTCTAACGAACAGAAATAACATCTCGTGAAAATATGAAAATATTCTCTATGGTAACATAAAAATAAAATAGCTAGTAGAATATTAAGTAAAGCAAGGACAGCAGACCATCTTCCTTTTGGATGATAACATCAAAGATATGATAGTGTCTATTAGTCCACCTGCATACTTTTACGTGCATAAATTAAAAAAAAATATCTTGGGTAAATATCGAAATAAAAAACTCGGTTCTCAAATGACCTGATTTGTTAACATCAGTTTATATTTTATCATTCTAAACTGTTTGGACATTAGCAACTAACTTCCTACAAAACCATTTTAAGCAAAAGACCTTTTTTATTCTAACATCGAATAATAATGCCCACAAAACGCGACGCATATTCCTATTGTAATACCGACAACAGCTTTTCCCATTTATATCAATTTTCCCACAAGTTTTGCGGGAGTATTATACTTAAAAGTAATCTGAATTACTGTCGCTCTGCTAATGCAGGAAAAAGGTCGTATCACTGCCTTTAAATGGTGTACTTAGTGGCTTATAAAAGTTTTGTTTTACATCCTATTGTAGGTAGTTAGGTTTTTATTGAGAGTTCATAACACTCATGTATTTTAAATGTTTTGAAGTTTCGTGAATTAGAAAAGTAAATTATTTTACTACTAACTTAAGAATAGTTTTGATTTATCATCCATTTTTAAGAAAAGCAATAACAAAATAAAATATTTTTGCAAAATAATATATTAATTAAAATTGGTAAGAAAACTTGTGTTCTGGTAACAAAAATTAAAAATAGAATAATAAATTTACAAATACAAGCAAATTGGGAACCTTACCCTCGTTTTAGATTTAAAAGCACTATTGAATAACACATGGCTATTACCTGATTCAATTTGTTGCTATGAAAATGGTTTCCTGGAATAATCAATCATCAACGAAAAATATATTTTATCATTTTTAAAGGATACAGATAGGTATTACACACGTATATAGGTATTAAATAATTGATAATTAACTTTGTAATAGTAAAGCCTAGCTGTTTTGCATACTTCATTAGAATTAACTATTTTAGAAATGTGAGTAATTGTGGACCGGAAAGATTGGAACGTACTTATTTATACAATACCGCTCTCACTCAGCATAATAGCTTTTATTAAAATGTAAACTTTAAAGCGATCAAAGTAGGTACATTTTTCATTGAAAACACATAACAGCTCTTGAACTTTACATTAGTATCGAGTTTGATGTTAAATTTTCCTTCTTTGCTACAGATATCCTTTAGTCGCTGTTTACTACACTCTCTGTATGAGATGTAATGGCGACAATCTGTATTCTAAGTTTTTCTTTACACGGAAAACAATTTTGTCACATAACAAACATAACACATTTAACTCCAACGAAGACAAGCAACCAAAAATACTGAGTAACAAACAGTAACCTAGTAGTTCTTTATTAGAATGGCATGTTTCACGCGGTTTTTGAGTAGGACATAAATTTTTCCGTCGCACAAAATATAGTATTAATCTACATCCCTTAGTGCGTGACGTATTACAGTTACTGTTGGTTTCACATTTTTCTTCTTGATTTATTTGTTTATCGCGTGTTTTAAATAAATATTTATGGGTTTAATGTAAGTCGTCACCTGATTTATATCTCTTAGTGCGTTGAAATAAGGATTACGAAAGTGATATATGTATTTGCCTACTGTGTCTATGCGTTGTCAGATTACTGTTTTCTTAGAAGCTCTTAGATGTTCCACAGCAGGGACGAGTCTACTAAAAAGTTTGTTTCTGAGAAGGATATCTTTTACTATCATCAAGATGCCCTTACAATTTAGTATGTGATGAGTGATTTATGTAAATATTTCTATATTTATTCAAAGAGTCAAGACTCATAGGTTCTACCTCTTTTTAAGAAATTCTCTCTGATTGTTTTCTGTGATTGTTTTGAGACATTCTAGGCAGGAATAAACTGACAGAAACGGAATCTTTCTGACATGTGTGTTTTGTCAAAACACACTTAAACGTCTGAGAGGAGCTCCATAGTTTTCAGTTGGACACTTTCAGTAATCGAATTTGTCACCCTAGACTAAATGTTGTCGAGGGCTGAGTGTCGATAGGCGAGTAAAATTTAAATTCACAAGTAAAAAAATGGGTTCTGTCAATATTTCGATTAAATTTCATTGTATTCAAATACAATTTAGAAAATAGCCTTCCAAAAACGTAATACAAACAACTTCCACTCAATTTTCTTGTAAATAAACGTACAACTTATTTGATGATTGCAATTTCATTTACGCGTACTGAATTTATAGGGATCGAAACAAAAGTTGCTTTGCAAGAGTTTCAAATTAATTTTAACTATTGAAGCGGTTAATGGCGAATATAATGGAGTTGTGATTGAAACGTGTTGTTATACGCGTGTATTTATTGAGCATTTCATAGACGACCTAGTTAGGTGGAGGGAAACCGAAATAGGAGGAATCAATCAACTAGCCTATTGCAGTCCACTGTTGGACATAGGCCTCTCCCAACACGCGCCACAGAACTCGGTCCTGCGCCTTCCGCATCCAGTCCGACCCAGAGACGTTTATGAGGTCGTCGGTTTTAGGAGGAATAGCACTGCTAAAATATAAGTTTGAAGTGTTCTACCTAAAGCAGTGGGACGTCAATTAGCTGGTTTAATGATGATGATAACATGTGACTTATAGGAAGAAGTACAAATATATTAATACAATGACAAGGTCACCACCTCATCTCGTTTTTTTGAGGAAACAAAAATTTTGCATATATTTAACGATAAAAAGTGAGAAAAATTTGACTTACTACTACGTGTACGTGTACTATTTCGTGTGGTGACGGAATAAGAATACAATATGTCACCAGCCCATCTCATCCCATGGGTGTCGTAAAAACCGACTAAGGGACTATCCGTAAATTATTATCTTTACGAAATAAAAATAAGGAAAACTTGAAATTAAACCCTGTACCAATCCGTTTGGCCAGCGTAGTATTAGTAGGCCAAGTATCCCTCCGTCACGGAAGGAGGCCCGTCCCTGCAGTGGGACATTAATGGGCTGTTATGATGACTATTCCGTATGACTTGTGTGGTTTTACCAGCCTTAATTTCCCTCTGTCACAAACGGAAACCCGTCACTTTATTATGTGACCCATAAAATGTATCGCACCCATTACCCAATTCTCCCTGTACTATCAACATCTCCGATGCGTCTATAATTAAAGAGAAGTATTCACAGAGAACAGAATTGCCAGATGACTAACGGACAACAAGTAACAATTTTCTACTCTGTGTTTAACGTGCATGCTCAGTAATTTTAACTTGATCTTCAGCTTTTAAGGCTACTAAGGTTTTTCATCGCTTGCCAATGCGGGTCAAATCAAACTATTTTTACTATTATGTTATAAATTTTGACTAAAAGCTTTAGTAACAGTATTTATCATAACAGCACATTAATGTCCCACTGCAGGGACGGGCCACCTCCCGTGATGGAGGGATACTTGGCCTACTAATACCACGCTGGCCAGACCGTATAGTGTTTAATTTCAAGTTTTCCTTCTTATTATTTCGTAAAGATAACATTCACGGATAGTCCCTGAGTCGGTTTTTACGACACTCATGGGATAAGATGGGGTGGTGACATATTGTATTCTTACTCCGTCACCACACCGAGATTTATAATAACTATTAATTGAATAAACTATTTTATTTAACTGCCTCGGTGGTAAGCGTCCTCGCATGCTAACCGCTTACTAAAGCCATGCCCATGCAATATAATTATTTGTTCGATTTTTAAATTATTTATATTTAGTTATTTCATGACTGTAATTCCCGTGACACTGGACTCGATGGACTTTAAAAATGACAATTTAAAAGAGGAATAAAATTAAAGTTTTGTTGACGTTAGAAGCAGCTCCCAAAATAGTATCAGTGAATTAATTCACCTTGTTTTACTACCACCACTTCAGTTAGGTAACTATAATTCTATTTAACAGTTTAAAAAAGGAATAGGTACCCGTGTTTGAAAGTTGTTTTGGAAAACTCGTAAAGTGTTTTTTTATACAAAATTCTATATAGGAGAGTCTTTCCTAGAGTGCATATCGTCCAGTCAGTCCGAATGCTTTTAATAGCGTTTTTAAGATTATTGCAGCAGTTTTTACTAGCACAGTTTACGACCATTTGCTGCTGTTTTCTTGCGTATTCTTTGAATGCCTGCTATCCTAACACTCTTAGCTGTAATGTATATTCCTTAAACTACCTTTTAATATCGTCTCCCGAATTCCGAGTCCAAATACACTCGGCATCCAATTCCTAAGTGGCTGCTATTGCTTTTAGCTCACTATTTATTTCGACAGGGAAGTAGTTTTAGGGACGTCAGAATAGCTTTTTAACTGTTGTTCTATTTTCCTTAGTCTTTCTTAGATTTTTTTACATCTCTACACAGCGCCATCTGTTTCCAAAGTAAGCTAGGCATAACCTGCTTGTGTTATGGGTAATAGAACAACGAATATTAATACTAATATCTTTTTTTGTTAATACATACATTTATACATAGAAAACACTCAGACCAATGCAAATAATCATGTTCATGCACACAAATATTTGCATTGAGCGGGAATCGAACCCGAGACCTCTGGGTAGCATTCATGTTATTTAACCACTACGCCACAAAGATCGTCATTCTTATTTTTTAGCAAATTTTCACCATCAGCAATAGCTGATGTAGTAACATATCTGGGTAGACTAGTTCCAGTCTTATTCTTTAAGTAGGTATGATACTAGGAACTTGGTATACTAGGTTACAGGGTTGTACAGTCACGAGCAATAATATGTACACATTTTCACATTTTGTAAAACATTTATCTAAAGTTCTGCTAATCCAAAATTGAATATTCGAAGATTAGTTCAAAACTGTACGAAACCTCTTCAAAATATGAAATAATTTTATTATTCTAATGTCTAGATAAACGTGCAGATGGTTTAGAAAATTTGACAATGTGTACATATTATTACTCGTGACTGTACCTAGTAGAAATAAAGTCGGCTTTAAAGCTGGTACTTTTCATGAATTCAGCTTAGTTCATTGGTTTACGGTTTTTAATGACACAATAATATTACGAGCAAAATAAGAAAAGCAACTGTACCAATTTTATTGTGCCAGTATAAAATAAGGAAAGAATTTTTCACTCAATATTCAATGTAAGTAGACTTTGCCTTCACGAAAACCACGATACGATAACTACAAGGGCAATACAACAAAAAAAGTCCTCAACTGAAAATTTCAGTAGTTGTAAAAAAAATTATAAAGAAGAATTTTCACTCAAAATTCAACATAAGTAGACTTAAAAAATGCCATCATCGAAAACCTTAAGAAGCTCGACTCTCGATATAACATTCAATGTTAATTTATAGCTTATCCCCTTGACTACGAAACAAGAGGTTGCGACTTATTGTCTTTAAATCTTAACTTCATCCGTGAGCTGTGGATAGAATCTAAAATTTTGAGGTAAATCCTGGGCATTTATCGGTTTACAGGTGGTATTAGTTATGTTAACATCTTGTCTTAAATATAAATTGGTTTTGAATTGTTTTAATCTTGCATTTATGATTACTGCTATCTACTCTGTTTTATTTATTTATTTATTTCAAAAGGTACAGTTACAGAGTACAGATTGAGGACTTACATACTAAAAATATTTACAAAATTGTACAAGTATAAATCTACACTCCAATTACTACTGTACAACTTCTTACCAATTCTTCTCTCAATTCTTCTGAACAATTTCTTAAAATTAATATTAAATATAAAACTAAACTCAGAATTAACCCTACCGAACATGTATACAAACTAGTTATGAATACATAGTATGTATATAGGTAATATACCAATCCTAAGGTGAAATCATTTTACACACACACTTCATGAATTCACCTTGACTTTCAACAAATATATCAACATTTGATTGAGAACATATCTCATTATATTGTCTACACATTCGAAAAAGTGGGTTGTTTTGGGATACATTATTATTGGATGTTGGTATGACAAACAGTTGTGGCGTGCGCACAGAACGAGTAGGAACCTTAAAGTTAACCTGACTAAGAAGACTACTGTCGAATGATTTATTTAAAATTTTATATAAGGTGGACATATCGCTCATCCATCTCCTCTTATCTAACCCAAGAATTTTAAAATAACTTAGTCTTTCCTCGTACTCTGGTATTTTGCGTCTTAAGCCGCATTTTACGCATAAAGTTCTAACAAACCGCCTCTGTATAGACTCTATACGATCTATATGAATTTTATATATTGGAGCCCACACAGGTGCACAGTACTCTAGAATACTTCTAACAAGAGCATAGTATAGAGTAATCAGTGAGCTGATTTGCTTAAAAGGTTTAGCAATCCGGAGCACAAAGGATAATATACGGTTAGCCTTATTACAAATTTCATCATAATGCGCTCTAAAAGACATAGTTGAGTCAAAGATCACTCCCAAGTCCCGAATCTCTTTTACCCTATCCATCATAGTACCATTAATGCTATAATTAAAATTGAGCGGTGTTTTGCTTTTTGTGAATGATATAACCTTACACTTTTTTATATTTAGGGCCATAGAATTCTCATCACACCAGGTGACAACTGCATTTAAATCTGATTGTAAAGCCTCACAGTCTCGGTGATCGGAGATCCGTCTGAAGATCTTGATGTCGTCAGCGTAGGCTACACATTCACTCTTAATTTCGCCAAGTAAGTCGTTAACGAACAATAAGAACAGGAGTGGCCCCAAGTTAGAACCCTGAGGAACACCGGAAGTTGCCAAAAAGGGAGTTGACTTGTACCCACTGAGTGCGACAAGTTGCGTTCAATTCGATAAATAAGATGCTAGCCACCTATACAGACTTCCATGTATTCCGATGTGTTTTACTTTCGTAAGTAGAGCAAAATGATCGACGCGGTCGAATGCCTTGGAAAAATCAATATATATAGATATATTTTGTTATAGATGTTACAAAAAAGTATAATAGTATACTTAATGAAGAAATGATTTTTGTGATTGATTAAATTTATTATGTTGAAATTGACATCGAATTATTTACAATATCAATGCCAACCACATGTAATCACTTCACTACATAGTATAATACAAAGTCGCTATCGCTACCTGTACGTCCCTATGTACGAGTATGTTTAAATCTTTATAACTTTGCGACGTATTTACAAGTGGTTCTATTTAATAGATAGAGAGATTCAAGAGAAAGGTTTATATGTATTATACATGCAAGATATTGTAGAGTGATTATTATCACAGCAATCGCAATGATAACATGTAACTCAAATAATATCGAGTTTAAAAAGATAAAGAAATAATAATTTGAACGAAGAACAATAACAAGCATTATACTAAAGCCCTAGTTGCTACAGATTTATTTTGGGTGCGCCAAAGTTCACCTAAAATTTCAACTCCTATAATTGGAAGTCCGAAAATGTTCTTCCTAACATTTTTCATCCTAACAATCGCAATTCCTAATTTTTTTGTCCCTAATGTTATTAATCCGAAGCATTCAACTTCATAATTTCAGTAGCAATAAACATCTATTATACTATTATTTGTATTCCTATATTTTCTTAACATAACCATCGTTTGTTCTATAATTTAAAGTCATATCTTTTTTGTTCAGATTTCTTTTTATTCATAATAATCAATATTATATACATTAATTTTGCGTAACTTTGTTGACAACAAATAGGTATAACATAATATACCAAAGACCAGAGCAAAACCAGAGTCCCTCTCCAATCATTCAGTCAAGATCCTAAAAAGAAGTGGGTCCTATTTATAATTATTGGTTTAGGTTATGGTAGAACTGAGACCCCAAAGCACGAGCCGAGCGAGCGCAGCGAGCGTGCCGCGGCAGCGGCCGGCGAAGTGCCAGAACCGAATTAGTCCTTTAAGTACTTATTGGTTTAGTTACGGTTACGGTAAACTCTCAGGCCACAAGCATAACCGTGAACGAGTCCTGTTTTATGGATTTCATTCATTTAAGACAAAAATATTCTAATAATTTTAATAACGGTAAAAGGTTTAATGTAAAAATGTAAAAAGTTGTTTAGTAATCACAAGAAATAGTATAAAAACAAACCTTTTTATTACTTTCCCTTGGTAAATATTTCTTTTTGAGTATGAGAGAAAATATTATGGTGAAAATGTTTAGGGATAAAAGCGTTATGATTAAAAACATTAGGAATTTAAATATATTTACATAACGATATTATTAATAACGACTTTCGGAAACATGAGTGTTATGAACATCGCCGGTAGCAATACAAATAGTATGAATGAAAACTTTAGGATTAAAAATTTTAGGAAGAGTGATCATTCGGATTACAAATCGTTAGGAAGAACATTTTCGGAAGAAGAACATTAGGTGAGCCAATATGGACCCATTTATTTTTAAAAAGTTTGTACTATAAAAAACAACAATGAAATCATTTTAACAACAGAGCTTTGCGTTTACAGTTATTCAGCAAAAAAAGCGATGTAAGCAAAAAAACAAAGCGCTTTAATTACGGCAACAACGTAAATGGCAACATATTTGTTTTGCATTTACCTACCCATGTGCTTTGATTGCTGTGAGGGTAGAAATTAATAAGCGCACAAACGTAAAAAAGTTTTTTAAAACATTTTGAGGGAGAATTCCGGGTTTAGGAGAGTTAAATCATCCCTTTTAGTCCCTAACTAATCATTGGAGTATTTAAATTAGCGGGTACCTAATCTACGTCATCTGCATAAAGTTCTCGTACAAATTTGTTCAATGTCTAAGTTCCGGGATACCCTACTGTTGTTTATTGATTGGTAACATAATCTACAAGCGTTCATGCCTATTATTAAACTCCAGCTGTACTTATATTTTTTAATCGAACAAAGCTTTTGTATTAAAGTAATACACTGTTTTTATCCTCATCCCTGGGTGTCATAAAAACCGACTAAGGGACTCTCCGTGGATATTATCTTTACGAAATAAAAGAAGGAAAACTTGAAATTAAACCCTATACCAATCCGTCTAGCCAGCGTGGTATTAGTAGGCCAAGTACAACCGTAAATATTATCTTTAAAAAGTAAAAAGAAGGAAAACTGGAAATTAAACCATAGGGTTTAATTTCCAAATTACAAACGGATTGATATAGGTCAATCCGTTTGGCGAGCGTAGTATTAGAAGTATCCCTCCGTCCCGGGAGGAGCCCTGTCCCAGCAGTGGGACATTAATGGGCTGGTACGATGACACTTATATTTATTAATTGAACAAAGCTTTTTTATGTAATACACTGTTTATATGTGTGAAAACTTTAATAGGACATATAACCGTTGCTTTGACCTCGGCTTGTTGCACTTATGAAAGAAGCCTGGCTAATAAGCTAAGCTTTTTGTCAGTACGTCCAACGCCCCGCCATGTTTTGTCAGTGCGTCCGTCGTTGTGAAAACAAAGAAAACTTTATCATAGAACGACTATTTGGAGTTTGAAAGCTCTGCATACTAAGGTTAACTTATTATACATATAAAAATTTAATTAGAGAGAGAGAGAAAGTTAATTGACATCTTTAAAATCATAGTTTTAAAACGTTAATATTTATATATATTTTGTCCGTGTGTAAGAATACAATATGTCACCACCCCATCTCATCCTATGGGTGTCGTAAAAACCGACTAAGGTACTAACCGTAAATATTATCTTTACTAAGTAAAAAGAAGGAAAACTTGAAATTAAACCCTATACCAATCCGTCTAGCCAGCGTAGTATAAGTAGGGCAAGTATCCCTCCGTCACGGAAGGAGGCCCGTCCCTGCAGTGGGACATTAATAGGCTGTTATGATGAATATTTCTCAAAAACTATTCACACAGATAAACATTTAAAATGATAAAACCTCAAACTTGAACACTCGATCATTAATCGTCTGTGCTTTACTAACTTTATCCATTAATTTTGCTTTCGCATGTGAGTTGGTCACCTTTACTTAAAAGTCGATCTCTTGGAAATACAGGAACAGAGCTGGTTATAAAGTAGGGGTCGTGTCAATTCCAAAAGCTTCAGTACAGAGCCTACTCTGTAGGACTTGTAATGTACTAACCTCGGTATATCTCAAAGCAAATATGTAAATTTGTGAATAGTGATTCCTGAATCACAGAGCTCTGCCTCGGAACTAGGAGATCTATTTTGTGGGAACTACTGACGTTGAATATCTAACCGTTGATCGGACGTTCTGACAATACATTGGGTAGTTGGGAAATGTACAACTTGCTTTAGTGATATTATGTTTTGGATAAATGTGACTACAGAAAGGAGTACTTTTTGTTGTGAGTTCTTAATTATTTTTCGATTAACTTTCAGATTAAGTGTGTTTGTTCATCAACTTAAAGATAAATTAATCTCTAAAATATTTTAGAAGGTACTTTAGTACACACGGTCGTATGTTATGTACCACTCAGAGAGCAAATCAAACCACCTTATTCATACACAAAAATATTTGACTTGTACGAATATTGTGCTTGTGACCTAGCATGGGAGGAATAAAGACTTTATAACCACAACACCATTTGCTCGTCAAATGATAATAATATAAAAACTTTTCTCAATTCCAAAACCCAAGTAATATTTCTCTATTGATGCATTAATCAGAAATATCTCCTTCTCTCTATAAAATATGGCTATGCACAAAAACGAAAACGATTAATATCCAGTTATCGCTTCGATATGACTGGTCATCACTTTTTACTATTATTACAGGGACAAACATTAGGAAAGGAATTCTATCATAGAGAAGGATTTACGTGAATCAGTTCGGTAATATCATAATTTCTAACTACCGTTTGGGTTAGGTTGTTGATAAAGTTAAAATTTCAAATTCATAACGATAATGTACGTAGCTGTAATAAAAGTTTATGACGTTCGCGTTAGGTATGTTATAATTAATTTTAGTTTAACACGGAAACTGTGAGCTATGAAATTTAATAAAGAACTTTTGTTAAATTTATTACTCTGTTCTTCTAGGGATTAGGTTTTGTGTTGATCATAATTTTAGCTGATCTTGAATATCTTAAGCTTAGATATTCTAGACTTAAGTTTATAAAGACCTTAGCTTGGGGTTTATGTTTATTACACACGCTGCTCGCTGCGGCGAAATTTCCGAATCGTTCCGACTTGGGGAGCTCCAAGAAACGAGCGTACTCCCTTTTCAAAGGTCGGCAACGCATCTGTGATTCCTCTGGTGTTGCGGGTGTCCATAGGCAGCGGTGATCACTTACCATCAGGTGACCTGCAGCTGGCTCGTTTGCCTCCCATTATATAAAAAAAAAAGAAAACATTAATGTTCTACTTCAGGCACAAGCCACCGTCATGAAACTTGGACAACGAAAACAAAACTGTAGGGATTTGTCGTTACAGTTATTGTTTTCTACTTTGCTTTCTACACAATGACCGTTAATGGAAAAATGGAGTAGTATCATAGAATATTTTTAAGAAAACGCATAAAGCAAAGGTGTAAGTTAAAGTTTTTTTTTGTCTTAATGAGTCACAAGTTTATGAAATGCTGTATTTTCAAATGTTAATCAATAAAAAGTTTTTGTAAAAGTTAAGTTAAATTACATATATTTTACCTATAAATCTTAGGTATAACTAGAAAAATATTTTTTCCATTGTCTTTCTTCTTTTCGAAAGTTAAGTTACGTTAAGTTTTAACATTGAGCTCAGGTCTAACGAACCAACCCTAATATAATACGTACTTATAACTATTTGTTCGTAGAACTAAAGCCATCTTTCACTTAACAAGTATAATTTAAGACAGGCTTGCCTTTATAGTCTCAGAAACCAAACACCCTATGTTTAAATGGAATCTCCGGAATTGCCACAAGAGTTACAATGTAGGCTTTTTGGTTAAAGTTGTATAGGGTTAAATTTATTGTTGGACATTCTAATGGTCTCTATCGTGTCCGCATAATTAACTCTCATTTAGGGTATTATTTACTCTTTCATCATTATCTTAAAGTTCAAATTGTTTTGACAATTATAGGCTCGTAAAGAAAATTAGTTGTATTTTGAGTTGAGCTTCTAAGCTTCTGGTATTTTGACAGACATTGTAATATGCAATTAGTTTAAGTAAGGTCAACGTAATAAATGATGAAAAAAAATATAACTACCTACTAACATTTTTTTTTATTGTCATGAAAATATACGAGCAAATTCAGAGTAACAACTTGTTAAAACTCGACCGAAGAGACTGGTTGTTGCAGTAATACATCAAGTAGCCAAACAAATTGGAATAGGATAGGAATTGAATAAGTAGGAGTAAATGTATCTTTGTTTTCTTTAGCATTTTTGTACCATAGATAGTATTTAAGTAACACTATCAATAAACAACTCCTATAAAAACTACTAGAATAAAATACCAATAAAAAATGGTTCCGCAGGACCGTGTTCTGTGGCGCGTGTTGAGAGAGGCCTTTGTCCAGCAGTGGACTGCAATAAACTAGTTTGATTTATTGATTGAAAATATGGTTAGTAATAAAAAAAAAAACAAAAGCCCTAGAACCCAATAAATTATTAATATCTCGACCCAATTATTAGTAAATTAATTACACTAATAACCCACACACTACATAAAACACGTTCGAGCTACATACAGCGTATCGTGTCTACTGAAATTAATCGAGCTTAGCAGACTAACGATCTTTAACATAATATAGTTATATCTTATCGTTATTAGTTGTTACCTACCGTTTGTTCTTATTGTGATAGAGAGAGATTTAAAAAAGTAATGTAATATTTCTCATAATATTAAGTTATATAGTTACCTCAATGTTATTTAGCTCCTCAATAATTTTACATTTTAGATTTAAACCTAAATAGGTATATCGCTACTTAAAGAGGAGCACTGTCTTTATTACCCAGATAACTTTAAGAAGATTGTACCTATAATGTAAGAAAACAGTTAGTTTACCTTGGCTACTAAAGTACTTATGAAATCTAAATATTTAGTAACGAATTTATTAGAAAAGCCTAATATAAACTTTTTAAAGGAAACACCAATATTTTTGTGTTGTTAATAAAAGAAAAAACAAAAGCCCTAGAACCCAATAAATTATTAATATCTCGACCCAATTATTAGTAAATTAATTACACTAATAACCCACACACTACATAAAACACGTTCGAGCTACATACAGCGTATCGTGTCTACTGAAATTAATCGAGCTTAGCAGACTAACGATCTTTAACATAATATAGTTATATCTTATCGTTATTAGTTGTTACCTACCGTTTGTTCTTATTGTGATAGAGAGAGATTTAAAAAAGTAATGTAATATTTCTCATAATATTAAGTTATATAGTTACCTCAATGTTATTTAGCTCCTCAATAATTTTACATTTTAGATTTAAACCTAAATAGGTATATCGCTACTTAAAGAGGAGCACTGTCTTTATTACCCAGATAACTTTAAGAAGATTGTACCTATAATGTAAGAAAACAGTTAGTTTACCTTGGCTACTAAAGTACTTATGAAATCTAAATATTTAGTAACGAATTTATTAGAAAAGCCTAATATAAACTTTTTAACACGTTCGCGCGCGGTAAGTTTACTCATCACTGTAAAGAAAATCACTAAAAATTTCCATACATTTTAGAAGCACTGTTATAACCGTACTGTCGGAACACAATACACAAAAATGTCATCCTGAGATCAGTACGGGTATAACCGTCATACGGTTATGCCCGTACTGTCGTGTAACATGTTGTAATATGCATTGTAGTACACCAGTACGGTAATAGCAGTATCAAAAATAAAAGTCTGTATTCGTAGAAAATATTTATTGAATCAATATTATGGACTCGGCTCTGGAGTAGATACATCCTCAATAAGATGCCTGATACGGTCACTATCTGTTAACTTTTTTCTACTCATCTAAAACAAAACAAAAATACTTACGTTAGTCCGAATTATATAGGTAATTTATTCATAATTACGTAAATATATAGTTTCAAGTTATTTTATAACAACTAAAATGGTTATATTATAATAGTAAATCAAGATTTTCTAAATACAGTGCATCAAAAAAGTATTTTTATACTCACTTTCGATCGTGGAGCACGAAAGAAATACACGCACTGCTAAGATGGCGTCCCGCGCGGCACTGACTCGCGCGTCGAACTAATACACGTACAAACGCAACGGTCACAGCCGTAGTGCGTCTGTGTGCACACTCACACAATGTCATATACCGGTCACCGTTTAATCTCGCCTAGCGCATTGCATTTTGACAGTACATTTGCCTATCCCTTACACATAATGCCAGTGGAAATGTGTTGTATTAATATCTCATAGGAATTTAACTGCTTAAGCCGTACTGACCATAAAAAGAATCTAAAAACTTACGGCTACAACCGTGCTGTCAATATTTGAAATGAAAAAATACGGTCATAACCGTTACCGCGCGCGAACGTGTTAAAGGAAACACCAATATTTTTGTGTTGTTAATAAAAGAAAAAACAAAAGCCCTAGAACCCAATAAATTATTAATATCTCGACCCAATTATTAGTAAATTAATTACACTAATAACCCACACACTACATAAAACACGTTCGAGCTACATACAGCGTATCGTGTCTACTGAAATTAATCGAGCTTAGCAGACTAACGATCTTTAACATAATATAGTTATATCTTATCGTTATTAGTTGTTACCTACCGTTTGTTCTTATTGTGATAGAGAGAGATTTAAAAAAGTAATGTAATATTTCTCATAATATTAAGTTATATAGTTACCTCAATGTTATTTAGCTCCTCAATAATTTTACATTTTAGATTTAAACCTAAATAGGTATATCGCTACTTAAAGAGGAGCACTGTCTTTATTACCCAGATAACTTTAAGAAGATTGTACCTATAATGTAAGAAAACAGTTAGTTTACCTTGGCTACTAAAGTACTTATGAAATCTAAATATTTAGTAACGAATTTATTAGAAAAGCCTAATATAAACTTTTTAAAGGAAACACCAATATTTTTGTGTTGTTAATAAAAGAAAAAACAAAAGCCCTAGAATCTTATAAATAATTAATATCTAGCGCCAATTATTAGTAAATTAATTACACTAATAACCCACACACTACATAAAACACATTCGAGCTACATACAGCGTATCGTGTCTACTGAAATTAATCGTGCTTAGCAGACTAACGATCTTCAACATAATATAGTTAGTTATCTATCTTCTCATTATTAGTTGTTACCACCAGCTAGTTCTTATTCTGAGAAAATATGAAATACTGTTACTGTTTTTTTGGTTATTCATTATCTGAGCTAGATTAAATATTTTTATACATTTTAGATTTAAACCTAAGTAGTTATATCGCTATTTAAAGAAAAGTTCTGCCTATACTACCAAATTTCAAAGACAGCAGCTAGGGTAACTTAGGTAGTATTTTTCTTTATTATGTTGAAGATCGTTAGTCTGCCAAGCACGATTAATTTCAGTAGACACACTGTAAGTAACTCAAACGTGTTTAATTAGGTTATTAGTGTAATTAATTTACTAATAATTGGGGCTAGATATTAATCATTTATAAGGTTCGATAGCTTTGTTATTTTCTTCCATTAAAAATACTGAAATTAATTGCGCTTAGTGGACTAACGATCTTCAACATAATAATATACTTAGTTATCTATCTTCGCATTATTAGTTGTTAACTTCCGGTAGTTATTATTTTTATAAAATGTGGAAATAAAATATTGTTACTGAATTAAATAAATACCCAAAATGATATCTCTCATAAATAGATACCTAAAATGATATCTCTGAATATAAAAATAAGTAGGGGATTCTTCTCATATTTTAGAAATAAGTATATATAAAGTGCTGGAATATTATATATTGTATATTCCAGCACTTTGTGGTACCTAAGCAATTTAAAGAAATTTGTAACCTGTACAAATATAACAAGACAAAATAACAAAGCTTTGTTTTTTAGTAACAAATAAATAAATAGAGTAAATATGAAATAAACCTTTTAGTACTTTGGCGTGGTTCCAAGTACTGAAAAGCCTATCAAAAATAACGTACTAATTACTGAAACAGCTATTTCGTTTATACAATAAGGTAGTTGATATCATTAAGTAAATAAGTATTAAAACCGATCTCATCTATCAGACTATGGACGTCCACTTCTGGACATAGGCCTCCTCCAAATGTTTCCACCCTGCGCGATCCTGTGTCTCCCTCATCCATCGGTTTCCCGCCGTCCTAACCAGGTTGTCGGTCCATCATGTGAGGGGTCTCCTCACCCTGCACTTCCCGGTGCGCGGTCGCCATTACGGAACTTTTCTGCCCCAACGGCCATCATCAGATCTAGATAGTCCATTATATACAAATAAAAACATAGTCATTTTTCGTTACCTATATTGAGATTCTCCTTTACATGACACACTTCACAATAAAGTTCCAAGAAACATCATATCAAATAAACAAACGAGACATGTTATAATGGTTGGATACACTAGAATAGTCACCTGAGTATAATTATTATTAGTAATGGCTCACCAATCTGATATTACCGGAGCTATTACTGTTTATCGATGCCTCAAGCCTCGTATTGCATTATGAATAATCGATCCGAAACTAAGATAGCTGATTATAGTGTTGCCTAGTTACAATGCTACCCAGGAGTAATACTTGCTGACTTATTAATCTCTCGGGGAAATGTTGAATTTCGTTCTGCACAAGGTAGTTTGTCTTCTAGTAGAAATTGTAATTGCAGACAAATAGTAGCGATTAAAAAGTGTTATCTATTGTTTTCCCGATAATTATGTGCCATAATATTCATATGCCTAAATTTTATATGCCATAAATGCTTTTATGCCATAATTTTATCAAACATTCCGCAAAAACAGCTCTACAGAGTCGCCTACTTTTTTGTGGCTTAAAGAATAAACCTAACCTAACCTATCTAAGCCAGATAGCTTTATGTCTCTGAGTTTAACTATAATTACATTACGGCAAGTAAATATTATGCGTGTTGGGAGAAGCCTATGTACAGCAGTGGACTGCAATAGGCTAGTTGATTGTTGATTGAAGATGATGGCTAACAAAATGAGTACAAATGAAATTATGGAAAATGAAAATTCGGGCAAATGAAATTCTGGAATTGTAGGTATAATAAGTACGCTCGGGGAAATGTTGAATTTCGTTCTGCACACAGTACTTTATCTTCTAGTAGAAATTGTAATCACAGTCAAATAGTAGCGATTAAAAAGAGTAACTGTAATGTTCTTGGCTTTGGTTTTTATTACTCTTAAGATTTACAAACCTGGCATTAAAGATATAACTTTTGTAGTTTTCATTTAATTCACTTTATGGTTTTATTAAGTTGAGTGTGATACAGATACGGAATATTTAATCATTAATTTTTATGACAGTGACTTATTATATTATACGTATTTTTACTGATTATCGTGACAAAGTAACACTGTCAATTCTTGTTAAAATAACAGCTAGGAGCTCGACAGTCAACTAAGCACTTAAACAACGTGCCTAATTTGTCTTTTTTTTTTAAAAGTACTTAAGTACGAGTATGTTTGTCCGTTGTCTAGTACCCCTAGTACAAGTTCCGCTTAGTTTGGGACTAGATGGCGTTGTTTAAAAGTGTGAGAAATATTTATTATCTATCTATTATCTATGTTATTCAGAGAGTAGTCTGTATCACATCGCATACCTCGGACAATAAAGGCGTTTATGCACATACAGAATTTTTATTTTATTACGCCTTTTGATGTAAAATACTTCGACTCATGTTCCATATTTTTTTCGTAATTTTCCTAACAAAAACCATAAAAATAGCTCAAAAAAATACAAAAGCTACTTCCTTAAGAAATATCATAATTAACTGGCAAAAAAAACGTAAATATAGTTGCTCGATGCATAATTTATTTCAACCATTAACATTAAGTACGTAATCGCTATCAAGTCTTTATTGCTCCAGTCAAATTAAAAGATGTGCACTCGTGAGTTACTTACTCCTTTAATGCACGGTATATTTTCGAATACATTTCTCGTAACTTCACATAAGCGTCACTGTTTAGCTTATTCTGAAACATATGTGTACTCAATCCCTAATAACTTTATAGATTATTACACAAGTCACTTACTGCTTCATGCAGAATACCTTCCTTATCGATAACAATTCTTAATCTTACTTACAGAAAAATGTGAATGATATAGTTCAAACGTAAGTATGTTTACGTATGCATAGACAGCGTGTGGATATAAGGGTGTTTTATTTGAACAGCCTTGCTATGTGTTGTGTTACAGTCATGCCAAAATTGGATGGGTTGGCATTACCTATTGTGGCAGCTTACAAACGAGCATTTTGGTTTAATGATGTTATGTGTTGTGTTACAGTCGTGCCAGAATTGGATGGGTTGGCATTACCTATTGTGGCAGCTTACAAACGAGAATTTTGGTTTAATGATGTTATGTGTTGTGTTACAGTCGTGCCAGAATTGGATGGGTTGGCATGTATTGAGGCAGCTCACAAGCGAGAATGTTGGTTTAAAGATGTTACGTGTTGTGTTACAGTCGTATCAGAATTGGATGGGTTGGCATTACCTATTGTGGCAGCTAACACTCGAGAATGTTGGTTTTAAGATGTTATGTGTTGTGTTACAGTCGTGTCAGAATTGGATGGGTTGGCATGTATTGAGGCAGCTCACAAGCAAGAATGTTGTATTAAAGGTGTTATGTTACAGTCATGCCAGAATTGGATGGGTTGGCATGTATTGAGGCAGCTCACAAGCGAGAATGTTGGTTTAAAGATGTTATGTGTTGTGTTACAGTCATGCCAGAATTGGATGGGTTGGCATGTATTGAGGCAGCTCACAAGCGAGAATGTTGGTTTAAAGATGTTACGTGTTGTGTTACTGTCGTATCAGAATTGGATGGGTTGGCATGTATTGAGGCAGCTCACAAGCGAGAATGTTGGTTTAAAGATGTTACGTGTTGTGTTACAGTCGTATCAGAATTGAATGGGTTGGCATGTATTGAGGCAGCTTACAAGCGAGAATGTTGGTTTAAAGATGTTATGTGTTGTGTTACAGTCTTATCAGAATTGGATGGGTTGGCATGTATTGAGGCAGCTCACAAGCGAGAATGTTGGTTTAATGATGTTATGTGTTGTGTTAAAGTCATGCCAGAATAGGATGGTTTGGCCAGTATTGTGGCAACTCACAAGCGAGAATGTTGGTTTAATGATGTTGTGTTGTGTTATAGTCGTCTCAGAAATGGATGGTTTGGGATGTATTGTAGCATTTCACTACATTTTATTGTCGCAAGTCTGGCAAGCGACAATAAAATGTAGTGTTGGAGATAGTTTTGTGAGAATAGGATGGGTTCGTAAGCTAATATTTGGTGGTGTTATGTGTTGTGCTATAATCGTGCTAGAATTGAATGGGTTGGCGTGTACTGTGGCATTTCACTAGCGATAATGATTGTTTGGTTGATTTAATGATGTTATATGTTTTGTGTTAAAGTCGTGCCAGAATTTGATGGGTTGGCATGTATTGAGGCAGCTCACAAGCGAGAATGTTGGTTTAAAGATGTTATTGTAGCATTTTACTACATATTATCTGCGTTATGTTAGCTTTCAGGACAATAGTCAATTGTAGCTTTCAAGCGACTTCAGAAAACCCCACAAGAAAAATCAAGTGGAATCAAATCACGCTACTTTGGTGCTATTAACTTTGAGCTAAAACCTTTTAAAATCTTTGTTTTCATAATCATTGAGCTTTTGTTCTTGGACCTCTTGGTTTTGAGTTAATTGTTATAGTTATTCGCACACAGACCCAAGCCGCCTTGACCTAAAATTCTCCAAGTTAAAGTCTATGAAGGGTCGAGTCCATGTGCAAAGCGAGAAATCGACTGCTTCGTACTCTTCTGATTACTCTCACGTCCAGCGGCTATAGTTTCGTCTAATCTCGCGTTCCTTTGATGAAAAAGGGTTGGTTAGTTATTTACCTAAACGGTCATGTTAAATTTGGTCACCAATGGTTGGTTTGTGGACTTTGGAGGACCACCACGTCTGCCTTAAAATGAACGCTATGCATTTGCGCTAACGAACACTCATTTTGAAACCAAAGTTTTACTATTTGCACATGATGCTGAACCGTGTAACTTGGCATGGTGATTTAGCATCAGTGTATGAGTAAGGAACATAAGATTTGACAAATGTCATCTGAACAAAATAGCCGCTACAGACGAGTTACATCGATCAGCTCTATTTGAAAGCCACTGTAGCCTTAAATTGACGTCAATAAGTGTTACATAATATTGAATGAGGGTATCCTCATCAACAACACTAAAAGTTTAATTGTATATTGTGTATACAATATACCATTAAATTATTAGTGTTGTTTGCTGTTTAAACATGCATATCTATGTAAAATAATAAGAAAAAATTTCTTTCATTATTAATAACTTTTGTAAAAGACAATGGAGGAGTGTAAGGTTTATATTTTATTCGGCAAATGTCGGGTATTTTGATAATCAATTTACTATAAAAGGCGTAATGGACGGCACGACAGGGCTGGCTTTTCTTGTCTGAGTATATTATGTAAATAAATATAGGTACATTGTACAATAGGAAGAGTTTGATAACATTTGTAACCTTCATAGATGTAAAAAATTGCTTTAGTTAGCAAAATAAGTACAAAATCAAGAATTATTAAAAAATATTTATCATCTCGTTTTATTCCTGCAATTAATTACCTAACACTTTTTGATATATTGTACATTAGTTGTAAAATCATAGCAAATTAGATACCGACAATTCTTAAATTAAAATGTAAAGTTATTTTTTGTTATTATGAAAATATAAGAAAATATGTATTACTCTGTAAAATATTTCTTCGTGCAATAAATAAGTGTGTCACATACAATATAAAATCTTAATAAATTATCACTGCAATATACACTTACGTAAACTTACTTATTATTTATTATCAAAAATAAACGTGCAATAAGTACTTAAAACTATAAGCTCCGAGCTTATATCACGAGAAAAAACAAGCAATAAAAGCGTTTGTATACATAAGATCCACGTTTTGTTTATAAATGAACAGCAAAAAAGGCGTATGTTTATTTACCAACAGTTACTTAGGGATAACTCTAATACAATAAATAGGTAACTGTTAATTTTCCCTGTAGTATAAAAACAGTAAATCTATCTATAATTTCAGTAAATACATATTAAAGAACTCATTTAGAGGCTTCTTATGATATATGATACAAAGTACTATCATTATTAGTTCAGGCAATATTCTAGAAACAAACTGTTTTTTGGCTCTCCTGTAAAGTTGGTGTTTTCGAGATACGCCTTTGTTGTCCGAGGTATGCGACATAACGAACGATATCATTCAGTATTGTATGTTTTGCACGACAAATAACTTTATCAAAACTAACCGAAAGGGCGAATACAGTACGGTAGTGAAGACAGTCATAAAATGACTTCATTTCATCGCCTTCACGATTCACAAAACGCATTGTCAACTACTTCGACTTGCCATACGTTATTTGGACTAGATTTAGAGCAAGCCTATTTTATTTAAGATAGTGTATTTGTGTCCCCTTCAGGTAGGGGAGCGACAACCTCAAAAAGGTTTCGATAATCACAATAAAAAGTCTGTCTGTTACGTTGACCAAACGCTGACCGCTAGTCTTAGACACGTTGTTGACTTGTGGTTGACTCGTCGCCAATGTAACCAACCGCATGTCAAAATAAATAATTTTTAACAAAATATAATATTATTATAAGTTTGTTAACAAATTATAAAAAAAATTCTTAAAGAAAAATAAAATATCACTACCTCTTTTAGTAATTATCACTACCTCTTGAAGTAATATCACTACCTATTAATTGTAGAGTGATATTCTATAAAAGAACAACGTACCTACTACTGCTGTATCGATCAATACTTCCAAAATGTAGCAATTATAGTACAGGGCGATAGGCGCGGTATCTACAAGGCTTTAGGCGATAATTTTAGTGTTAATTACCACATAGCATACGAAAATACCGATGCTGTTAAGGTGTATCTATACATTTAACTCTAAGAGAGACTCTATTTCGAGATTAAATTCATCAATAGCTAATTAATGTCCCCACTGCAAGGATAAATCTCTTAGCTACGGAGATAAACTTGGTCCACCTATCAAGGCTATGTCTCATAACAAGTTTTACTTGTTTAGATTAGCCTATTATCTTCCCACTGCAGGGCCGGGCCTCCTCCCGTGACGAAGGGATATTTGGTCTACTAATACCACGTTGGCCAGACGGGTTGGTACAGGGTTTAATTTCAAGTTTTCCTTCTTTTTATTTCGTTAAGATGATATAAGAAACTTAATCATATCTTAATAACATACCTAATATTAACAAAATTCATAAAACCGTCAATCCCCGATTGATTAAACATTCATATTGATAAACTCGCAATACGGCTAAATTTAATATAGCTGACAGATGCCAATATTTTCTCTATCAAATCGGAGGAAACTCAATATAATATTTTAGCCGAAGCTACTGCGTATAATCATAGCGCGATTAGGAGAAATTTTACACACACGTGTAATACAAAATCGAATAAGGTTCTACGATGTTACTGCTTGCATATGATTGATGTATGTATGGGAAGGCACTTTGCCACAGGAATAAAGTGAGAAAATATTAAAATTGATGTATGTAAGGCTCATGTTTCATATGACTAACGGGGTGTGAAAGTGTGAGGTCCTTTTTCGTAAACGAGACTCTGGAATAATTTGCCTGTTAGGCGCTTTTTTAATGTTATCTGCGTTTATTTTCAAACCAAATATTACTGTACCGTTTGTCATTAAGTTTTAAGTTTGTTGGGATTCATTTAAAACTATTTAACTGTGGTTATGGTGTCGGACTTTAAGTGCAAAAGATTACCACCTCTTTGTAGTCTATTCTAACTTAAGATTAACCAAACATATTATTATATCAACACAAGGAAAATTTAATAATTCTTATACTTATCCAAGTGGGCTGCAGCTATTTATAGGCATGTTATGTTTTCCCCTATCCTTCAAACCCATGTCAATAAAAATATTTGCCTTTGTCTTTGAATAAGTGCTATGATATAATTTTAGCAACTTTTTAATGTCAATATTTAGCTGAGCTCTAGTAAAGAAGACGAACATTATTAATACCAAATTATTTTCAATTTGATCTGCACTTTTTCGGATTAACAAAAAAAATACAATCGAATTAAGAACCTCCTCCTTTTTAAAGTCTGTTAAAAATGTACTTAGCATAGTACAAACTCTGCTTAGTTTTGGACTAGATGGCGTTGTGTAATTGTACGCGAAATATTTATTTATTTGTTATGTGAGCAATATATCTACCCTTATGCTCTTACTTGTAGGGACACACAGACCCGAGTTCGTGTGGCTGACTAGTGAGAGCGTTTATAGGAGTCGCTAGCGCGGCAAATTGAAAAAAAATCATAACTCGCAAATAGGATAAATAATGTAAAATGTTGATAACAAAGTCTTGAGAAAAGGCAATACAGTATTTGTATTACACATTTTACATTGTTTTACAACAAATAAAATGAGAGGGAAAGGTGAAAAAGATCCCATCATTTTTAATCCAATTAATTATGCGCACCAACAGTAACTTACCTTCTAAAATGCCATTATCACCAAACCAGCCTGCAAACGTTCTACAACATAAACGGTTCTATTCCAATAAATCAAAGGAAACTTGAACTACAGATAACTTGCAGAACACACTGGTTGATATTTGGTTTTGAGTCTAGTTTAACTAGTTTGCTTGAACTATTACTTCTACTACTAGCTTTTAACCCAGTAAAGGTCAAACAAAAACTACAGGTTTATTTTTGGGTTTTACTTTATTATTAGTTTAATTATAAGGTATACAAACATATAAAATCAAGAAAAAAAAAATGAAGCAAAATACAGGGTTTTACAGGGGTGTACTCAAACGAGTACACTGACATCTTATAGGTGAAATTTTTCAGTGATGACTCTTATGCCTAGTGTGGCTATCACAGAAATATGTTACTAGATTTAAGTGGACTGCAAATAAATTTATTTTTATCTTATTCTTAGTAGTACACTGTGTTACTAAGGTATTTTTTAGTGCATAAGCACACGGAGAATAAGTTTATTTGTTGATTTAGATGATTAGAAACAACGAAAATAATAATATCAAAAAATGGCGCCTTGTGGTCACCATACCATACTAACCTAACCAACTATTTCTGACTTTTGTCTTCATTTTATCTTAGGACAAGTGACTTTATAGCAAGAACAATTACGACATCTAAGAATTATAGAACCTCCTTTTATGACACACAAGTATTATAAATAAACACGATTAGGTAATATACGATTTCGTATACGCTAATACTATGGAAAGTGATGATTATATTAAACGTGTTAGGGATTATGATTTTCGGATGATCGATATTCGGAGAAGAAAGAGCCCAAGTAACACATCAAAGCATTTTAAGGGCCAAATAAGAGTATTCTTGTATCCTTTTAGCATTTTGAGTTAGTTTTATAGTCGCATTATAAACTTTTATATGGCTACTGTAATGCTTATTTGGGCACAAAGTATACAGCTTTACGCCCTATATAGGTTCACAGTAGCTGGTTGATAGCATTACTGGCGCATTATATTAGCATTATTGTGGTCTAGAAAGATGTCAATCGGATTAAAGAAGCATCATTTTGGTCAATAATATTGCTAATCGCATTAAAAAAGCATTAAAATGGTCAATGAGATAGCCTATTGCATTACAGAAGCATTATAATAGCAATATTATTGATAGTGAAGATGCCAACGGCATTACAAAAGCATTAGACTAGCATTTAAATGAGCTAAAAGAATTATTGGAGCAATTTAAGTGTTCACACTTAGGAAACTTTATATTATTGCGTGTAAATTATTACAATCAAAAAAAGAATAAGTAAAGATGGTCAAAATAAAACAGTGAGTGACGCCATATTATAGTTTGCTTCAAAACAAATTCATCGGATAAGTTTTTGACTCGTTTGTTATTTCTTGCCTTCAAATATTACTGCGCAGTGTAGTTTACTGTACTTGTTTATATAAGTTTCATTGAAAATTTTTACGCGCCTTTGATATTTTGTGGTTGTCATACAATATGTTTTATTAAGTTAATGTGTGTAAAACCAAAACAAATTTGTATTCCTAGTCCAGAACAAGTTTTTAATAAATACAATCATAGCATTGCTTGTACTGTATTAAATTAAGTTATATAAATATTTTAAATGACAATTTCTTTTATAAATAGGTCCGAAAGAAAATATTTTTTGGTTATAAAATATTTACTCATATTTGGTCAGCCTTAAGCAGCCCGGTGAGCCCAATTAATGCCACCAGCATTACAACTACTCACGTGTGATTGTTTAAAGAGCTATTAGCTACACAACAGCACTCAGTTCTTCCTTTAAAATGCAAGCATTATAGTGATTCACATTTATGCTGTTCAGCAGCATTAAGCTTTCACTTACCCCTTACAAGTGCTTTTACACAGCAAAAGGCACAAAAAACAGCTAAAAGCTGGATATCGGATTTACATGGCATTATAGTGGTTCACGTTTGTGCTGTAAAACAGCTTCAAACACTTATTAACTACTTTAAAATGTCTTTGTATAACCAAATGCACTTAAAATAGCTGAAGGGTGTACAACTGCATTGTGTTTAATCGCCCTAAGACTAAAGGCTTTACAGAACCATTCTGATATGCCATTATCCAACTGTTATACATCGTAAAGCATTACAATAATTTTCAAATGCCAGTGTTCAGCTTCAAGACGCTCGGTGAACTTATATAAGAGTTTGTACGGATCTTAAGCTCTATATAAGTTCACTTGTTGCTTGTTAAAATGCTTTCTGTGTTACTTAGGAGGCTACCATAAATAGCAAAAGAAAAATTACTAAATCTCTAAGAAAACAAGAACCATTATGTACAATTATTAACACAGGCTATTAACAAAACAGATCATAAAACAAATGGTTATAGCTCTGATTAATTCCTCGGTACTAAATCCAAGACTTGGATTCGTTTAATCATAGCAACTGGATAAGAACGACCGCTGTTGGGGTAGTTTGTATATAACATGGCTACTACGCAGAGGTCTCGGGTTCGATTCCCGCTCAATGGAAATCTTTGTGTGCATGAACATGATTGTTTGCATTGGTCTGGGTGTTTACTATGTATTGTATTAAATGTATGTTTTAAAAAAAAAAAGCTCTGCTTAGTTTGGGACTAGATGGCGTAGTACAAGAAATAAAAATAGCAAGAGAAACATTACTTAATCTCTAAGAAAACATTAACCATTATGTACAATTATTAACACAGGCTATTAACAAAACAGATCATAAAACAAATGGTTTTAGCTCTGATTAATTCCTCGGTACTAAATCCAAGACTTGGATGCGTTAATCATAGCAACTGGATAAGGAAAGTGATAAATTTGTCTGCTTTATCTGATTATGGCATAATAAATGGAATAGTACTACTTACGTTATGTTACTAAGCAGTAAGTACTTAATTATGTTAAAACTATTACATAAATATATTAAATACAAGCGGACGCTCGCGGCTTCACCCGCTTTGTATAAGAATATTATTCTACACCCTAATTCTGTCTTTTTTACAGTCAAGTAAAAGTCTTTTTACGTGAAATAGAAAACATTCATACTTACAAGCTTTCACCTTTATAACATTAATATTAAGATAATAGGTCATCATAACAGTCCATTAATGTCCCACTGCAGGGACAGGCCTCCTCCCATGACGGAGGAATACTTAGCCTACTACTACCATGCTGGCCAGACGGATTGGTATAGGGTTAAATTTCAAGTTATTTATTTAATCACTTTATTGTACACCAAAATAAAAATCAAAACAGCAGGTAAGTACATGAATTATCTTAAAAACTAGGTGACACAAATGGCGGTCTTATCACTCGAAGTGATTTCTTCCAGACAACCTTTGGATGGAAAATGTGTAATATAATTTTTATGTTGTGTGGTGTACTGAATAGTGTAATATTGTATTTATATATTTTTATAATATGTAGTAGGAACGGAAAAGAAAATTATAAAGAAAAGGTAATAAAAATAGTAACATTAATACTTACTTATACTGAAAAGGAAATAAAATAATAATATACAGAAAGATAGAATAAGATACGGTATAGTGACGCGTTTAACAAATACATAATGATACATAAACATGAAGCAAAGCAGATACTATAAAATGAAAATGAATGAAAAATAAGCTATTAATTTTGGACAGAATTAGATATAAGAGTGAGAAAATGCTCCTTTACACGGTTTTTGAAGGTATGCTGAGTTTGAGATCGTCTTATCGATTCAGGCAAATTGTTCCAAAGGCGTACAGCTTGCACCGAAAAGGATTTGTCGAAAAATCGTGTGGTGTGTGAAGGCATTTTTAGTTTTAGATTCTCTGATGACCGCAGGGCCCTCGAATGTGTATTGTGAAGAAATACAAAACGATTTTTAAGGTAAGGAGGAGTATGAGGATTAAAAAGAATATTATAGAGTAGAGATAGAATATGAGTATCCCGGCGAAGACGAATGGGAAGCCACTTGAGTTTTTGACGAAATTCTGAGATAATGGTCATATTTGCGAAGTCCAAATATGAACCTGATGCAAATATTTTGGAGTCTCTCAAGTTTGTTGAGTAGGTCTTCAGTAAGATCGAGGTAGCTGGCATCAGCGTAGTCGAGGATGGGAAGTAGAAGGGACTGAGCTAGTGCAATTTTCGTAGCAGTTGGCAAAAAGTTCCGCAGCCTTCTTAACGAACCTAAAGAAGCAAACATTTTGCGGCTGACCTCCTGCAATTGAGGAACCCAAGATAATGTTTGATCCATATAAATGCCCAAGTTTTTAACTTTTTCAGAGAATGGAACTATCTCTCCATCACAATGTATACTTGGAAGTTGGTCCCATTTAATTCTCGATATCATTTTTGAGCTGCCTATCAGAATTAGTTGAGTTTTGGAAGGGTTAACTCTTAGTCCAAATGATTTACTCCAGTCACAAATATTTATAAAATCTTGATTTATCCTGTTTATGGCATCAGATAGGTTTAATGCAGGAGCTTGCGTATAGATTTGTAAATCATCTGCATAAAGATGGTAGGAAGAGAGTAATTTATTTGTGATAGAGTTAATAAAAACTGTGAAGAGTAATGGAGACAAAACGCCGCCCTGTGGGACGCCAGCAGTTGTGTTACACCAAGAGGAACGTAGCTGATCTACGCAAATTTGCTGCTGACGACCAAACAGGTAACTACGAAACCAGTCAATCGCGCTTGGAGATATGTTAAGAGAGTGTAATAGACCAAGCAAGACTTCAAAATCAACAGTGTTGAATGCATTGCTGAAGTCCAAGAGAGCCATAACTGTAACGTTACCCTCTTCCATGCCTAATCTAATATCATCAGTGATATGCACTAACGCTGTAGTAGTACTATGACCAGGGCGGAAGCCTGATTGTAAAGGGTTAAGGATGTTAGCATTAGAAAGGAAAGTTTTAAGTTGGTAGTACACTAAACGTTCGAGGACTTTAGAAAGAAAAGGGAGAATAGAAATAGGACGAAAGTCAGAAAAAGATGAGGGTTTACTTATTTTGGGTAAAGGAATTATTTGGGCTGCTTTCCAAGAAGTTGGGAAAACGCCACTGGCTATTGAGAAATTTAAGATATGGCAAATTATCGGTGCAATCTCATCAATAATTGGTACGATCATTTTGCGACTTATACCATCACTACCAACTGCATTGGAAGTTATGGTCAATACACTCTTCTTAACATCACAAGCAGAAAATTGACAAAAGACAAGGGGAGAATAGTCAGGCAATGGTAAAGATGAAAGAGAATGTAAAGTAATAGATTTTTTTGTCCTATCAAAATTGGACGACGATGTTGAGAAGTGATTATTTAAAGAGTTAATGTTAATATCGTTAGGGAGACAATTTTGTTGAGTTTTACCAATTCCTAGTGACTTTAAGAATTTCCAGACTTTAGCTGGATCTTCGTTTTGAACATAATTATGAATATGTCGGCGTTGCGCGTTCCTACACATCTTGTTGCAGTGATTTCTTATTTTGACGAATTTATCCCAATTAACAATGTTCGGTCGATGTTTGTATCTAGATTGAGCCGCAGCTTTCTTCGCCATTATTCCCCTGATTTCGTCAGTAAGCCATGGCGAGGGGAGGTGTCTAATTTTTATTGGTTTCATAGGAGCATGTACGTCATAAAGGAGCTTTAACTTGTCCGTGAACAATTCTACTTTATCATTAATGCATGTGGCATCAACGACAGTACTCCAATCAATGTTAAGCGCATCTACTCGAAGGCTCTCAAGGTTAATACTACGAAAATTGCGCTGAAGTATGATCTTAGGTTTAGGTTTAGGACAGCGAATTTTATAAGATAAGAAAAGAAGATCGTGATAGGAAAAAGAATCAGCGGAGCATTGTCCATGCTTGGTGACATGTTGAGACGAGGAAACTAAAATTAGATCGAGTAAGGAAGGCGTACAGTTAGGAAGGTTGTGGGTGGCGTTAAGAGGAAGTATTGACAGGTTATTGGAAGCTAGGACAGATCGGAGGGAAGAGGAACGTGAATTATTTTTAAGTAAGCAAGTGTTGAAATCACCCATGACTATGCTATGACTGTACAAGGGAAGTAAGTTTTCTAAGGCAACTTCGAAAGAAGAGAAGAAATCAATTTTTAATGAAGGACAATAGTAAACACCTAATAAAACTTTGGGATGCTGCAGAGTTATTTCTATAAATAGGTGTTCACCTGCATTTTGTGGAGGGGGTTGCGGTGAGGAACTGACGATAGTAAAAGGTATATGAGAACGGAGATAGATGGCGACTCCTCCTCCCCTACCAACAGTACGATCATTTCTAATGAGTTGGAAGCCAGGCAAGAGATAAGAGTTAGAGGAAAGACATGGTTTTAACCAGGACTCAGAGACAAGAATAGCGTGAAGATTTGTACAGTCAAAAGATGCCAGCAAGTCAGGAAAATGAGCCGGGATACTTTGAGCGTTAATATGAACCACGTTGAGGTTCCTTGGGACATCAGAGAAATGAGAGACAAGAAATTCAAAGAGTGACGGAATGCTAACAAAACTGGTGTCGTCACTGCAGGTAGAAAAATGGTCATCTGAAGAGTCAGAAGAATTCATGATGTGAAGTAAGTATATATAAAATATTTACTAGATTAACCCTTAACCACCTAGCATAGGTCTGACAGACACCATCAAATATAAAAACTTGAATATTATTGCACCCGAGTTTCGTATAAACCTGTTCGTTCCGGTACCTTTTCCTAGTCCCTCTCAGAGCTACACAAGCTCTTTCCACGGTTGTGTGTCCGTAAGTTTTGCTCTGGTTAGTAAAAAACTTTCGGCCGGGGTCTGAGAGACCTCTGCTAGGTGGTTACGTGACTATTTTACAATTGAGTATTTTTTTCTATTTTATTTAAAAATGACTTTCAATGTAAAAAATATTGAGCGGGGGTTGGAAAAAGATTTTTATTAATAAGGAAGGACAACGAAACAGTACCAAATGATGAATGGGGTGATTTTTATGTAGATTTATGATAAGAGGAAGCGTTAAAACGCAGTTGCGAGTCAGACTCACAATATGAAAAGACAACTAAAATAAAAAACAACATAAATGTACTGCCCAAAACTGATTTATCTTCGACAGTTCTTGATCAGTTTGTTTCTGAAGATGATGATATGTATAGGTATCTAAAGTGCAATCGAAAACTCGAAAAAGGATTTTATTCTGTAAAAGGCGCAATAGCTTGTCCTTTGACCCCTTCTTCCTTTCCATCAACACCGCTATAGTATAATATAGTGCAGGAGAGAGGAAGTGTGAAAATAGTATATTGAAATAAACTAAACACTTGATCAAATATGGAGCGTCATGCAAGTAACTTGAAATTGAAACGTGATATTAGAATGACTATTCGCCGCGTTCTCGACAGCAACAAAGGAACCACTCCAAGAGTAATTCCTTCAAGAAATAGTGCTAAATAAAGGTTAACAGTATGTTAGAACTGTTCTTCTTGTTACTACAAAAACAAAAAGTAAAAAACAATACATGTGTTTGGAATGCAGAGCACTTATTTGCTTGAAATGCTCACATAAGCCTTGTATTAATTGACCTGAAAAACTGCATGTTTAGGTCTTGCAATTTTGCTTAAGTTTTATTTTATTTGAGATAGTTTGATGTTTTTTATGTTTATGTATTCTTAATTATCTCAAAAAAAAGTACAAAGAAGTAACCACACGTGGGATTACTGTAATAAGTCTTATCTTCGAAATATGTTACTTTGTAATCAAAAAAATAAGATTGTTTATTATTCAATTAAGATATTTTTTAAACTATTGATATTATCTTGTGCCATTCTTTCCTAATTAATAGTTTAATATGTTCCTAATAAACTTTTAACTCAATATTCATAATAACCTTTCACAGTTTAAAAAATGGGAATCATTTTGTTCCGGTGTCTCACAGACCTGTGCTAGGTGGTTGTGTGACAAAAACAGATGCTAGGTTGTTAAGGGTTAAATAAATAAGCACAAATGTAAATTAAATTGTAAATTTAAATTTATAAATTAACTAGTCTACTCCATCTGCCGGTTGTGATGAAGTGGTAGAGAAAAAAAAAAAAAAAAACTAAAATCAAAACAAACAGAACGTTATAAATAATATGCACTAGATTACTATATAAATAATTAAACAGACATCTTTCTTAATTTTAGATAATACTTGCTATGGGAATACATTTAAAAATATATATATAATTATATATATATTATAAGTTAAAATTTACCTAAGATGTAAACACCTTTACCCGAACTAAAAAAAGAATTGACGTCTGACAGTAGGCAAAACGTCACACGTCAACTCCTCCCAGACTGACAGTTCCATGTAAATGCGAGCGTTGTTTTATCTTTCATAAATAAATATAATTATTTGATTTGTAAGGTGGGAAAGAAAAAGTAAAAAAAAGTACTAACGCAGGGAGGGTACAAGATATAAAGTTAATCTTAACTAAGAAAAGATTGTCCGATACAAAGCAAAGAGATGCGTGAAATCGAGTTACTTCTTGTTGGCTGCAGCTCGCCTTTGCCTGGTCGAAGTAGCCTTAACCGCAGCAACTGCACCGCTATTATTGGCCTCCAACAGCATAGCCTCGAATTTGGAAAGATCAGCCAGAGTAGATAGTCGATGACGCGATCCGTCCGGCCCCAAGCCATAAACACAACCTTCATGAGTCCAACATGTGCTGACACCAAACTTTTCGCGTGCGCTCATGAAGATATCGTGTCTGCTTTTAATCAGAAACTCAGACACAGTAATCCCAGAGCCCTTCAGTTGAGACTTCTTGAACCAAATTTGATCCCGAACTGTGGTATCATGGAATTTCACCAAAATAGGCCTGGGTTTCTGTAATGCGTGTCTACCTAGCCGTTGGCAGCGTCTTATGTCATTTGATGAGAAGGAACTCACCTTGACTCGCTCCTTAATGACTCCAGCCACCACCTGACGCACATCCTCAGTACTAGTTTCAGTAACACCGTGTAACAGTAGAATTTTTCTTCTGCTTCTAACTTCGATGGTGTCCACGGTGTGTGTAAGCATCTCCAGTTGCCGCTGCAGGTTGCTGAGCATAGTCATGACAAACTTTTTGAACATTTCAAAGTCAGCAGCCAGACCGGTTGATGAAGTAGCAGCACTGGAATCCTTCTTGAGTTGAGATTCAAACTCAGCCATCCTACTGCAGAACATGTCATTCATTTCAGCAATTGACTTCTTGACTGATTCCATTGTGTGTGAAAAATGTTTCTAGTGCAATTTAGTTGTGTTATTAAATGATGGAATTTATGGATGAAAACACTTTACCCGGCAGAATGATAAGTTAGTTACTTATTTCTATCATTTACTTTGTAAAATTCAATGTTAAATTAAATTAAATTGTTAAATATATAAGGAGCAAAATTTTTTGAACTGTTCTACTCAACTACCCCACAATTATCCTTCTTTTTATTTCGTTAAGATAATATTCACGGGTGGGTTCATGGGTGTCAAAACCGATTAAGGACGGATAGTCCTTAATCGGTTTTCACGACAATGGGGTGGTGAAATATTGTATTCTTACTCCGTCACCACACGGAGAATGATAATGGTTATATGTTTTGTATAAACTTGTGAATAAATCATAAATAAGTTAGTAGTAGTAAAGAGTGATTCACAATCCTTCTAAGTTAGAACTTGACCTTTAATAATATCGGAAGCCAAATTATTGGTAGTCATAATGTGTATCATGTTAACATGTTATGGCTTTGGCTATATTTTTGTATTTCCACGGTCGACTGACCCGAAGGCAGAACCCCTTTTTGTGGATTAAATTGCCTTACCAATTTATTTTTAGCACGTTCACTGTACAAACACCTACCTACGCAGCAAAAAGTATTTATTTCTCCTACAAGCCATAATTCTAAAATAAAAGTTGTTTTTTTACACACACAGTTTTTTGTTTTTCTTAAGAAAACGTTAACTACCTCACTATACTCTATTTGTTTAGGTACTTAACTAAAAGCAAACAAATGAAATAACAAAATGAACTAAAATGACAAGTCACGGATGACGTCTGTAAAAATCCGACCGAATGAACTAACTGTCAAAATTGTTGTCGAGCTATCATGCAAGCTTTACTTTTCAATTTAGAACCCCTTTTATGATTTGTTTACCTTTAGTTAAATACCTTAACAAATGGAGTATAGGTATGCCCTGTGCCGCAGCGACTTTTTACAAACATCGATATCATCATATAAGCCAATTGACGTCCAAAACTGGAATAGGCCTTTTCCAAATATTGCCATCTTGCGCCGTCCTGTGCCTCCCTCATCCATCGGTTTCCCACCGTCCTAATTAGGTCCTCAGTCAACCGGGTGATGGGTCTCCCCATTCTGCGTATTCTGCGGTACCGGAAACATCAATATACAACAATTAACATCCAGACTCAGGGCAAAATCTGTGAATCAGACAAAGAATTTAGATCCTGGAAGGATTCAACCCGCTTTTTAGCCTCTTACAATACATTGTAGCTTTGACACCAAAGCAGTAGAGATACTGTACATTCATTCTACGCGTCATAGCTCTAAAAAAAGTTTTATTTTTTACAAAAACACAAAATAGTTATTTTGTTGACTGTATCGTCATGCTCGAGGCTAGTGCACTTCTGTGAATGAGTTATCAGTTCAATTTAGTACGACAAACAGACCAGTTGTGTGTAACGAAGTGTGTGTAATATTTTATTTTTATGTTCACAAATTGTATCCGTTGCAATAACATATCTCGTTTGTTTTAAATGTGTTACTTTTATCTAGATTTTTTTTGGTTGAAAAACAAAAATATTGAACCAAAGGGTTGTTCTTTATAATACATCAGGTTAATACATCATAAGCCTTTTAACTTAGGAAATACTTTTTTAAACATCTGAAAAAAAGGTTCATCATCATAACAGCCCATTAATGTCCCACTGCAGGGACGGGTCTCCTCCAGTGACGAAGGGATACTTAGCCTACTAATACCACGCTGGCCAAACGGATTGGTATAGGGTTTAATTTCAAGTTTTCCTTCTTTTTATTATGTAAAGATAATATTCTCAATCAAATACTAACTCTCTCGGATCAAATAGGGTGGTGACACACTATATTCTTACTCCGTTACCACACGGAGATAAAAAAAGTTAAATCTAAGGAAATGAATACAAAAATAATTTACATATGGATCGTATTTAGATCTTGAGCTTATAGATTTTGAGCATAGAAAATAGACATTATACTTCATAAATACATGTATTACATAACTTTTCGTAATATACACACATCAAAAAAGTCTAAGCAACATGCATGATATTACAAATTTACCATTTATATTAATTTATTTTACCATTTATTTTAATTATAACGTTGTATTTTATTTTTAAAATAATATTTTTAGGGTTCTATGATGTAAAAATAACAGCTGTTTTCTTTATAAGTTCTTTTAATAACAGAAATTAACAATATTAGAATATACAGGTACATAAGAAACTAAACTTTTTTTTTACAAATTGAAATTTCTTAAGAAAATGAATTTATTGTGAAAGAATAGGACAATTTAATACAAAGTATGGCCTCCTCTGCTATTCAGAACTTGTCGGCAACGATTATTCATTGAATTAATGAGACTGTTTATGTCATCTTGCGGTATTCGCTCCCAATGGAATTGTAGCAAATCCTTCAGCTGTTGGGTTGTTGTCACTCCGTCCAAGTCCTTCAAAACACGTCTCTGGAGCATGTCCCATGCGTGCTCGATGGGGTTGAGGTCTGGCGATTGTGCAGGCCAGGGCAATACCTGGATGTTCTCCGTTGCCAAGTATTCACTGGTTCGCCGAGCTGTATGTGAACGCGCATTGTCATGCATTAACGTAAAATCGGAGCCAAAGGTTTGTGCAAATGGATGGACATAAGGTCTGAGAATATCCTCAACGTAATTTTCAGCGTTCATGTTTCCATTTACAAAAACGAGCTCAGTTCGCCTGTTCTTCATAATACCCGCCCATACCATAACTGTTGAGCCGCTGTATGGATGAACTTCCTGAACGCACCTGAGTCTTTCAGTATTTCCGGGTCGACGGTACACTCGCACTCTTCTTGTATCAGGCCTAAACCCGAATCGCGACTCATCGGAAAACATAATTTTATCCCATTGTTCCTGGGTCCATGTTATGCGTTCTCTACACCATTAGACGTCGTGCGTTCTCGACACCGTGACGTATCGGTGGGCACCTGATAGGGCGTCGAGCTCGTAGGCCGTACTCATGCAGTCGATTTCGCACAGTTTGGGGACTTACATCAACACCACTTGAATTTTGTAGCCTCAAACTTATCTCTCGAGCGGTTAACATCGGCTGGCGTCTTGCAGTCAGTTGTATGTACCGGTCTTGCCGAGTGGTTGTACTCCTTTTACGGCCTGGATGCTGTTCAGCGGGTTCCCCTGTATTATTGTAGCGCTGCCAAAGACGACAAATAACACTTCTATGAATACCAAAATGTTGAGATACCTGAGATTGATTACTTCCCGCTTGCAACATCCCTACAGCTCTTTGCATTTCATCTGCCGTCAAATGACGTCGCTCCATGACGTAAAGAATATCTAACAATTCAATTTTGTCGCCAACTGTATTTAAATGGTTGGTAAAATTATAAAATCAAGACTAAAACGTAGCAATTAACATGCACTCAAATTCAAACAAATTCGCAGTCATTTGAATTTTATGAAAAAAAACAAAACATAATCGAAATTTTTTTACCTATACACTTGAAGTTTACTTACCTATACACTTTGAGTGAGTAAATACTTAGAAATTAATTAATATAAATGGTAAATTTGTAATATCATGCATGTTGCTTAGACTTTTTTGATGTGTGTAGTTGAATTAGATAGAATGATTTTATCCATGAATAGTTTTAACTATGAATTCGTAAGATAAGGTATCAAAATCACAAACTCGATACTATAAAAGCCACGAAACCACATCAAAGTAAACAAATTAAACTTCATAAGTATTGTAATATTAACAGTGTATCGAAAACTATTTTCATAGTTACTTAGATTACAAATGATACCTTGTTATAAAGGCACGTTCTGGCTGCGTTAGTCAATTAATATTAATGTGAATATTGATTTTGTCTCTTTAAGTTTCTTATGTATGTAAATATAGCCTGTAATTTGTTACTTAAAGTTAGCTCATTTTTCGAGTTGGCTCCTAAATAGTGGATGACAATGATGTTGAGGTTAGGGTCCTATGAGGCAAAATAATATTCCTTTTTCATATTATGTATTGGACATATTGCCTTTAACTGGTGACATGGTTATTATGTAACGTAACTGGTGACGTGCGGTCTGAGAAGCCGCTGCAGTGTTTGGTCTATAACATGGAAATTAAGTATGGTAGCTTCTTATGGTATTTAAAAATAGTATAATTAACTATTACTGGTTAAAATAAAACAAATAAGTTTACTCTAAATATAACTTTTATTAGGAACTTGGCATCACAGCTATAAGTAATATTTTCAATCAACCAAACATAGATGAGATCAATAATTAGTAATAAAAAAATTAATAATCAACATTTTAATTAAAAAACACTTTTTATTATTAAGAGTAGATAGTAATTAACTAAAAAAAAATTATACTGAAATAAAAAAATAGAATTGACAAAACTGACAGTGGCCAAACTTATGTCGTCTTATTAGAGGTTCATCTCCACTATCACTTCCGGAAGACCGTTTGTCCTAAGTTGACTTCTGGCTCACAGTGTGGTGTATTACTAGTTCGTCATCTTCATTATTACTTGGTTCCGTTTCCGAGTTATGATCCCTTTGCTGCGGGTGTAAATTTTCGGGAACGTCTTCGGCTTCCGAACCACTTAAATCTTCCTGTACCAACCATTCCTCAATTTGATATTGTGTTCTAGTGCTTGGCACTACTCCCCTTTCCTTTTTAATGTTCACAGTTGTCCATGTTGTAGTAATAACTGTAAAAGTAAGAAGAAAGCAAATAATATTTTTTTTTACATTTAGTTACGTGAGTGGTGACATCGTGCCTGAGAGGCCGCTGCCGAATTTTAAATCACTGTAACTTACCTATTTGGGTCCGTGCGACGCAACTTTCTTCCTCTATGTCGTAAATGGGACTAAACTTGAAGGTACCCGGGAGTATAAACAAATGAAGCACGGGGAAGGGGGTGTAATGACGAATCACTAACGCCGCTCGGCCTGTGAGACCGCATGTCACCAGTTAAAGGTTAATTATAATTCAGTATATTATATTGCAGTTATTATTAGTAACTGGTAATTTTAAATTGTAACTTTCCTCACACTTTCACACAACGCCATCTAGTCCCAAACTAAGCAGAGTTTGTACTATGGATACTAGACAACGGATAAACATACTTAAATACTTTTTTTTAATTACATACATTATATACAATGCAAAAAATCATTTTCATGCTCACAAAGATTTGCATTGAGTGGGAATCGAACCTCTGCGTAGCAGTCATGTTAAATAACCACTACGCCTATTGTTTACATCTTGCACAAATAAAATACAAACTACATAATTTACGGGACATAATATAATAAAATAGGAAACAGTAGTACAATACACCTTTACGCCAAACAATAAGTAGATAACAATTTTGTAACACCGTTTATCTTTTAAGACCCTAAAAGCATTAAATAAAGCGAGCAGTTGGTTTTGTTTTGTGCATTCACTACATTTTAGTAACACAATAAAGGAATACTTAAAAGTATTTTTATTATACCTTAATAAAATAAAATCATCATAACACCCCAGGGACAGGCCTCCTCCAGTGACGGAAGGATACTTGGCCTACTAATACCACGCTGGCCAGACGAATTGGTGTAGGGTTTAATTTCAAGTTTTCCTTCTTTTCAACCGACTTCAAAAAAGAGGAGGTTCTCAATTCGGTTGTATTTTTTTTTTTTTTTTTTTTTTTTGTGTTTGTTACCTGATTTCTCGAAAACGGCTAGACCGATTTGAAAAATTTTTTTTTTGTTCGTATTGGTATGCTTCCCATTTGGTCCCATTGTCACCAGATCTGGATCTAGATGACGGAATCCCAGAGAAATCGAGGGCATCTCTTGAAAATTGTAGGGACGCATTGTGTAAAATCTTGTCATACATGTGCATCTTTGACGTCACTACCAAATAGTCAAGAATTAGAACTGGTCAGATCCTGGAGACCAGAGAGAGTCGAGGGAACACCTCAACGGCATATAGCAGCTACCTTGTGTTTGGGCTTATTTTAATTGTATTGATGAATACTTTACAAAACCTTACACAAACATGATCTGATGATGAAGAAGATTGAGGGTCGAGGTAACTCCTCAACGGTATATAGCAGCTACCTAGTGTTTGGGCTTATTTTATTCGTATTGATGAAAACTTTACAAAACTTGACACAAACATCATCTGATGATGAAGAAGATTGAGGGTCAAGGGAACTTTTTAACAGTATATAGCAGCTACCTAGTGTTTGGGCTTATTTTAGTCGTATTGATGAAAACTTTACACTAACATTATGACTGTAATTGTAGGTATGGTTTAAGACTTAATAATGAAGTTCTTATTTGAATTTAAAATAGGAATTAATACCGGATTATAAATAGACTATAAACAAATTTTTGAATTGCATTTCATTTATTTTAAATTATTCTTTAGGTACAACAAATTGATAATAATAACTATTATATTTATTTGATTTATTTTTATGTCAATTTATTTAAATTATCAATTTAGTGTGCATGTCGCACAATAAATTAATAATTTTTATTACTAATTAACCACGCCGAGACGGTGTGGCTACGCTTTTCGATGTTCTCCCTATTTAAAACTTTTTTCATGTAGGTCCTTTTTTGTGAAAGCTGATTCTTATTTCTTACGTTGTTCACTAGTCTCTTTTGAAATGGCATTGGAGGTAGATTTCCTACTTCGAGAATGGCGTTTATTCCTTTCTTCGGTTGTCATCGAATCGAACCCGAGGCGGGCGCGTCAAGTCTTGTGACCTGTGACGCGCACCAATGAACATACCGCGGCGGCCGGCGCCCGCGCTGCACTCTCCGCGCGCCCCGCGACCCGACGGTGACCGGTCCGCCCGCTACCGCTCAGTCGCAAGCGACAGTGCGAGACGTAGACCGACGGCGAATGCACGTTCGCCCGCGCTTCATGCGTACGCAATTAACTCGATCTCTAGATTTTAATCTACATCTTGTTTTCTACTCCTATATACTCGTAGTCTAAGCTACGTCTAGCTAATCTACATCTTGTTTTTTATTCTTGTATAACTTAACTTAACTTCAGTGCTGTGAACTTAACTAACTTAATAACTCTGTATTCTCTTTCATTCTGTGTCATTAAGTAAATAGTCTTGTAAATAACCGTCACGTTTTCTTTATCACCTCTACAGTCTCATACAATCAGCGCTGTCTCATGAGCAGCGCGTTTCGTAGGTCTACCCATATTCAGACAAAATAATGTCCCACTGCAGGGACGGGCCTCCTCCACTGACGGAGGGATATTTAGCCTACTAATACCACGCTGGCCAGACGGATTGGTATAGGGTTTAATTTCAAGTTTTCCTTCTTTTTATTTCTCAAAGATAATATTCACGGATAGTCCCTAAGTTGATTTTTACGACACCCATGGGTTGAGATGAGGTGGTGACATGCATTCTCACTCCGTCACCACACGGATTTATAGAATTGGAATTCACTAAAAATTTGAAAATAAAATTGATTTTTACAAAAAAAAAAAAACCGACTTCAAAAACACAAATTGCACTAAAAAGTAAAAAATAATTAGTTGTATTTTGGTTTTACAACATTAAAATCAGCCATTCCTTCTACTTAATTTTATTCTAAAGAATAGGTTCTTCTATTTATTGTAAAAAGTATTGTTTAAGATATTTCTTGAAGAGTATGTAAATATATTGATTTGTAGATTCTTTAAAAGATAATCAAATTATTACAAATAATGTAATATTATTGTTATTTTTGGAGTCGGTGTCAGCCAACGCAATAAGTACGATAAAGCTATACAAAACTTTATTGCCTTTTCTAACACACTCGAATCACTTTAAATGGTTTTTAATTAGATAAATATTGCATTTAAAACAAAAACGGCCGTTTCATTTTCTAATGCGAATTTTAAGTAATTGTTAGTCTTTAGCCTGTGTGTAACACGACGCCATAATGTTTGTTTAAATATTAAGTCAGAAATAAAAAATGGTAGGTATATAAACTATCGTGGCTGACACCGACTCCAAAAATAACAATAATATTACATTATTTGTAATAATTTGATTATCTTTTAAAGAATCTACAAATCAATATATTTACAGACTCTTCAAGAAATATCTTAAACAATACTTTTTACAATAAATAGAAGAACCTATTCTTTAGAATAAAATTAAGTAGAAGGAATGGCTGATTTTAATGTTGTAAAACCAAAATACAACTAATTATTTTTTACTTTTTAGTGCAATTTGTGTTTTTGAAGTCGGTTTTTTTTTTTTTTGTAAAAATCAATTTTATTATTTCGTAAAGATAATATTTACGGATAGTTCCTTAGTCGCTTTTTACGACAGCCATGGGATGATACGGGGTGGTGACACACTGTATTCCTACTCCGTCACCATACGGAGGATAAAATAAAATACTACAACCATAAACCAATAAGAGGATTGCTTTTTTAGTAAACAAAGTTTTTTAGTAAACAAAGGAATCATGAAGAAGTTATTCTCTTATAACTTATGCATAATTTATTTGAGTCAAATCCTTACTTTTCTTAGTAGATAATTAAAAATTCAGCTAGTGTTGGTTATTTAATCCTTTGTCAGGAGAAAACAATGAACTCAAGACTTACCTGTGCATGCTTTATTTTTGTTTATTATAAAACAAAAATAATTATTGAGTAAGTTTTACACTTTATGAAATAAGAATAGTATTTTCTAAAGCATAATTTTGAGTTATCGAGTCATAAAAGCAGAAATAGTTTGCAGGGCGCGCATCGGCCAAGTACTTATTTACATAAGCAAAACTAATTTAGGTGATCCGAGCATTTGGGCTTTGCTTTACCTATACTTTAAAACCGATTACCGATTTTTTTATTACTGCTTTACCAACTGTCTCTCGTATGCACTATGCCTTATTATTTCCCGTATAATTAATAATTAAATATCATAAAGTAAATCTTCCGTGTAATTGCAAGAATTAAAAACTATACATAAGCGAATGTTGTTAATTTAATACTGTTAACTACAGAGTCAGTGGCAATCCAATGTAAAAACCAGTGAAATTAAGTAAAACCAACAAATTTGGCTTTCGCATCGGTTCCATTAAACTTTCTGTTGCCACGTTAATTATGTAACAAAAACTTTTGCTCTTGTAATGTTTTATTACAGAGATGAAATACAGTATTTTTAATACATTTCATTTTATACGAGGAACTTCTGATCTAAAGATGTTATTTTGGGTAGAAAGGACATTCAGGCTTAGAAACTAATTGTTTCAGGTATTATAAGACCAATCGATCGATCAAATCAAAATTGTTTTGTCTACGTCGATAAAATTCTTTTTCACACCAATAACGTCGACTAAACCATTCTGCCATCGAACGACGATCGATTATAGTTTAAAACATCCTTACATGCATTCATTATCATATCAGCCAATTGACGATCACTGCTGTACATAGGCCTCCTCCTAATACTGCCAGACACGCATTACCAGCTAGCCTTTTAAGCAAAAAACCGTGTAAATTGTTACCGCATCTGTGAGTGTCCGCTTTACTCAGTTTCAATAAAAAAACGTTTCTGTGTTTAGAAGCTATTGAAATTAAGAGCTTCTAAGCCTTAAAACTTCTGTCTAGGGTAGGCTGTGTCGTAGTTGTGCTCTGGCATTTCTGCTACGCGTGGGGTTAAGTACCCTACCTCCCTCGTCTACCTGCAAGGAATAAAAAAAACTTAACTTAAATTTTAATCATAATGCCAATTAGCAAAAACAATATCGTTAATTTAAACTCAATCAATCAAAACCCCGTCCGAGGATCAGTCTTAGATCGGACGATTTGCCCCATAACCCATCAAAACTTACAGTATTTAAAACTTAAAAGTCACTAACTTAGTGCTCACGAGATCTGGGAGCCTTTTCGTACCACGAAGTGCTTAAAACAAGCTTATAATAAATAATATTGAAACAATATTGTTTCAATATTGCTATATTGTTTCAATAAAAAACAATATTGTTTCAATATTATTTATTATAAGCTTGTTTTAAGCACTTCGTGGTACGAAAAGGCTAAGTAAGATTACAATAATATTGCTTTAAGAGCTTGTGGTTGGCTCCCAGTGGTGTTAAATGGGCTGTGACACTATGCGACTATAATTTCACTGCATCACGGTACGAAGTGAGATTGTGAGCTGAGATAGCTAATTTATTTACAAAATAAAATAATTGTACTAAAGTAACACAAAATATTCGTAATATTTTTTCTTCAAGCCTGACTCTAAACGTCTATGGACTTCAAAACACTAATTTACATACAAACTCTTAAACGAAAAAAATTATTTAGTCGACTCTTGGTACAAAAAGGTCATACTAAATAATTTAATTAAAATGCTTTCGAATCATTCATTAAACGTTTTTTTTTTACTTAATCGTCGTTGAAATCCGGTATTTGTAATTGGAAACGCCAAGCGGTGATTTTCTTTTTTTTTATTTTCATAACGTTTTTATATAAGCTGCTTACTCATTTGCCGTCGAGTAGTCCTACCCAGATTATTCTTGAAAGCTTTTTGTTATTGTTCGTCAAGGATTCGTTGAAACGTATTTCTTTATGATTGTGAATATAAAATTTTATACCGAAGTACTGTTTTCCAAGAATATTAGGAAACACTGAAGAATATTTTTAAAAGTAACTTGTCCTTTAATCGTTGTTGTCTACTTAACGTCTTGTGTTTGTTTAGTTTTGATTTGTTTTGTACATTTATTAATAGCTAAATGTATAGAAAATGTATTTTTAAATTTAGTTTTACTCTTACCTACTTGTATGACAGTCAATACTGTCAAATAAGACAGTATATAGACAGGTTTATAACATCTCAATAAATGTTATAAACCTACTGTCTTATTTTATTTTTAATGGATATAAAGTCAAACGTAAACAAAAACAAATAACCATTAAAAACGAAACTTGCGTCAATGCTAATATTTTTGTTATATTTGTTCACAGGAAGGAGGTATGCGGGCTCAGAGGGTTCCCGCTACCTTGCTTCTGTTGCTCTTCGCAATAGAAGCTTTGGACGCCAATAGAAGAAAACAGAAAGAAAAATTCATACCAGCAGCAATCAATATCTGCGACATCAGTGATAGAGACTCCAAAGTACACTGTTACTGTGAACTCAGTCAAGAACTTAACGAAGCAGTAAAGACAGAATGCTGGGTTTTTAATGGAGGCATAGAAAGGACAGATCCACTATGGACAAGTTTCACATCACAGACAAATATCGAAACTTTGGCATTCAATGTCAGGGCAGACGGTGGTCTAGACTTTGTACCATCAAAAGTATTTAGATACCTAAGAAAGATAAAACATTTCAGTATAAAATACAGCTCAATTCATAAGATAGAGAGCTACACATTTGTAAATATAACTTCAGTTCAAGAAATGACTCTGACTAAGAATCAGATAGTTCATCTTGGAAAACATTCATTTTACAATTTGCCGAATTTAACTTTACTTACTTTAGATGAGAACAGAATAGTCGAGCTGGAAACTGAGACGTTTTACGAGCTACCAGCTCTTCAGAAATTATATCTTACTAGTAATAATATTAGCGTCATACATGAAGGCGCATTTAAACACCTTGTAAATTTAATTGACTTAGAACTTGATAGAAATAATGTAAGCGAACTTAAGAAAGAGTGTTTCTATGGTCTTGCAAATTTGAAACGATTAGACTTAAGAAGAAACAAGTTATCCAAACTGAACTCGTTTACATTTACCGAGCTGTGGAACCTCCAGTCATTGTTGTTAGATTATAATGAAATTTATGTTTTGGCCCAGAGGACGTTTGATGGATTATCGCAATTAAGGAAGTTGAGTTTAAGCCATAACAAACTTGTAACTTTGGCCAACAGCCTATTTGAAGGGGTCAGGGGACTGTCCGCTTTAGATTTAAGGCATAATAAATTAAAGAGGTTTACTTTTGAAAATCTTCATCCAATTTACGACAACTTGAAGAATCAAAACAGCTACATATATCTTGAAGGTACGTATCTTATTTAAATCTACATTAAGATTTTAATCTCCGCAAATGTCTTAAGTTTAATTACCCAAGTTAATACCTATGAGAGCGTAGTGTCACATTGACGATGATAAAGTTTAATTATCGAATAAAAATCAATTAGTTAGAACAGATGGTACTGTTAGAAGTGATCATTATTCCAATTAGGGAATTAATTAAAGCGTCAATTGTTACAGGGAACGAATTTCCGTGCGATTGTCATCTCGCATGGATGCATAAGCTACGTCACGAGGCTAAAAGTGTCAAAGTACGAACATCTCTAGAAAATTTCATTTGCAAATTTAACGTGGAGCCATCATTAAATTCACACTTTACTTATTTTGAAAGAAGTGTTATTGGATCAAACAATTTGTACGATACCGATGACAAAGGTCAAATAAGAGATTATTCGGATAATCCAGATGATTTTTTTCAAGACGAAACCGACGAAGCTTACATTGATGAACCAAAAGCTACCAAGGGTGAAAACGAGAGGACATTACTACAGATACCGGTAGAAACATTGCCGTGCCCTCAAGACGTAAAAAGCGTAACCGACAGGACTTATACCTACCCATCACAAAATGAAGCAAAAGATTACAGAAACTTAATCCAATCGTCAAACGCGATGGCAATAGACTTGAATTTCTCCTTTCTTCTATCTTCATTACTAATATTAAAATTAATATGGACCACTTTGTTGTAAATAGTAATACAAAATCAAAAGTATATTATTTATGTCTTTGTACTCTCAAGAAGAATATTAAAAATTCTTTTGTTTGCAAGGCTCCATATTTTCATGGAGAAAATGATTCGCTTACAACCTAATGTAAATATGAATAAAAGCATGAAGTACAAGAGAGAATATCAGAAGGAACACATAATTCTATTTGAATTCCAAAGACCTTATGAAATTGTAAATATAACATTAATCTATGTAAAAATGTGATATAAAATATAAGTATAATTATAATAGACAATGTCTTGAAATGTAATTTTTATTAGTAAGTACCTTTTCTAAAAGAAATTTTCTCTTATTAAGATTTTTATTTGTACATTGTTGGGAATCTATTGAGGAGTTTATGTAAATACTTGACAAAAACTGATTGTAAATAATAAGATTATAAATAGTTATTAGAATACATTAAAAGTAAATATAGAAATGATTGCACTCAATCCATGAATACCATGGTAACGGACACACTATAAAATTCCACTTGGCTATGTCTTTATAATATTATTACGCCATTTTATAATAATAAGTTTTTAACATTTTAAAAGCATCTACATGTTAATTCAAAATAGATAGGGTGATATTGATCAGAATCCATTTATGTACAACATAGTTTATATAGCCGTAGTTAAAGCTCAGAACAATAACTTGTGGATTGCAGAAGTATTTATTATCGTGAACACTCACATATTATGTGTGAGTATAGAAATGGCAACGTAACTTACAAGAATCCGATAACAGTAGTGCAGGGTCGTGCCGTATGATAACATCGATCAACTACGGCCGAGTTGTGTTAGGAAAACATTGTTACGATATTTCGCATACTTTCCTTCTATGCAATGCTCCTACTACAAAACTTGGAAGTTAGTTTCACAATAAAGTATGTAGATTATGAATAGATATTTGCTATTAATGTAAAAAATAAGAAAAAGGACAAGTACATGTAGTGCTAAAGGAGAAGAGGGAATGCGACGTAACTGACGAAGATGCCGAGGATAGAGCGAAGTGGAGGAGAAATGTAAGGAAAGCTGACCCCACCACCATGTGGGATACATAGCTGGGAAGAGAGAGAGAGTAAAAAATAAGAAAAACTTTCAAGTTACAAAACTAACATAAATAATGTTTCAAAGTCCAGTTGTTGAACTGAAAATCTCAAAACCTTTATAACAAAGAAAATCTCAGGTGTATACGTAATGAATATGTCAGAATCATGAGCGTATCTTTCACAAAAGGGTTACGACTAAAGAAATCAATACAACTCACGTCCCGTCCGTTACCGAGGTATTCCTATTTCCTTTATTACATAATACGATTTTATTTCTAGCCCAGGTATTTTGTGGGCTCGACCAGTGTTACGCGACCGCAAAAATACCGTTTAATTAAATCACTTCATTCAGTAAGGTTGTACATACAATTATACTACGAGTATAAGTTACTTTTCTGTTAAATGTCATACAAGCTATATCAATGAAAGGTAATGGTTGGTGTGCTAATTTTAATAAAATGATCCTTGTGTTAAAATAGGTTATTTTACTTATTTTAAATAAGCTGTAGTTACTATTTAATACAGTCAAATATGATATTATGATATCAAAATGTAGAATGATCACTTTTAATGCAGTAAACGGAGATTGTTAAATATATCAACTAAACTCTTCTAAGTGCCATGACGAGAGATCCCATGTCGTTTACATAATAATATTACGAGTAGATGAATTGATTTTTCAAAAATATTGTGCAGTAAGTTATAAGTGAATAGTTGTGGTATCGAAACTACGTTGTTTCTTAACGCGTGGCTGTCAAATTCACTTGAATGGCCTTGAAATATGCGACCTCTTCAATAAGATGTCTTACGAAAATTTAGTTAATGAATCATTATTGTGTGTGCTAAACGTGTGAAGCTGTATATATGACGGTAATATGCTTTCTACAATGCCATCTAGTTCTAAAAGAAGCAGATATTTTATAAGTAGCTAGCTGACCTATGCCCACTTCGTTAGGCGGCGAAAAAAAACGCATCACTTTTTTAAACATATTTCATTACTGCTCTACTCCTATTAGTCATAGCGTGATATTATATAGCCGATGACACTCCCCGATATAGACTATTCAACACAGAATTTATTTTTTAAACCGGTTCATTACATTCAGAGATTACCCCTTTACAAACACACAAACTTTACCTCTTTATAATACATTTAGTGTAGATAATGAACGGTTCATAGGACAAAAGACAGTAAATATAAAAATAATAACCATGGTTTTTAGGACCCCAGATAGCAACGTACAAACAATTACCCAATAAGTTATCGAGACAGGTAATACCGGAACAGCTTTTAACTAAACTCATAAACTATATAATTTATCGCAAAATAACGTTCAGAGAAATAGTTACCGCTCTATTTTGGAAGATGGCCAATCTAGTACGAAGAGTATCAATTGAAAATAAGTGCCTTTTTTAAAATACAACTAATAAATAGTATTTCAATTCTTTTTATTGTTACTTTATTTGCTGAAATTGCACTAAAGTCTTAGTTATAGTTTACTTATTCTTCTTGAAGCTTTTTATTGTCTAGCTATTTTTTAATTGAACTACTTTTCGGAGACAATTAAGATGGAAATATGTTGATACTGTAAGCTTACTTGATATTGCATCGAGCTGAATTGGTACAGCCTTCTTAATAGTTTTTTTGAGAAGATTATACTGTCTGAATAAAAATTACTGTCTCTATTTCTTTTTATTGAACTGTGCTTTGTTATTATGAGCAAAATATTTATGTTTCAGTATGTAACAAATTTTTTTTTCATGGCGTTGTTTATAGAACCTAGTTTTGTTGATTAAAATAAAATAAAAAATGATTTTATTTCTTGATAATGCATTAAATGGTCAAATCTAATTGAAACTAACTAGCAATCGTAACTTAATTCTCGTAAATTTGTCACAAATTTTTCTTTAGCTAGTTTCTAGTCATGTATAAATAATCTAGTTGCCATAAGATTTATAGACCGGGATTAAGTATATCACAAGATGGGATATAATTAAAAAATAAACTTTAATGACACTTTAAGCACAGGCTGAATTACACACGTTTAGCACGCATCATTATTACAAAGTCGTCCGTGTGGTGAAGGACGTCTGAGTGGTGACGGAGTAAGAATACAAGATGGCACCACCCCATGTCATCCCATGGGTGTCGTAAAAACCGACCACCCATGGAAGAGATGGGTGGTGACATCTTGTATTCCAACTCCGTCACCACAAAGCTTACAGATATGATTACTTTTTATTATTCCAGGAAATCATTAATAAAATTAGTACACCATCATTTAAATAAAATTCATCTCTATCATAGATTAATATAAGGTATAAAAAAGTAAATCCTACGACGTCACTTTTCTTGTCTAATATATTTTGTACTCAATTAATTTTCATTAATATTATATAAATGAAATGTAAATAAATTATTTGTAAAGTAATTTATTAATTTAAAAATAATTTCATTAAAGGTTGATGTTGGAAGATTTTGCGTTTTATTTTTCATCTGCTCTGGGGAATGCTTTGATTAAAGCCTTATAACTAAGTAATAAAACTTAGCTATGCCAATGAATAATGAATCTTTTGTTCTCCGTCATATTAAGATCGTCTTAAACAATTTTAAATAATCTTATCAGACAACATGAAAGAGAGACGTTATTTGAATTTTAATTAAGGTATATTAATACATGTTTTAAAATTTCATTTCAAAGTTATGTATATCAATCTTGGAGACATAATAATATTATGCTTGTTAAAATAGTTAAGCTGCAGAAAAGGCTAATTATGACTGTATTAGGTTACGTCTGTACGGGTCGTCCTGGAAAGACCAAAGCCCGATTTACACGTCGACAAGTACAGTAGCGAGTTAAGTATTTTTTGGCGAGTTAAGTACGAAGTAGCCCCCACTCTCGCGACTCGCCAACTTAACTCGCCAAAAAATAGGATGAAGATCAATTTTAATTAACTTAATCAACAACTTACTACTTAACTCGCTACTGTACTTGTCGATGTGTAAATCGGGCTTTACAGAACCACCTCATTTAGAAAGGGCAAGTGCATAGCACTCCGACCTGTCAGAAATGTATGAATGTCTGCATTCTGAAGCAAAGCAGGTTTGTAAGGATCCTAGTACATGACCCTGAGTAGTATCTGCCAACCCCTATGGGAATAGTGTGAGTTTAGGTATGTATGTAAAAAAGTGACTAGTGAATAAAACACGGCCACCTGAATTAAAGAATAACCAACTGCCGGCGACTACTACAAAACGGCAAATTCAATACTTGTATATACTTACATGTCATACACGGTGTGGTAAGGTAAGGTATAAGGTATCATCAATCATCATCATAACAGCCCATTAATGTCCCACTGCAGGGATGGGCCTCCTCCCATGACGGAGGGATACTTAGCCTACTAATACCACGCTGGCCAGACGGATTGGTAAAGGGATTGTTTCAAGTTTTCCTTCTTTTTATTTTGTAAACATAATATTGGTATAAGTTAAGGTTAAGTGTATTGGTTTAATCGTTGTCTTAGAATAAGTAGAAGAACGGCCTTACATAGGCGGATTTACTAGGAATATTAAACGTCATTGCAGAATTTCTTATGTAAAAATTACGCAGTATTGTCATGAGTAAAACGAGCATTATCAGAAAAGGAACATTCCAGGAATTGAGTCTTAATTCAAATTCTAATATTATATGGGTATACTATCTTGATCATCACAACAAAGTGGTTTACAACTGCGCAAAATAGAATTTTACAACTGCGCAAAGTGGAATAATTATTCGAAGGAGGCCTATGTCTATCAGACGATGTCCAGTCGCTGGAATGATGATGATGATGAACATGATTGATTGTATTCATCGCAAAAAAAAATAAGTATTTAAATAAGTTCATCCGTCTAGTACCCTTATTACAAGCTCTTCAAAAATGGGTGGCGAAATGTGAATGTATGAGAAATAGATATTAAATTATTATACGTACATTAAAGGATCAAAATATGGTAAGTTTTATTCGAATATATTAATACGAAACAAGAATGTAAGTAATTAGTAGGTAAAAATTTGGAATTTTTAGATTTCTACGGATATTGATTACGTATTAAAAAAAAGTAAATAAAAGGGAAGTAATTTTCTGTAAACCAAACTTCTGCTTTAAACATCTTTCGTTATTCACTCATAAACGTCATCTAGTTATTATCATCATTCTCCACACAATGCAGCAATTTCAGCGCCCCAGAAAACCAGACAGAAGAGTATTATACAAAGACTGGAACATTGTTCGCACTCGACACGGGGAATCTGATATTACATAGTTTCACAAAGGCCTACTGATTAACTAAGATAGTCCAATAGCTGGGAAAACAATACGGGACGAGAATGTTATTAGCCAGGAATAGGTAAAGCTTAGGAGTTTTCAGGTTTACTAATATATGAAATTAAACGTAATAATAATAGGTAAACGGCAATTTCATAGGTAAAGACCTATTATTACGTGCGTACCGTACCTACTTATATGCTTCGGAAGCGTGGCGATCGCGGTAGCGGCTGCAATGCACGAGGTCGCGAGCTCGATTGCCACGCAGGATATTTTTTACAGTTATTGTAGTTTTCCCATCCATCACTGTAAGAGTCCCAGTCCCAAAGAGATAAATAAAAATAAAATATTAGTTGTAAAATACTGTTTATTATAAGATGTAGTCCCTACAGATTCTGATAGTTTTTAAGGAGTCAAGCAAATATATTTCTAAGTGCTTTACTAAATGGCCAGACAGGGCATTTGTCAGTTGCGAGTTAAAAGTTTGTGTCGTTTCCAATCATTAATGTTTTGGAATAAAGTATCTTATCAGAGCGTGGAAAATGGTTAAAAAAAATTATTGGGACATGTTTCTATTTATTTAACTTGTTTTAGTTAAGCAATTTCTGCATTAAAGGGGACTTTTGCAAACATGAAATAAACTAATACAAATACAAATATGTTTATTTTTCACATATAAAGTACAATTCCACTTCCCGACTAATATACATTATTATTATCCTTTAAAATAACAACTAAAATTTGTAAGTAGTATGGTGAACTCTGGTATCCAAGAAAAGATTTAGCTTGTGTTATGAAAAGACAAAAAAAAAATACCTATACAATTATTTGTGGATATCACGAAAACATTGTCCTGCTTTAAATTCGTAAGGTAGTTGACCTTTACCAACACCGGCGCGTCAACTAGGCAAATACATTTAATAAAGTATTCGTATAATTTGTTCGATCGCATCGATATGAGTTGTCAAATTCTCTAACCTATTGTGTCACAATTTGACAACTAAATGTTAACTTAACCGAATTTTTAACGGTTTTAAGGTACGAGAATTGACATGCTTTTTAAAAACAATAGCTCACTTAAGTTTAATACCTTATTTAGTTACTGCAATATTAACCCTTAACAACCTAGCACCTGTTTTTGTCACACAACCACCTAGCACAGGTCTGTGAGACACCGGAACAAAATGATTCTCATTTTTTAAACTGTGAAAGGTTATTATGAATATTGAGTTAAAAGTTTATTAGAAACATATTAAACTATTGATTAGGAAAGAATGGCACAAGATAATATCAATAGTTTATAAAAAATCTTAATTGAATAATAAACAATCTTATTTTTTTGATTACAAAGTAACATATTTGGAAGATAAGACTTATTACAGTAATCCCACGAGTGGTTACTTCTTTGTACTTTTTTTTAAGATAATTAGGAATACATAAACATAAAAAACATCAAATTATCTCAAATAAAATAAAACTTAAGCAAAATTGCAAGACCTAAACATGCAGTTTTTCAGTTTTTCACAATTAATATAAGGTTTATGTGAGCATTTCAAGCAAATAGGTGCTCTGCATTCGAAACACATGTACTGTTTTTTACTTTTTGTTTTTGTAGTAACAAGAAGAACAGTTTAACATACTGTTAGCCTTTATTTAGCACTATTTCTTGAAGGAATTACTCTTGGAGTGGTTCCTTTGTTGCTGTCGAGAACGCGGCGAATAGGCATTCTAATATCACGTTGCAATTTCAAGTTACTTGCATGGCGCTCCTGATCTGATGATATTTGATCAAGTGTTTAGTTTATTTCGATATACTATTTTCACACTTCCTCTCTCCTGCACTATATTATACTATAGCGGTGTTGATGGAAAGGAAGAAGGGGTAAGAGGACAAGCTATTGCGCCTTTTACAGAAAAAAATCCTTTTAACGAGTTTTTGATTGCACTTTAGATACCTTTACATATCATCATCTTCAGAAACAAACTGATCAAGAACTGTCAAAGATAAATCAGTTTTGGGCAGTACATTTATGTTGTTTTTTATTTTAGTTGTCTTTTCATATTGTGAGCCTGACTCGCAACTGCGTTCTAACGCTTCCTCTAATCATAAATCTACATAAAAATCACCCCATTCATCATTTGGTACTGTTTCGTTGTTCTTCCTTATTAATAAAAATCTTTTTCCAACCCCCGCTCAATCTTTTTTACATTGAAAGTCATTTTTAAATAAAATAAAGAAAATACTCCATTGTAAAATAGTCACGTAACCACCTAGCAGAGGTCTCTCAGACCCCGGGCGAAAGTTTTTTACTAACCAGAGCAAAACTTACGGACATACAACCGTGGAAAGATCTTGTGTAGCTCTGAGAGGGGCTAGGAAAAGGTACCGGAACTAACAGGTTTATACAAAACTCGGGTGCAATAATATTCAAGTTTTTATATTTGGTGGTGTCTGTCAGACCTATGCTAGGTGGTTAAGGGTTAAAGTACCTAATACAAATTATAGTTTTTTTCACGAGTGTCAATTACAAATTAGCGCAAAACAAATGAACGTGGTAAATTTTGATAAAGCCTTACATGTAGATAATTGCAGGTTGTAATTCACTTCACATAAACCTAAAAACCACATATCCGACTGAAGATTCGGGCCACAGCTACTGACTGAAGGAGAATAATTTGGAAAAACCTCGATGGGTTAATGGATTGTTATGGGGTTTATGTCAACTCTTTCTTCTTTTGTTTTATCAAATAATGATAATGACTTATAAATATTTTCGTTAGTCGCTTTAAACAACATCCAAGAGATTCTGATAACTATAACATATCTAGCTAGTGATAACTTGAGTTCTCATTACGCTACTACACGGAAAATCTAGATAAACATTTTACCACACGAGAGCCGTGTTTAAAATGGACGGTAATTTTGATACAACTGTGCTAAGTATAGTTTTTAATGTGTTGAGTACAGCTGCACGAATTATATTAATATTTTCGCTTATATTTTCTCAGTCGTTTTCATAAATGCTCATACCGCTAGAGTTGGTATACGGTAATATCTTATTAGCCATTCTTGCTTCTTGTTCGAGCTCATGTACGGCAAGGATTGTCTTCTCTTTTCATTTTCTCTCTCTGAAATTCTAAAAAGTCAATAAATCGTATTCATAAACCCAAACAATATTATAATCCCTAACAGTGGAACTCATATTACGACTTCCTAGAATTTAAGAGATTCTACAGTAACCATTCCTTTCTGAAAACTGAACAATCTACGAATCTACAGAACTCAATTATGATTAAAACGTAATTAACGAGCTCTTCTAACAACAGCTATTTCGAAACCCTATTAACATCGAGAATAATAAATATGGATTAAGCTCATAAAGTGCCATCAAAAACCTTATATCTCATTTTGTAGATAACACATGAAAGGGTTCAAGGAAACCTTACACAAAGATGATAGCTGAAAGCCTCATACAAAGCTCTATGAGGACACGTCTAAAAGTTTTTACTACCCCCAAAGGGTGAAACTTTAATACCGTTTTAATTAGTTGGAAGTCACTTCAATGGAAATAGTGGAATACTCATCACAGTTGTCTGTGTTAGTCTTCATTTTAGAGATCAGAATTATAATTTGTTGGAATAGAAGTACTATATTGTTAATGTCAATTCAATTCATTACTCAAACGAGTTGGATGACGGAAGGATAGTATTTACTACTTACTCCATATTCATGTCCTTAGTATAAAATTAAATAAGCAAGTAACGTCCTCCTCTTTTAGATTCTGATAAAAGATTTCGAAGACTATCAATAAAACAGTTGAAATGCCTTTTTAAAGTCTACACCCCACACTGATAAATTAATTTTATAAAAACTTTTTACTTTGATCAAAAACTAATTTCGTTGTTGTATTGCAATCGTGAAGACTATTAAAATTAACCTTTCTATCGACAATATTTCTTTTAATGTAGACCGGTGTGCGATGTAATTCAACGAATCCGTAAACTGTTATTATTCTCATTTAAATGTTGTAGAATACCCTATTAACAGTGTAGAAAACCCGTTAACACCAGTTTAAATTAATTACAAGTTCCGGGTTCTCATTTTGTTAAAAATTGATTAACGAAAACATAGACGTAAATAGAGAAAATGAACTTACTATAAAAACAAATACCTACAAAAAACAAAATCCTATAAACTTCTCACAAAAATAGTCGACAACACAGTGATTTCAGTTTTCCAATATTCCGTATTTTTACAAAACGTACAAAAACGGAATCTTTACCGGTGACGGGCGGCTTAATACAGTGAGCAACCTAATTAATCCGGCTCGGAATACAGTCTCTAAATATTGCGTGATATACACGATTCGTCTAGAATTCATAATGATATACGTACATCATAAGACCTGTATGAGTATGAAAAATAATCTCATGATGTTTGCCAAAGGTTTTCCAACGGGAGAAAAGTGGGCTCGTCATAACAGCCCATTAATGTCCCACTGCACGGACGGGCCTCCTCCCATGACGAAGGGATACTTGGCCTACTCATACCACGCTGGGCAGACTTATTGGTATAGGGTTAATTTCGAGTTTTCCTTCTTTTTATTTCGTAAAGATAATATTCACGGAGAGTCCCTTAGTCGGTTTTTACAACACCCATGAGATGAGATGGGGTGGTGACATATTGTATTCATACTCCGTCACCACACGGAGAACGGAAAAGTGGGTTGAAAATGCCAATTTGTAAGAATCTAGACACTCAGTGGTCTATGTCTACCCCTAAAAAGGGTTGAGTTCATTTATTTCTGTCGTCTATGATATGTATTGTATGAGGTAGATTGACATATACATAAACTACGTATATTATGACAACCCTTTCTAATAAACCGGTCTAGTATATGACAAAATTGAGCCACAAAATTGCTATACATGTGACAAATAGGATCGCAAATGTTCGTTGTTGGGTAACAAAGGAATACCAACGCATAGATCATAAAGGACTATCATTTATTATGCTAACATTATTATCGTCTCTGTACAAAATAAGAATTCCAACTAGTTGTACTATGTGCATGCAAATGCTTAGGAATTCTTTATTAAATAAGTCCCTTTGAAACAATATGAACGTTACAAGTACCGTTTAGAAAATATATCACGTTCTAGAATAAGACATTTAAGGTCAAGCTAAAAAGCTGTCGATCTATGATATTAAATCGTAACAAACAGTTATGGGGTTTCACAACTCAAAGGAAAAATAAACAAAAGTAATATCGTATGCACAGTTTGTCGCTTTACAGGCTATGGGAACCTTTTAGTTATTAAGACATATTATGGGGCCACTTGTTGCTGTTGTTTTTGTTAATTTGCGTTTTTTTTTGTATTTTGATCTAAAAATGGTTTTGTGTACAAATTTAAAGGCAACAAGGCAATGCTATCCGTAACTTTAAAGCTCTAACAAAAACTGATCTAGCAACGACAATGAAAAAATGAATTTTACCACTTATTCCTTTATCACAAAAATAAGCACGTACTGAAATATAATTAAAGTCAAGTAGAATAAGGCTGATCAAAATAGTCAAACAAATGTTACACTTTCTAAACATTTTTTTTTATATTATCACAAAGATAATTCTAAGGAAATACATAACTAAGTCTCCATAGAAATATAGTGCAGACAAACCTTTACGCAGACAACGTCTCAACGGAATCTACTTTAAAAGCTTCATGTTAAGCTTTAAGAAAATGTTCTTGTCCAATTTTTCTTCATCAAATAAGTTATTCAACTTATTGAAGTAGCGTGTCGCCTTCAAACGAACAAGCCATCCTATTACGTCTCCGGAGACTCGTAAAACTCTACTAGAAGATTAAATTTAGATTACAGAAATGTGCTGTAGGTCCTAACTATCTACTACTAATAAAATTGTTAAGGGAACATTCTCTTTAGTATGTTTATGAGGATCGGAAAATAAAGAAGTTGCTTCGTCTGTTATTTTGTTTGTAAATGATACTAATACGCATGTTAGTTAAATTAAAATGTTTTGTCAGATCTACAAGAAACGGATTCATTGAAAATCTAGGCAAAATATACAGTAAGTAAAAAATATACGTATAAAACAAAATACCTATCATAATAGAAACATGGATTCAACTTTATAATTATAAAAAGTTACTATAAGCAAATGGAAGTATTTGACAGCAATGTATAAATCTTCCACCTTTGGAACTTTTAGAGGAGGCCTATGTCCAGCAGTGAATATCCATAGATTGATATGGATGGATGGATGGTATAAATCTTGAGTCTAAACTAAACCAAGCTGGTTTGTAAAGATCTACCATTAAAAATATAAACATAAACTCACGCCTCTTTCGCATGAGCGGTGGCAGAAACCACAGAGATCCTTACATAAAATCTTGTGTATTTAAATAAGTTTAGGTATAGCTAAATATACAATATTATTTGTAATTTAACTACAAAGCAAATAACGCAGTTATTATTAGCATTTTCAATGCATAGTTGCACACGTTAAGCTTTCAGACAATAATTTAAGTTTATTATAGGGTTTTGTTATTTTATTTTATACACAGAGGAACTCCAGCACTACGGATTAAATGCTAGCTGCTTTCACAAACACGCAGTTATACGAAGGAGGTAAAAATAAGTTGAAAATATTAATTATAAATAAAATTAAATGCAGTTAATTATAAGTACTTAAATAATTTTAACACATACTGTAAAAATAATTGTACACTTTCTCAAAATGAAACGTTTCTAAAATGTACACGCCATTATTCATGACTCAAAAACGTGGACATAGATTACCTAAGTGAAATCACCGAGTGATGGTGACTGAAGTTGAATAGAGCTGTCATAAATGTTTACCAAGATTCCTACACGCGTCTTTTAGAAGCTCTAGTTGTTCACCCAGAAAATACAAAGATTCCTGTTAATCACATTTTTTAATTAAGTTATTTAATAAATGTGGAGTAAGAATACTATGTCACCTCCCCATCTCATCCTATGGGTGTCGTAAATACCGACTAAGGGACTATCCGTGAATATTATCTTTACGAAATAAAAAAGAAGGAAAACTTGAACCCTATACCAATCAGCCTGGCCAGCGTGTTATTAGTAGCCCAAGTATCCCTCAGTCACGGGAGGAGGCCCGTCCTTGCAGTGGGACATTAATGGGCTGTTATGAAATAATATTTCAGACATACGGTGAAAAGGATCATGCGTCTTTTCAAGGGCTGTATTCGTTTCCTAAGAGATTATACAGGACTTGTATTCTTCATGGTTTCTATGGCGCGGCGGTCGCAGTAGCGTCTGCACTCTAGGTCGAGGGTTTGATTCTTGCGTAGGATAATGTATGATCATCAAATTATTTTCTTAAGACTGGTTTTTCTTTTCTTGAGCAAACGGCATGTCGTTTTAATTTTTTTTTAATAAATAATCATTTCAAAATATTTTGAAAATATCAAGCTGAGCAGGTCTAAAAAAGGTCAAATATAGTAAATTTTGTTGTTCTTGGTAAAGTAACTCTTATGATATTGGAGAAGCAATTAATTTTTAAAACACATTAGCTTGAGTGCCCGATACCGGAACTGATAAAAGATTAACGCTCCCTCGGGCTTTAATACTGACCCGGGCAAAGCTCAAACATAACACATAAATAACTACGTCATATTTTGTTCATACACTTAAAGGTATGTAAACCATTTTTAAATGTATTATTAAGTACAGTGGAATTAATGTTGGTTATTGTTGAAGTATCATCATTCCCCTGCCCTTATCCCATTTTTTTTTATTTGGGGTCGGCGCAGCATATCTTCTTCTTCCATCTTTTCCTATCGGACGTCATCTCACAAGTAACAGTCTTCGCAGGCATCTTTGACACAATACAAATTCAAATTCACAATTCCTTATTGTTGAAGTATATGGTGTTATATTTACGCTTTTCAAAGGTTTTTTGTATCAAATAGTTTGAATATGTTTCATTAAATAATTACAGTATTTTTTACGTTAGTATTTAAAAAAAAAAAAAAAAAACTTACGCCTTATTCTTAAGAGGGTAGGAAGATGCTACGGAGCGTCATGTACTCATCATAACAGATCATTAATGTCCCATTGCATTGACTTTGACTTTGACTTTGATACTTGGCCTACTAATACCACGCTGGCCAGGCGGATTGGTATAGGGTTTAATTTCAAGTTTTCCTTCTTTTGTCATGTACTACGCACCTACTTTTGTTTTGTCGACGGCCATACATTATCTTCACACACGTCCATACTGAGGCTACGCAAGTGCGTAGCACATAGCACGCAAAAGGGCAAGTGGCTTTCCTTAAAGTACCTGTTTTTTTTATTAAGTTCCTGTCTTTTAAGTGTGTCCCCTACATTAGCAGACGTATCGTTAAGTATATTTCAATCTCTCAATTGGGCTGCGATGGTAAAGATTAAAAAAATAATATCTTAGTATAATACTATTACTAATAAATATTGCTTTATAAGAAATAGCCTGCTTATAATTGAAGTGACCTTGATCTCATTCATACATACGTAAATCAAGAAGCCAAACTAAATCGCACATAAGCCATAATTCAACACCTTAATACGTACCTATTTAGGCTACACTATAAACCAGAACCCTTCTCATCCGTTAATACTATAATATCCTAACAAATTCTACAGCTTCACATTTAGTACTAAAAACAAGATATATAATATTGTATATAAAGTTTATACTCTGTCGCAATATACGTCACGTAATGTGTTTCTTGAGGAGTACCAAAGTACAGAGAGTTTAAGTAGGATATCTTTGTTCTGAGTATGTCATAAGGTTTGTTTTACAACCTATTTACCTAAATATTAGAAAAAATATAGAAAAACTGCTTATTATAACTACGCGGAAATGTCATGAATGAAATAATCATTATCATCTTCCCATCAGCTAATAAAGAGGCGACAACGGCCTACTCCAAATATTTTCAACATGTGTGCTCCTGTACCTTCTTCGTCTATGGTTACATAATATATATTTCAGCTTTATTAAAAATCGGTAAACTATTAGTCACCTCCGTGTGGTGACGGAGTAACAATATAGAGTGTCGCCAATTCATCTCATCCTATGGGTGTCGTATAAACCGACTAAGGGACTATGGAATGGAATGGATGTAATGGATGGTGGACTCTAGTTTCCACACTTAGTGCAAGTGTGTGCAGAATCCTGCCTAACTTAGCCAGCCTAACTCCGTCCAGAAGCGCAGAAGTTTCCTGGGAACTTCACAGGCTTCGCGGTCCGAGGATTTCATTTCGTTGAGAAGTCACTGCCTCGCATTCCAGGATTACGTGCGTGACTGATTCTTCGGCATTGAAGCATCCCCTGCATAAGGGACTGTCAGTACCACCGGTTAAGTATAGATATTTATTAAGGTGACAGTCGCCCGTAATTGGCCCTATCATTATTTTTAGATTATTTCTGTTGAGCTTGTTTGGACTGTCTGCATTCTGCAGTGCGCGACCATCTTTGGTTCTGTAGCTCTGTGGATCTTTGGCGGATCCAGGCTCGAAGTTGTGAGAAAGGAATTGGGAGAAACGGGTGCGGGCCAACCACTTCCATCTCAGACTAAGAGACTATCTGTGTATATTATTTTTACGTAATAAAAAGAAGGAAAACTTGAAATGAAACCCTATACCAATCTGTCTGGCCAGCGTGGTATTAGTAGGCCAAGTATCCCTCCGTCACAAAAGGAGGTCTGTCCCTGCAGTGGGACATTAGTGGGCTGTTATGATGAAAAGATAACTAATAAAATTTATTTACAGATACATTGCCTGCCAACAAATCACATTCTAGTACACAACTTTTGTTAAGAATACAATGTAAATCAATATAATATATGACAATAATGGGCTGTTATGATGATGATGATGAAAGACAGTATGCTATTGAGACTTCCGTATCTGCAAAGAAAAAGGTTTATCTTATTTTACCTATAAGTTGTTTAGCGATTTTAAAACCACTTTCAACAATTAGCATGAAATCACGTGTAGAGATTTTCTCATAGAAGTGAAATATATGGTATGATTTTTAATAATAATATATTAAATCTAAATTATGAATGTAAATTGTAATAGTTAATATAAAAGTATAAAATGTTAAATTAAGGAGAATCAACGATCCTTCTTTTCAGTTAAACTGCGCAATTAGTTTTGTGAGGCAATGTACATAATGTGTTTTTTTTAAATGCAATAAATAAATGATCCATCCATATTAATCACAAATTAATATTTTACAATTAACGTAAACAAATTAGAGTTTATCGCATAAAAATAACTTACTATCATATCTGTACTGTGCTAAAATAGGTTCTAACGTCTCACAAAATTGCTACACAGTGACATCAGATTATTTTATTAAACGGGAAAGGCGTTTGATGTCTCCCAATTTGGATATGATGTAGGCAGTAATAGAAGAAACAGCTGTTTTATAATCCAATGAAAATTGTACGCGTTCATAAAATTGTCACTAAAGGTAATTTGGTTGCACATTACTACGTTTTATGGCGCCGAGTCCTTCACGCGTAAATATAAAGAAAATGTTTGCTTAAATTTGTATTGCGGAAAGAAAATTAAATGTTTTCTGCGTAATAACGGCTTATCAATGAATAACTGATTATTACGAAATAAACTTGATCGCAAGGACTTTATTGCTGGGTATTTTTACATGGAGTAGCAAAGGTTTTCGCTTCATAGACCTAATATTGTGAAAATGACGTCTACTGCAGGCTTAAGGCCTACGCAGTCCGGGACGGCATGGCAAGGGATTTTAATTTTTACTAATGGACATTTAACCTTACTATTACAAAAATACCACATAAATTGCTATGCTTTAAAATAATGCCGTGGCATTGAAAGGGATTTTATCGCACGGCATTAAAAGACGCGCCACAGGCTCCCGTGGCGGGATGCCGTGGCATAGGCAACGGCATGATCAAACGCAACTGAAGACTAACGGCGCTTGTACACGGTAAGAAAAATCGCCGGGCCTACGCAAGAATTCGTGTCGTTTCTAAGCACGACCTGTGTACACAGCGCCGGCGATGCAAAAGAAAATTTTCTTGTCTGCGCAAGACAAAAAGTGTAAAAGACTAAAACAAGAAAAGACTAAAAGTGTATGAGGCAGCAGGAGTCGCTGAGGCGTGCTTTGTCGTGCCGCGGCACGCGTGGCATCTAAGCGGCCAGTGTGCGCTGACTCACGGCAAAATCCCTTGCCATGCAGCCCCGGTCTGCGTATGCCTTTAATGTGCACTATTTAAATGAATTATAAAATAAACAATAAGACAACATTCGCATTATGACATTTATAAACTATTCAAAGAATAAAACAATGTGAAGTTAAGCTATGTTTTAGGAAAAATTACAATGTTTGGTTATACTTTATGCTAAAGCAAAAGTATTTTTTACTATCTTGGTTGCTCAGCCACATGTCCATTGTCCGTCCTCTTGAAAATGTCTTAGAAATTTTAATAATCAGAAGAGCCCATTAATTATTAAAATTTAAAAATACTAACATTAGTTTTAAGTTTATTGTAACTAACAAATATGGACTTGGTCTGAAATAAATGATTTTTATTTTTTTTATTTTTTTTTATTTATTAATGTCCCACAGCAGAGACGGGCCTCCTCCCGTGACGGAGGGATACTTAGCCTAATAATACCACGCTGGCTAAACTGATTGGTATAGAGTGTAATTTCAAGTTTTTCTTCTTTTTATTTCGTAAAGATAATATTCACGGGTAGTCCCTTAGTCGAATTTTATGACACCCATGGGATGAGATGAGGTGGTGCCATATTGTATTCTTACTCCGTCACCACGCGGAGAGATTTTATAACCAAATATTAAATTTATATAAGCCAACCAAGCCAACGAACATCAATTACTTACGGCATAGAGTTCTCCTTTACGTATTCATCCTTCATCAATTAATACCTGCCATCTTGATCCTGATCTTTATGCTTAGTTCAATTTGTCAAAAACGTTAATATTGTAACTATGGACATCGCATCGATTCATCGTTTTGAGGACCTCTGTGGCGCAGTCGTTATATTACATGGCTGCTACGCAGAGGTCTCGGTTTCGAAGATGTGTTAGGAATATTTATTTATCGCGTGAGTAGAATCGCCAGTACTTTTGTGTTTTATAGTCTATCATTTTAACACGACAATCCTACCGTTATAGTCAAAGTTAGTTCATAAACCTTATGTTTGGATAGCAGATTTCGTAAATGAGACTACATTTTTACCAAAATGTTACTGTACTTTTGAGTTGATACGGGGTTCTGACATTAAGTATTCCAAGTAAATACAGTATTATTGTTTGACTAAAGGAAATATTTTTTAAAAGCGTGATTTTATTTATAAAAAAAAGAAATCTAAAAACATTTTCCTCTTTTCCTTGCATCAAACTTGAAGAGTACAAAGTTTCTTAAATAAATTAAGTTTGATCATAACATATACAAACGGTACAGAATGTTGGTACACAAAACCTCCTGTTTCATTAAAAAGAACAGCCAAGTAATCTAAAAGTATAATTTATAGACTGAAAATGGCACACCGCGAATACCTCAACAAATTATAGCGCTATGTTTGTGGGTTCAACACAAACAGGGGCAGTGTACGTAAGGAAATTGACTCACACAAACAAAACTTGATATCGCAACACCATCATTAAGCGTTTCACAAGCGTAAATTATATAAATAAACAAGTTTTTAAGAAAACATTGTAACGCGCTTCTTTTTAAAAAATACATAAAACAATTTTTCGACCTTTCACAGTTTGAAGACAACGTTTGGAAGTGTAAAATGTTTTTTTTTTGTACAAGTATTTATAAATGTGTAGAAAATTCTTGGTCAATATTTTGATGTTACATTTAGAAACAAAGACTTTCAAGGCATCTGTATAACAGTTTAATCACACAATCATGATCAAAATAATGCAAAATCATCAAATTGATACCTACTCACGTGCGAAAGACATAAATTTCGAGGTTCGAAATCTTTGGAAAATTTAGTTACATAGTTAATCATTATCATAACAGCTCATTAATGTCCCACTGCAGGGACGGGCCTCCTCCAGTGACAGAGGGATGCTTGGTCTACTAATACATAGTTAATAGTCTCATGTTTATTGTCTTCTGTTTAAAACCATTGATACTGAGTAAGAATCTTAGTCATTTTGTTGGTACTAATTTAAGCTAAACTATAATGCAAAGATGTGTTATTAGGATTTTGTCAAAGATTAAGTGCTTGTAGACTGGGTAAAAATATCGTTCTTAATGAACTTTGATCTTAATAAGTATTTAATACAGTTTCTCTCGGTGTTAGAGCTTTAAAGAGCGCGCAGTTAGCATGAAACATAAAGTCCATAGTCCCCTATGGATTTTAGGCAAAGACTACTGACTGACGACTGTCGTAGTTCTTACGGGGAAATGTTTTCAAAGAATGGCAGAAAAATAAATAATTCACAGAAATTGAATTCTCTTTTGAATAATTTCAAAATGCAACAAACGTTAAGCTGTATTCTGAATGTGGCTAAAAAAAAACAATTATATTTCAAAAAACCATTACATAGAAAATCGTCATTTAAAATTCAAAACGCTTTCTAAGCAATTTTGTTGGAACAATTTTTGCAGCGAATTTTTTCAAGCAAATATTGCGAATCCAGCAAATGCATTCACCGTGAATGACAATGTCAGAAATATTCTGTGACATCCTTTTGTACGAATTCCTGCTTGTTTAATACCGTGCGGTACCGTTTTCGTTGGGAGGTCTAAAATAGTTTAACTTTCGTTAACATTCCTCGATTAGCGGTTTTTCGTTCGGTGCCCTAAATTCTGGTTACAAGGAAAATCTCTGTAAAGTTTTGTCGACACAACTTTGCTCGTTTTACGCTTTTGTAGAAATTTGATGTTCTATACTTTGCTCGTATTACGCTTTTGTAGAAATTTGATGTTCGATCATAGTTTCAGTTACATTGTTTCAATATTATTTATATCAGTTTACTTTTTCTTGTCTGATCTCTAATGTGTATAATATTCATATTATACTTTTTACATTGTTTATGTATTAAAAATCATTTTGGTTTTAATTTTTTTTTTTAATCTTTCCTACCACTAAAAAAAAAGTTAAGTGTTTTTATACTGACAAATCTAAGTTCAATGATTTCTCGTTCACAACTTATAACATAATTATTGCTTTGCATAGCTACTAAAGAAAATTGAAAAAAAAATTAATGCAATACATAGTCGTAGATTCAGTCAGAAATATTTATCACACATTTTATTTTCCTAAATAAAGATATCGCATTAAGATGTAATGGTAAATAAGATTTTTCTTTGCAGATACTACCTCTTTGTTTCAATACCAAAATGAAGGAATTCGATTGTACTCAAATAACCGTGTTCAGCGTGTTATGGTCGTTTCGTATGCAAAGCTTATTCTGTACTCTTGTTGCGATACTGACTTATGACATTTTTAGTGTTCAGCAGTTTTGGAATTTAAAATGTGTTCAGCGACTTTTGGGGCTGACTGTACTTATTTTTAACTCCTCCCACTTTTATAAAAGTCTGTTCACCAAATAGATCGTAAACTTTAATGTTTAATATTAAATTTTCTCAGAAAACATTGGTGCTACGCATTGAATGTCGTTTGGGTTTATTTTATAGTTTATAATAACTTTGAAAGTAAAATTTATTTCACGGATTGTTGGCGCTTAGGCTGCTGTCTCGGATTAAGCGGGCAGCGATGAGGGACCGTGGTGGCAGCGGGCGGCGCGACGGACGCTCGTTGTCTGCAACGCCCCGCTCGTTCCCGCGCCGCGCCGCCCGCTGCGTTCGAGAACTGGGTCATATAAATGTACGCGCCGCGCGCCGCCGTCACCGCCACGCTGCCCGCTAAATTCGAGGCAGCGGCCTTTTATTGTTTCAGATCTCATTTTCTTTATGACAATTTTAATGGTTGCGTTGGTGGTTTAGACTTTTGAAATGTTATAGTACCTTCAACGACAGCTAACGTTTTAATTGTATATAAGTTAGTTCATTAAATTATTATTGCTATTGTCGTAAAACACATTGATATAATAAAATAACGAGACATATAAACAATAAATAAAATTCTGAGATATTTGTTTATGTAGTACACAATGTGTTGAATCAATGGATAGCGCACTGTTCAGGAATAAGGACAATAGTTACGAGAGCCACAATGGTCTGGCGGACACATATTATATACAATACGCAGTAGGTATAATTTGTTAATTGATATAGGTCCTTCTCGTAGACCGTTGCTACCTAAGGAATTAGAAGGAGTAGTAATATTTTTTATTCTATGTCGTTCATTACGCGGAATAATTAATGTTCCTAGATTACAAAAGTAAAACTTAACTCAGCTCATAACAGTTGCTTTATTCATTTAGAAAATCCAGTTAATAAGACGAGTATGTAAAATGGAACAATTCAAATGTATTATAAACACTACACTCCATAACAAATGTTATTATTAGCCTACTTTATAATATTAACTCTGTTTATGTAAGCACGTAATTCTAATAAAGTTATCATGCATATTAAACTCTACTTACTCTGTCATGCAAAATGGAAAACCACAAACAGAACACTCGCGATTCAAATAAACAAATAAATATTAGTTCGTCACAATATCCACGCATCGTAAAGACATGGGAACAGGTGTCCTTAATGTAGAAATATGCTTCAACCAATTTTTGTAGACCTCTTCCTCAAACCTCTATATGTTTATAACTAAGATGATTTAACGGTTGATGAGGGTTAAATGAGAGACCAAGTAATGGTGGATAGTGCGAAATTTACTCTTAGGGACGGAAATTAAGGGCGCACCAAGGGTGAAGTGCGGGATTAGCTGAACACAGATTATTGGAATTGTTTGACTTTAAAGCCGAAATTTGAGCTCTTTAGTTTCGTGAATACTGTTGTTAATTTAGAATTATGCCTTAGCGTTATGTTCATTTAATGCTGATTTTGATTTCGTATTGGAGAAAATGGTTGTTTTGATTAGTTGAGTTTCTGTATTAGTTTATTGATTGTGTTTCTATAAACAGCTAGTTACGTTTTAAAAGGGTTTCATTTTATTTCAAAGTTAGTGGAGCTTGAAGTTTTAATTATGCGGACCTAGAATATTTAGAGTATACTACATTATTTATGTTGGAGAGTATATAATTTAAGTTTAATATTTATAATCATGACGTATTGGCCGACTTAAATACAGAAGAATATATTTTGCACTCTACTTCAATACAAAGGTGTACTACTAAAAGGACTAGTAATAAACAGTCGATAACTCTGACAAAGAAAAAATAATTGCCACAAAATACCACACACAGATCCACTGAGGTATTTTATCATCATCATAACAGCCCATTAATATCCCACTGCATGGACGGGCCTCGTCCCGTGATGGAGAGATACTTGGCCTACTAATACCACGCTGGCCAGACGGAATGGTACAGGGTTTAATTTCAAGTTTTCCTTATTTTTACTTCGTAAAGATAATATTAACGAATAGTCCCTTAGTCGGTTTTATATTATATTATTGTGCACTCTGTTTTAAAGAGAAAGCTAGAGATTTTTATATAGGTAATTACACTATCATATTTTCAATTGTAATTTAGATAGTATGTTTGAACTACAGATTAAACAATCAAGTTTTACTTAGTCGGTAGAGGATATCTCAAGCCAACCAACGACCTATTTCGTATTGTTTGAATTTCTATGAAACACATCAAACGCCCTCACGCCACAGGCTAACACCCGGCTTGGGGTACGCCATGACAAACAGCCGGCCAAAAAGCAAACCAGGCAATGGGCTTGTGATCTGTAATTTATGGAAATGTGTGGAGTAGTCGGTCTTAACTATGGAACGTAGATGTTGAATTATTAAAGATTTTGACAGCTTTTATGGCTAGTGGCAGAAATTAGCGTAATATCTGGTGGAAAAAGTCAACCGTTTGTAAAATAAGTATACCATTTTGTGTTTGGTCTATGTTTAATTAAATCTGTTTACTAATGATCGTTTCAACAAAGAATTACAATGGAGGGATGGGCTACAATTGTTGTTATACAGGGGCGTTAATGAAAATATTTTTATTAGTTGATCAGGAATACATAAAGATAATGAAACAGAGCAAGTTTCTATTGAATCGTATCCATTTTATTTTTAGAAAATATTTTGTAGTTTCAACCGGATCATAGATGGCGCTTTTTATAAACATACATGGCGTTACGTGGTATTAACCTTACTTTAAAATTTGGTAAATACAAATTTAGGAATATAAAATTTAATAAAATTGATAAAGGGGTCAGTATTAAACTTAAGCACTTTTATTATAATATATAACTGATTTTGTAGCTGTGATCCGAGTTTCAATATAAGTCCTACGTTCTTAAATGATTTATTACAATTATTTCAAAGTAATTTATTATAAATTAGGTAGGAATTTCTTTTAAAAAGCATCCCAACAAAATAAATAAAATTAAAAATCCTCAACAAATTCAAATTAAACGGAAGTAAACAGCCAACATCACCATTAACCTTAGACGCCATCAAAAGGACACTAATACTCCACACACAACCTAATGTGGGTCATCAATTAAAGCATTACTTCCCTTATAATACACGAACACAGTACCTGAGTATAACACACCCCCCTTTCCTTTCCCCCCTCCTCGACGAAACCCTCTAAGCCGCCCCCACCGAAGTGCCATTAGGCTTGCTGTAATCCTTTTTTGTTTAGCCGTGCCTTAGACTTTGAATACACTTAGCCGTTTCAGGTCATACATGTGAGTTCTTTTAGGATTCTTGTAAAATCGTAAAGTAGTTTACCGTAATGTATTAGGTATGTATGAAGCATGCTTTTATAAGTTTTTCGTAAGACGTATATTAAAAAAAAATTATTAATAATTTTGGACTATTAATAAATTTTGCCTCCATTGAAAAGTATATAAATATATTCTTTCTTTATCACCTTCAAACATAATGTTAATAATGACCACTATTTTTATTAACACCTACCCAATTATTATACATTTTTATACCTTTACACAAAAACTGTTTTAACAGTCAGCTAATGTTATTGCCATTACTGTGCCCATTAAGTTCATGCCTGCAAGAGGTAGCTTTTTTCTCTAGTTAAAAATCAGAAGCTGTATTTAAAAAAAAGGACAATGAAAAGGTAAGAGTTTTCACAGATTAGCCAGTACTCCAGAAAAATATGTCACTACCTCAATATAAAAAAGGAGATCTCGGTCGTAAAAATTTAACTACTTGAACAGCAAACTTTTGTGATCGATAGTAATATGTTTATTTCGGTCACGGCTGTGAGGTATACGAATTAGATAAGATACGATCCTGTTCTGAATCGTAATGACCTCGTCAAATAAACCTAACTAAAGATATTGAGTAGGAAGTTTAGGGATGTCACTTACAAAACATGTTTATGTAGTAAGTACTGTTACATATAAATACTTATTGGTATAATGTGGGTACTTGTATTACGCGGCACTATAGGACAATGACTATGACAGTTGAAAATATACGCTTGAACCTAACATACGTCTATTATTTATCAGTGGCGACGAGGATAACGGTTAATAGTCAGTGCAATTATAAGTTATAAGTATTACTAGTGACAATCAAAAATGTCGATAGGCAAATTGCGAGACTTTGATATCAAAACAGGAAATTGGTGTGCGTACGTCGATCGTCTCGAAATGTATTTTGTTGCAAATAAAATAACGGACGATTTGAAATTACCGACGCTTATAGCGATTATGGGTGAGCCAGCGTATGAGCTACTGTGCACTTTAGCAAGCCCGAGAAAACCATCCACTATAAAATACAACGAGGCAACGGATTTACTGCAAGCACACCTGCAACCGAAACCTTCAGCTCTCGCGGAGAGATATAGATTTAGACAAAGGCGCCAAGCAGTGAGTGAAACAATAGCGGATTACGTAGCAGATTTAAAAAAGATGTCGCGGTATTGTGAATTTAAGAACAATCTAGAAGAAAATTTGAGAGACCAGTTTGTGTGCGGGTTAAGCAGCGACTTTATACGGCAGAGGCTATTCGCAGAAGACAGCCTAGAATATCAAAAAGCGTTGATATTAGCCAAGACTCTGGAGGCAGCCGAGCGGGACGCCGGGGCCGTAGAGGGAACGCGAGCTCAAGATTCCGATAGGGAACTGAGCGAGAAACTACACAAGCTGGGATTTAACAACTGCTCAGCGTGGGGAGGTAGCGACCATAGGTCAAATGACTGCAGGTACAAGAACTATGAGTGCAGTTATTGTGCGAAACCAGGACACTTAAGAAGAGTTTGTAGAAAGAAAGAACTGGATAGACGCATAAAACCTACGAATTCAAATCGCGATGACAACGGCGCGCGCGGAAGGTCACGCAGAGGACGCGTGATCGGGTCGAGCGACGGCGGAGCGGGCGCTTGGCGGCGCGGTAGCATGGCGCGCGGCAGCGGTCGCAGCGCGCGCGGTACCGGCAAGGTCACCGGCGCGGCGCATTGGCTGAGCGAGCCGACAGCGGCGGAGGACGACTCGGGTTCGGAACAGGACGTACATAGTGCAAGCGAGGAACCGATGTATCAAATGTCACTAGCAAGCTACAAACCGGTGTGTATGACACTTTTAGTAAATAATAAAGCTTTAGCGATGGAAATTGACACAGGATCTGCATTGTCATGTGTAAGCAAATCTACTTATAATAAAGTATTCAAAGAGTTGCCTTTAAAACACTGTAAACTTAAATTGAAATTTTATGACGGCTCTGTTATTCAACCTATAGGATATTTAGAGACTACGGTACAATATAATAAAAATATAAAGAAATTAGATTTATATGTTATAGATAAAGGTACTACTAGTTTACTAGGAAGACAATGGCTATCAGAATTAAATATTAAGATACCTAAATTTACGAGATGTAATCATATAAGTGTATGTAAAAATAAGATGTTTAATGATATTATTTCCAGACATAAGAATCTGTTCGATGGCACATTGGGTAAATACAACGGTGAAGAGGTCAAGTTATGCGTGCGGGATGGGACCGAGCCAATCTACTGTCGCGCGCGCCCCGTGCCTTACGCGCTGCTGGCGCGAGTCGATGCCGAGCTAGACGCCATGCTGCGGGCGGGTGTCATCGAGCCCGTCGAGCGGTCCGACTGGGCCACTCCGCTGGTTATAGCAAGGAAGGCGGACGGAGGAATACGCTTATGCGCAGATTATAAGGTGACACTTAACAAGGCTTTACTGGTTGATAGGTACCCTGTGCCGAAAACAGAGGACTTATTTAGTAATTTAAGTGGTAATAATTATTTTACAAAACTTGATTTGTCACAAGCTTATAATCAATTAGTTTTAAACGAAACATCCCGGAACTATACAGTAATTAACACACATAGAGGTCTATTTAAATACAACCGACTAGTATATGGCCTCTCTTCCAGTCCTGGCATTTTTCAAAAGTTTATGATGAATCTTTTTCAAAATATACCGGAAGTAGTAGTATTTTATGATGATATATTAATAAAAAATAAATCGCTTGAGTCACATTTAGAAAAAGTAGAACAAGTGTTTAGTATTTTAGAGAAGAATGGTTTAAAAATTAAAAAGGAAAAATGTGAGTTTATGGCAAGTCAAGTAAAATATTTAGGTTTCATTATAGGCAAAAATGGAGTAAAGGTCGATCCAAATAAATTAAAACCGATTTTATCTATGCCCGACCCTACCAACGTATCAGAGTTAAAGTCTTTCCTCGGAATGGTTAACTTCTACGGCAAATTTATAAAAAATTTGAGTATGCATATAACACCGCTATACGAATTGCTTAGAAAAGGGAAACATTGGCATTGGACTAAGACACATAAATTTGTATTTAATAAAATTAAACAGCTTTTATGTAGTACGGAAGTGTTGACACATTTTGACATAGCATTAGAGAGCATAGTGACGTGTGACGCGAGTGCGCGCGGCCTGGGGGCCGTGCTGGCGCAGCGCGGGGCCGACGGCGCCGAGCGGGTGGTCGCGTACGCGTCGCGCGCGCTCACTACCGCGGAGGTACACTACAGCCAGATTCATAAAGAAGCCTTAGCTATCATTTTCGCTGTAGACAAGTTTCATCAATATCTGTACGGCCGAAAATTTACACTACGCACAGATCATAAACCACTGGTCACTATTTTTGGACCCCATGCAGGTATTCCAAACACGGCGGCCAGTCGTTTACAACGGTGGGCTATTAAACTATCGGCTTACGATTTTAATATAGAGTATGTTCGTACAGACAAAAATACGGCAGACGTTTTGTCTAGGTTAATTAGCAATCATAAAGAAGGGGTCATTAGTGAAGAATTAGATACACCGGAACAAACGTATTTACATTTTGCAGCAGAGGCTTTGTTATTAGATTACCGAACATTAAAAAAAGAAACCGCTGCTGACAATATATTAAATAGAGTAGCTAGATATATTAACGAAGGTTGGCCAGTCGAGATAGAAATAAAAGAGTTAAAACCATATTTTAATCGTAGAAACGAATTATATACAGAGCTGGGGTGTATAATGTGGGGACATAGGGTAGTTATTCCCAATATTTGTAGAAATAAAGTGATCACAGAACTTCACGAGGGTCACATGGGCATAGTTAAAACGAAATCGTTAGCGCGTAGTTACGTGTGGTGGCCGGGCATCGACGAGGCACTGGAGGCAGCGTGTCGCGGCTGCGCGGTATGCGCCGCTGTGGCGGACGCGCCACCCGCCCACGCGCCCAGGCTCTGGCCGTGGCCCGACCGTCCATGGAGCAGGATACACGTAGACTTCTTAGGACCAATAGCCGGCCTTACATATCTAATTGTAGTCGATGCACACTCCAAATGGATAGAAGCCATTAGCATGGCTAGCACCACAACGCGAGCAGTAATAAAAGAACTACGTGAGATGTGGGCGAGATTTGGCTTACCTAAACAGTTAGTTAGCGATAACGGCCCTCCATTTTTTAGTGCGGAATTTAATCAATTTTTAAATAGTAATGGTATTGAACATATTTTTTCGGCACCGTACCACCCAGCCTCTAATGGAGCCGCAGAAAATGCAGTTAAAATTTGTAAAAAGAACATTAAAAAGGCTATTAAATCGAAAGCAGACGTACATTCTACGTTGTGCCGGTTTCTAATCGCCTACAGAAACACACAACATTATACAACGGGTGAAAGTCCTGCCAAGATGTTGTTAGGGCGCAGCTTGCGCATGCGATTGGACTGCTTAAAACCTGACCAGAAGGAATTAGTTAAAGCTCGTCAAGCGCGGGTAGAAGCAATCTCAGGTGGGGTAATAAGACAATTTAATTCAGGTGACCCGGTATGGTTTAGGGAGTACCGCAGCTTGAATAAGTGGACGGCAGGGACTGTGATAAAGAAAACCGGTAGTACAGATTATAATGTTAAATCGGTTCAGGGCCTCGAGGGGCATAGACACATTGACCAATTAAAACCTAGAACAATAGATATAATGAGTAATCAAGTAGATAAAGTATATAGCGACTTTCAACCAGTTCAGCCTGTTAAAAAGTGTCGTCCTTCTTTAGTATATCCCACAGACAACACTCTAGCGATTAACCGCGAGCCGGACGATGTTGGCTTAACAAAATCTTCGATGCAGGACACATCCCGCACGCAAATAGATGAAACAGTTACCATTACAGCTGAACCATTGTCAACGTCTAGCGAGCCCTTGTATGTACCCAATGAGCAGGAGAATCGTAGTTCTAAGATTGTTGCTAAGAATCAAACCAATACTCGTACACGCTATCCTGTAAAGAGATATGGTTTTGATGACTATTTTGAATAAAGAAAATATTGTATGATAATTTAGAGGTTGTTTAGTAAATAAGTTGTGTAGTATGTAAGTAGTTTAGTAAGTAAGTTTTTTAGTAAGTAAGTTGTTTAGTAAGTAAGTTTTGTAGTAGGTTAGTTATTTGTAATAATTAAGGGTGGAGGTGTTACATATAAATACTTATTGGTATAATGTGGGTACTTGTATTACGCGGCACTATAGGACAATGACTATGACAGTTGAAAATATACGCTTGAACCTAACATACGTCTATTATTTATCAAGTACCTACCTACTGTTATTGAATGCTTAATAACGTTTGTTTGTAATTTTGATTAGATAACACACGATTTCCATTAGGTTTACATAGTGTTACAGATGCTATGATTAGGGATACTATTTCAAATTTAAACTAGACATATCAAAATTCAATTTGTGTTTAATTATACTTCTGGTCAATTGCGAATCTGGTGAGTTGAGAATCTGGTCAATTGCGAATCTGGTAAATCGAGAATCTGGTGAACTGCTCCTGAGGGTTATAATATTATTTGGTACTTTGATACATTGAGATTGAGCACAGGTTTTAATATTGTACAGACAAGGTTTTTGACCTTTAAAAAATACCAACGGCAACGTATGGATAGCTTCCTTCTAGTTTACAGCTCATTCATATCTTCATCAATTTGTTCGTACATTTGTTGATACCTGAAGTTGATTAAAAGTACCTATGCAAACCAATAGCAACATAGTCAAGTTATTACACAATACTTCCTTAATCGAAATATATTTTATCAATTCCTTGTAAAACACTATAAATTTCACACTATCCCACTTTAAATTGTAACAAAAATATTATAAAATACAAACTTCAAAGCGTATAAATGCACGTATTTCACACCCAAGTAACTTTAGTCCCGACGCGTCTGTTTGCAAACGATTCCAACTAATGTCAATAGCATGTAATGGCATTCAAACATAAAATAACACTGTTTATTGTTACTGTATATATTATTCAGTTTGCTTGCTCTTTCACTGGAAACTCAATGGAGACATTTTCACGGTTAAAATATAGTGGGAATTGTTCGTATTAGAGTGAAATTTGTAATTGAGTTAACACGCCTATAGTTTATGAAGAGACTTGTATTTATATACGCATGTATAATGAATTATGTAATCTTATTAAACTGTAGTTGTTAGTATGACATAAATTAAGAATCTTGTCATTTTATATAAATAATGACTGTTCTGATGATCTTAGGATCTTACTTACTGCTAATGACTAAAAAATGTTTTCTTCTTAAATTTGAGAAATTAATAAGGCCTGAAAGGCAAATATATATTTATTAAAAATAAACCAAAACCAAGAAAATCTAGAAAGGACACTAATACTATTTGAGCTTTCTTTTATTCTAGTTTACAATATTCTTATAATAGCTACTATCGCATTCCAGGACTGTCCAAAATATAAGGCGTCAAAAGTACCATTACTTGACCTGACTTCTTCGTAAATGGTCTCATGTCAAACACCATTACTTAAATGAGATTGAAAAAGTTAATGTGACAGATGTGTGACATGTAGGTTTTTCAGTAAAGTACTTATCTTATTGAATCTCGCTTAAGTTTTAATAAAACATATTATTTAGGTATTTTTTATTGCAAGACATCGTAGAGCTGGTGTTACCTTACCTACCGTACCTAGTGTTTAGAGGAGACGTCTGTTGTCTGGTATGTTAATGATGATATTATATTTTATAATATTGCTGATAAATAAGGCTACATGAGTAACAGGGTTACATGTTAACACTATCAATGTCATCACGTTCAAAGCCAAGGGTTAAAACTAAAATTAAATTTAATCATCGAATGTTTCTTATTTTGCTATCTTAATTACTTCTCCATAAAAGCAAAAATATATTGTTTCTTAGTAAATTCTGTAGTTAAAATTACCTCCCTACGAGTCAAATGTAAGCTTCAAAGACTTTACCCACAAAACCAAACAATGTTTATCTCAAAGCCACAATAAGTTTATTTTCGTTATCTAGCGTTGATACATAACATAGTTTCTAGCTTCTGACAAACTTGCGAAATGTTTATTTTTGCCTTTGTTGCGGGTAGATAAGAGTTTCTACAATGAACTTATTTTAATCACCACCGTGTGATAGTTTACATCTAGATCACAATACATTACCGGTTCACTATGAACCTTTACATAGTAGCGTTATACTTAGCCAGTAATGTATTCAAAGACATGGATTACGACAAATTTTCCAATCGTTTAATAGTAAAAGTCCACAGTGACGGATGTACGAATAGAATTTCTCGCTAAGAAACTTTATCTCTTAGATTAGTCGACTAAGTCACATATATTTTAAAGTTCGATAAGTACAATTAAAGATTTTATTGATAATGAACCTTAATAAATGAGTTTTCTTTATTTTAATGGGAAAAGTCGCATGACACTAGTGCTATTAACATGTATTTGTTCCCTGTCTCAAATCATGTTGGAGACTTTTATAATACACTTATCACTTGGTCGATCATTAGTTTTCAGTGCTAGGTACATAATATAATTCTATCCGTGTTGACGGCTATGCTGTATTCAGATTATTTTCGACGTTCGTTAACGGTGGTTATCACTTCTTTTTCTTTCGTGTCAAAGGTGTCGAATAACTCAAACGGTTTTAAAATAATGTGCCGCTTTAATGGCATTTGGAGTGGCAGCGTAAAGATCAGCCATCGTACATCGCTTAAGATACAAAGGGTACACTAGTAGACGCGCCATTGATTTCTCTAGATTGCCGCAGTCTGATTGAGCATGACAAGTGTCTCTGAATCAGACCCCCCTCCCACCCCCCGAAACTTGCACACATAACCTGTTTCACGTCTGCTACCTTAATACAATAAAAAAAAACAAAACACTGTAATACAGTTTGTAAGTACTGCAGTATAAATTATTAAAACATCTTAAATATTCTTTCCAAACTTATTAAACTTAAATATTCTTTTAAAACTTGAAAGTAAACCCTACACCAATCCGTCTGGCCAGCGTGGTATTAGAAAGCCAAGTATCCCTCCGTCATGGGAGGAAACCCGTTCCTGCAGTGGGACATTAATGGGCTGTTATGATGATGATTCTTTCTAAAATAAAAACAACATCTAGTATTATATCATTAACTTACAGTAACATTTTGGCGTATTAAATTTGAGTAAACATTTTACTTGGACGAGGGTTTCTGGACAAACGTTACCTTTCACAATAAAAGCATTGTAGACCGCAAACAATTTTATCGCGTAATTGAGGTTGGTTTGGATAGATAGATTCGTAGAATGGCTTGAGAGTATGAAAAGAGACATTCTATAGAGTTACAAAATAATAAAATTGTTATTACAGATAATAAATTAAAAGTGCAAGCTTGGAACTTAATAAAGATTATGTAATATAAATCAATAATGTCGCAATTGGATGCGGAAGGCGCAGGACCGTGTTCTGTAGCGCGTAATGAGAAGAAATTATTTCTAAAATCAAACTCACCACAATGAAATTGTAACATCTTTGAAAACGTAAAACGTTACGTATCTAACACCACAAGTAACCAAAGCATGTAAAACTCTGAATATGTGAACACAATAAATCCTAAAGAAAACAATTTGTAGTTGTAAAAATAAAACAATATCAGCGAGCTCAAGTGTGGGCACTCTAAGCACGCCTGGAGATAACTCGAGTGTTTCGCAAACAAAATGTCGCTCTGAAACAATTTCCAGCCTGCTGCTAGTAACTATACTGTTGGGTACTTCACAACTCTTCAGAGTTTAACATTTTTCACTTTGGCTTTAGAGGTTAGAAGTTATGCTTTCTCAATATCCATACAAACTTACTTACATATTTTTTTATGCATGATGGGTAGGCGGAGACCACTGAGCGCGTAGATCTTTACAAAGCAGCACTCTGCCACCCGCTTTTAGCCCTTTAGGAGCCTTCGGCTTGGTGTGTCTTTGTAGAACTTAATACTAATATCCAAGATCAAACTCACCATGATAATGTATTACAATTATAATAATCCTATCACTGAAGAAAGTAAAATATTAGACGTAATATCACAAGTAACCAAAGCATGTAAAACTCTGAATATGTGAACACAATAAATCCTAAAGAAAACAATTTGTAGTTGTAAAAATAAAACAATATCAGCGAGCTCAAGTGTGGGCACTCTAAGCACGCCTGGAGATAACTCGAGTGTTTCGCAAACAAAATGTCGCTCTGAAACAATTTACAGCCTGCTGCTAGTAACTATACTGTTGGATACTTCACAACTCTTCACTGTTTAACATTTTTCACTTTAGCTTTAGAGGTTAGAAGTTATGCTTTCTTAATATCCATACATACTTACTTAAATATACTTACTTACTTTTTTATGCATGAGGCAGATTTACAAATCAGCACTCCGCCACCCATTTTTAGCCCTTTAGGAGCCTTTGGCTCTGTATGTTTTTGTAGAATTTAATTTAGATCAAACTTACTATGGCAATGTATTACAATAATAATAATAATATTCCTATCACTGAAGAAAGTAAAATATTAGACGTAATATCACAAGTAACCAAAGTAAAACTGTGAATATGTGAACACAATAAATCCTAAAGAAAACAATTTGTAGTTGTAAAAATAAAACAATATCAGCGAGCTCAAGTGTGGGCACTCTAAGCACGCCTGGAGATAACTCGAGTGTTTCGCAAACAAAATGTCGCTCTGAAACAATTTGCAGCCTGCTGCTAGTAACTATACTGTTGGATACTTCACAACTCTTCACTGTTTAACATTTTTCACTTTGGCTTTAGAGATTAGAAGTTATTCTTTCTTAATATTTATTTATACGTGGTGAGTTCAACGACCTCTGTGGCGTAGTGGTTATACAACACGACTGCTACACAGAGCTCTCGGGTTCGATTCCAGCTCAATGCAAATATTTGTGTGCATGAACATGATTATTAGCATTGGTCTGAGTGTTTCTATGTATAATTTATGTATGTATTTACAAAAAAAAAGTATTTAAGTATGTTTATCCATTGTCTAGTACCCATAGTACAAGCTCTGCTTAGTTTGGGACTAGATGGCGTTGTGTGTAAGTGTGAGGAATATATATAAAACATCATTTTATATTATATTAGCTGACCCGTGTCCACTTCGTTGGGCGGCGAAAAAAACGCGTCCGTTTTTTTAACATATTTCATAACTGCTCCACTCCTATTAGTCATAGCGTGATACTATATAGCCTATGACACTCCCCGATAAATGGACTATTCAACACAGAAAGGATTCTTAAAATCGGTTCCGTAGATCCAGAGATTACCCCCTACAACGTCACGAACACACAAACTTTACCTCTTTATAATATTAGTATAGACTAGAGGTGTCAACTACACCTATAGTTGGCACCCTAGCTTTCGCTCGCGGCAAATATCAGGGACAACCCGAATCACCACAACTGAAGCTGAAAAACGCAGTTTTAAGGGCAGAATGGTAACAAAGGTAGGTACTTTTAATACACATTATTATTTGTTTTTAATTTTAATTAAGATTTTTAAGCAGTTAATCCAATATTTTCAGATTTCCAATTAAATACTGTTAAATAAAGATAAAACCTGAACTCAAAAAAATTATTAAAAGAGACTATCAGATATCGTATAATACTGCTTCAGTGAAACCGACAACCAAAACCCATTTCTAGGAACATTTTAATTAAAAATGCACAAAAGAGATCTCATTCCTTTTTATTATTTATAGTTTAATTTATTTCACTGTCTCGATTTTATTAAAAAAAAATATCCTAGTCCATGAGCACTTTGGTGAAAGATCTTTTAAAAAACATGAAAATAACTTACACAAAGAACAACTACGATCAAGACTATAATATTAAGTGAAACACTTTTATTATTGGTTTTAAGGGTTCATTATAACAGCCCATATTAATGTCCCACTGCAGGGATAGGCCTCTTACAGTTACGAAAGGAAACTTGCTCTACTAATTCAACGCTGGCCAAACGGATTAGTATAGACTTTAATTTCAAGTTTTTAGGTTTTAAGCGTTAATTTTATTAATATAGCTATTTTAACATCTAATAGCTGTTATGGTTCTTTAATAAAAAGTAACAGTGACATAGGGATGATCACCAGTACCATAAAAAGACAGAAATCTAAAGAGGAGGCCTTAGCTCTGCAGTAATACAGTACAGGCTTTAAATAAAATAAAAAATAAAAAAATTCTGTAAATGCTAGTCCATTCATTGAAAATAGCATATAATTTGAAGCAATGCGCTAAACATTTTGTACTCGACATATATTTTCCAACGTCAACAGAAAATGATGTAGTGTTTTTCGATATTTAGAACAACAGCGTTTTGTGAATAGGAATAAGAATTTTGGGCATTATTTAAACAACAAATATTTTATATTTATTCCTGTGCAATTGCTAGGATTATGCTATGTTTTGAAAATAAAATTCAAACAAAATAAGGCCAATTTTTGGGTGAGTATTCTATTTTTTTTACATAACAAGAAACGTATTGACTCTACTTTTGCTTAAAGGTGGATTAAACGGTCAGTGGTGGTACTGACCTAGACGAATGACGACTTCTACTTCTCCTTCCATCACCGTTTAAATTCATGACTTGGGAATATTATTTTTTTATTAAGGATTACTTCAAGCCAAAGACTGTATTCTTTCTACTCCATAGGCAGAAGCATATTATATAATCAAATTTCAAATGTAGAAGTATATTTGAGTCACATTAAGTATTTGACAAAAGACTACTATTTTCATCAACAACACCGATGGATGAGAGTGGCGCAGGATGGCTCAAGGTAGAGATATAAGATGCCTATGTACAGCAGTGGATTGACTGATAGATGGATGGATGTAAAAAAGCAACATAAAGTTAAGTGATTCTTCATTACTAGGTCAATTATAAATCCTTAACAAAATTAGGTAATAAAAACACAATTTCCAATTAAGTTAAATTCAAAACAACATAATTGGCTATTAAATTGTTACATTTTGTAAAATATGTAAACTCATTGGAGTTTATAAGTAACAATTTAATATAAAGCGATTTCCCTTAATTAAATTCTACTGAATGTATTATTTATTTGCGAAACTGAGTAAACATAACATTGAATAAGTCTTTTAAGAGTTGATGTAGGTACGTTCATTTTGAATTCTCTAATATCTCAATTCATTGCAAATAAGTTTTGATTAAATAAACTTTGTTTGCTGTGCAACAAAGTAATATTCTTGATTCTACCTTAATAAGGCTTTGAATATTGTGAGTAATAAGCAAGGAAATAGGTTGCATATTAAAAACTTAAATGCTATTCATTTCAGACGCGGTAAAGTCCTACTATGTCGATATTGCTGGCTACATTAATTATGAAATATTTCCTCGGTTGTAATTATTTGATCAAAACTAACCCGAAGCTTGTTTTATGGGTTCTAGACATTATATTATAATTATTATATAGATGGACACCCAGACTAATAGTAATATTTATGTTGCACTGAGATTGCAAGCCTAAGACTTCTGCGGGGCAGCCAAGAACAAGAACAACTATGTAACAGGGAGAAAATATAATACAACTAGCTGACCCGTGCCCACTTCGTTACTTACTGCTCCGCTCCTATTAGTCATAGCGTGATACTATGTAGCCTATGACACTCCCCGATAAATAGACTATTCAACACAGAAAGAATTTTTTAAATCGGTTTATTAGATCCAGAGATGGGTCTCTGGATCTAATAAACCGATTTTGCGACCTACAGCGTTACAAACACACAAACTTTACCTCTTTATAATATTAGTATAGATATAGATTACTGTAGTGTGATATCGTTTACTTTTTGTTTAACTTTTTTAAAGGGCAACTCACGAGCTAGGGATTAAGCCCAGTGTCATGAAAAGTTTTGCTAACAGAATTTAACGGGAACAACAAGAATTTATTTGTGGATCGCACAAGTAAAGGTCCCTGCATAACACTCGAACCCGCGATCTTTTCACCGAGACAGTTTGCTATGCTCTGTTTGCACAAATTACTACTATTCCAATATCTCAGTCTAGTTTTTCATCATTAAAACTCGTAGCAACTGAAACTTGGAACAGTTAGAGAAGCAATAAGACCATTGTGGTTGCAGATTCACTTTTGAATATTGCTGCAACTTGCTACAGTTCGTGCCTATTTCTAAGTATGCCAATATAATGAATCGGCCACGAGAAATATGACTGAAAGCGGTTTTTATTAGGTCATAAGCGTCGATTACACTAGACTACATGTAGTCTCCTACATAAGGACGTCCTAACTTTTTAGTGTTAGGACGTTCTGTTTACATTATCCTACATGTGATTACACTTGACTACATGTAGTCTCCTACATGATGTAGTTGACTACATGTAGTCTAGTGTAATCAGCGCTTTATTTAGGTGAACGGTACAGTTAAAACAGGAGAGATGATATATAAGATTACAATAATGTTTTGTTTTTTCCTTTATTTACATTACTTTTAATCAATGTAAAAAATGTGGTCTGGTTTTAGGAAAAAAAGAATAAGAATAGAGTATTCGTTCGACAACGCGAGGATTGAACATGAACATCTAGCTCCGTGCGCCCTTTGCTACTTTTAATTGTGACCCGAACAACGTATAAATGTTAAATTTTGACATTAACAACATTAGTTATTTAGTTATATTTACTTTATTTTTATATGAAGACGTTGTACAACCAACAGCCCACAAGCTCTCGCTACCTAAGGCACCTCTCAGTCCAAGAATTTCCTAAAAGTCAACTAAGATCAACTGTTTATCAACCAAAACAAACGGTGAAGGCATTACAATAATAACAATAGATAACGTAAAGCTTCCTTGGTAAACATAATATTGGCTTAACAGAAGCTGGGAACATAATAATATTGTGATAATCTAAGCCATTGCAATATTAACGTTAATCGATTCTCAGTATAACTAATAAACATACTCGTAGTATCGGACTTATGTTAATGGTGTAATCACAAGGTAATCGCTTTTGATGATTTTGGATTAATCTTTTTATGAAGTTGATAGATGTTTTTTGTCTTGTCCAAACATTTTGATTGAGTTAGGATTAAGTTTCGTGATTTTCCAGGAACGTCGACTTAAACGGATTTATGATACACAAAGTACCTCTACGTGACTTTAAATGGGAAAAAAATGTACATACCTACGTAATTATATGTACTTTTGTCTTATAACCCTGTGGCTATACCTAATTCTCACCAGGTTATAAGTCAGACATCTGATCTGATGAATATTATGCCCTGGAGCTTCGTAAAAGGACACGACAAATAAATCATTTGACTAATCGAGACAATTGAAAAATACTGAAAAAAGAACTACTTTAATATTTATTTTCAAAACATTTAACAACATTTATTTATAGTTAAAATATTTACAAGTTCTACCATTAAAACGATAAAATCATTCTACACCATTATGGAATACATAAAATAAATCAGTTTAGCTCACCATAATAAAACAACAACGAATTTATATATGTCCAAACCAACACAAATTAACAATTCAGTTTCGCCAACCATTTGCTAGTACAAATTGTTACGGTTTGACAATCATTTTCCTTATAATGGGTTTTCGCAAAGTAACACCCAATTCAATTCATTACACAAAATTTGTTGTCAGTTTTGTCGGAAGTGAAAAAAGAAGCGGACATTTTTTTTTGTATATTTAATTTGTTAGAATGATTGCTTTTAAAGTTGATCTTTGAAGTATGGTTAATTTATTCTTTCGGTTTAAATTAAAATAGATTGTTAATCATTAAGAATTTTCTAAAACTTGATAGATTCAATAATATCCAAAACATGGCAAAATATAAATTCCACATACGTCTTTTAGGGATCAGGGTACCCTTGAGACGTATGAGACTGCTCCCATGAAAACGGAATACTCTTCGTTGCCCCGTTTTGCATGTTTTTGTGTAAGAATTTTTTATTTAGTTTAACATACTAATTCAATATCACTCAAAAGACACCTAAACAGCTAAATGTTTTCACCGTACGTGATCTTGTGCCTCCCTCATTCAGAATAGACCAATCACAAATACTGAAATTTTCTGTCCTATATAGTATATGCTCCATTTTTTTTTATCATCTTTAGCAACTAACTAACTCCGTGTGGTGACGGAGTAAGAATACACTATGTCACTACCCCATCTCATCCCATGGGTGTCGTAAAAGCCGACTAAGGGACTATCCGTCAATATTATCTTTACGAAATAAAAAGAAAGAAAATTTTAAATTAAACCCTACACCAAACCGTCCGGCCAGCGTGGTATTAGTAGGCCAAGTATACCTCCGTTAGGGAGGAGGCCCGTCCCTGCAGTGGGACATTAATAGGCTGTTATGATGAACTAACTAACATGTTAACCTTAAAAAATCTTGTAGACGAAACACAATTCATTAGCAATACAAAATGTAAGCATTAAATATTTTAACATAATTTTCAAAGAAAATTTGTTTAAATAAAATGGCGGATGTAAAAACATAAAACGACTGCTATATTGACGACGAAATGCTTTTAAATTTCGTATTAAAATCCCTCCTCGAAGACTTAATTATCAATCCATTGTCATCAAACAAAGTGTTTGTGGGTAATTTTCATATAATTCAAAATATAATGTTCTCACAATTTATGAATTAAATATCAACACAGAATATAATAGCCAATCTTCTTGAACAATTTTATTTAGTTAATAGAAAATGGAGCTCTTGTTCAAGGAACTAATCTTAAAGGAAAAGAGAATGATTATTGGAAAGAAAATGTCCAGCCAAGCGAATAATCTGATTAACTTAAGCAGTTATTTTTGTTGTATAAAACATTAAAAACGTCTTTTTCTAAGGTATTTTTGGTATAAATGCTTTATTTTAGACTAGAAAATTGTGTGAACCTCAAAATTGTTTACTAAAATAGGAAAATAGAATAAAGAGCCAACTCTTGGTACAAATTAATGGTTAAAAATGATCTCTTCCTAAATAGACCTGTCCTGTCATTGGTTAAAACATTACTGATAAAACTCTATTAATATCATTGTGACAAACCAATATTATGACACCAATGAGTAAGTAGTTTTTATAGCAGCTTGGTTAACGGCTACGATTTAGCATAATTTCTTTTTGATTTCATGCTTCAGTCTTTACGATAATAGCCAGTTTAGCAATGCAAATCGAGAAATAAGTATCAAATTCCAGTTACTAATAGTAAGAAGCTCTTTAGCTAAATGTTTTAGGATGGAACGATCGGTTTGTTGAATGAACGATATTATACATCGTTAATTAGAGCTTATTAAAGTCACACAAAAACTGAAGTTAATAATTAATAGTAGTTTGTAGATTATTACAATCTACTTTGGTTAGGTCATTTCTATGGGTTTTATGGCATTATCGGGATAATAAATGATTGTGACCCCCAGATACCTTTGTAACCATAGTAGACTATTATTAAAAAAAATATTGAGAACTCTGATACAACAAGTCGCCATGTTAAAACACTTTAGGCAATTCAATATAAACGTGAAATTAACAGTGCTTTACTATTGTTTAATACACAGAATGAAACAAATAGTTATATATAATAGCTTTGTTAGCGTTAAATTATTAGGTATTATAAAAAGCAGTCAAATGCTTTGATTCGTGTGGTGACAGAGTAAGAATACAATATGTCACCACCCCATCTCATCCCCTGGGTTACGTAAAAACCGACTAAGGGACTATCCGTGAATATTATGTTTACGGAATAAAAAGAAAGAACACTTGAAATTAAACTCAATACCAATCCGTCTGGCCAGCGTGGTATTAGTAGGCCAAGTATCCCTCCGTCATAGGAGGACGTCCGTCCCTGCAGAGGGACATTAATGGGCTGTTATGATAAAAAGCATCACAAAGTCAGATACTTACTAAAATGATGACAAAATAACTAACTAAACATTAACTTAAAAACAAACTTCATATTTTTGTGAATAATACGCTAGACAAAATATAATTTGAGTTACAGAAATGTGACAAACGTGTTGAAGTGACTTGGCATCCGTACTACGTACTATTCACAAAGTGAACTATTTCCTGCGTTTTTGAATTCAGGAGAGCATAACGTACCTTGTGTAAGTATGGCACTTAGCTATGTTGTACTTTTAGACATGTCGTATGTCCATTTTGTTGTACAAAACTATAACTTTTTGAAAATTTCTATGTATAAGTATATGTAAAAATATGTTTTTTTTTGTTATAATAAAATAAATGGTTTTAGCATAAACAATTTGTAATGTTTTAGCACTGTTAGTTTTTATTAATCCGTGAATATTATTTTTACGAAATAAAAAGAAGGAAAACTTGAAATTAAACCCTGTACCAATCCGTCTGGCTAGCGTGGTATTAGTAGGCCAAGTATCCCTCCGTCACGGGAGGAGGCCCATTCATCATATCAGCCTATAGACGCCCACTGCTGGACATAGGCCTCCTCCAAAAGTTTTGGAGGCCCATTAATGGGCTGTTATTATGATGACTTTTTATTTGTGAGCTATAACGTCATTTACTTAAAATATTTTTCCAATTAAGGGTTTGGGTTATAGGTATCCAAGACTGAATAGAATTAGTTTGTGAACTTGTTTTTTAGAAAACGTTTAATTCATGTTGTTCTTAGAGTAAAAATTACCCTTCAGATTTGCGCCACATCTATGTCAGACTTTGTTTTCCCAAACTAAAAAAAAATAAAGTAAAATAAAATAAAATAAAACTAAGTTTATCTGCCATCCGAAGTCAGTTGACTTCGGATGGCAGATAAACTGTTCTGCCAAAAATACAGTTTCGATTATGCATGCTAAACTATTTCACACAAGATGCGCTGTTAAACATAACCCATAAGTTTTCTTCCGTTCGTAAAGTACTGCTTACAAAGTACAGAACATTTTTAAATGCAAACTTACAGTCTTCCTGGTTGACATTAAGCAGTCCAATAAATTCACGTACCAAAGTACTAACCTAATTAAATAGTACCCGCAATGCACTCAACGTTTACCAATTTCTGGAGAGACGCCAGAACTAGTTACTTTATCATAATAACTTGTATAAATAAGTATTGGAAATACACTTTTTTAATTATATTTATTTCGTATGAAAATTAACTAATTTTGATACAAAGTTATAAAGGTCAACAAAAGAGGTGCCAATTTCTTTATGATTTTTGTTTGCTTGCAACGTTGGACACTATTTAAATTGACTTATAATTTTCTAATCTATACTTCTATACTAATATTATACAGAGGTAAAGTTTGTGTCTTTGTAACGTTGTAGGGGTAATCTCTGGATCTAATAAACCAATTTTAAAAAGTATTTCTGTGTTGAATAGTCCATTTATCGAGGAGTGTCATAGGCAATATAATATCACGCTATGACTATAAGGAATGGAGCAGTAATGAAATATGTTTAAAAAAGGGACGCTTAATAACATGGGTCAGCTAGTAATAATATAAAAATACTGGTTTTACATTATTCGTTGTTTCAAATAACAATTAATCAATTGTTAAATTAAACCAAGAATAGTTAATGTTACTTATAATTGTTTATAATAATTTTACGCCAACAAAGTGTCTATATGTTTCATTCTGTGAATTAAAAAATAGTAAAGCACTGTAAATTTCACGTTAATATTGATTGTCTAAAGTGTTTTAACATGGCGGCTTATTGTATCAGAGTTGTCAATATTTTTTTAATAATAAGGTACTGTGGTGACAAAAATATCTGGGGGTCACAATCATTTTATTATTCCGATAATGCCATAAAACCCATAGAAATGATCTAACCAAAGTAGATTGTAATAATTTACAATCCACTACAAAAAAAAATAATAATGAAAAACAAAAAAAAAACTTACTTACTCATTCATGTTAACAGCAAAGTATTATATGACTTGAACCGTTTTTGTGTGATTTTAATAACCTCTCATTAACGATGTATAATATCGTTCATCCTACAATCCATCCTAAAACATTTAGCTAAAGAGCTTCTTACTATTAGTAACTGGAATTTGATACTTATTTCTCGATTTGCATTGCTAAACTGGCTATTATCGTAAAGACTGAAGCATGAAATCAAAAAGAAATTATGCTAAATCGTAGCCGTTAACCAAGCTGCTATAATATTGGTTTGTCACAATGATATTAATACAGTTTTATCAGTAATGTTTTTAACAAATAAATAAACAAATAAAAAATATTCACCATCTCTACACAGCGCCATCTGTTTTCAAAGTAAGCTAGGCTTAACCTGCTTGTGTTATGGGTAACAAAACAACGGATATTAGTACTTATATACTTCTTCTTTTTGTAAATACCTACATACATTATATATATAAACACTCAGACCAATGCAAATAATCATGTTCATGCACACAAATATTTGCATTAAACGGGAATCGAACCCGAGGCCTTTGCGTAGCAGTCATATAATATACCGACTGCGCCACAGAGGTCGTCAATGACAGGTCTATTTAGGAAGAGATCATTTTTAACCATTATTTTTTACCAACTCCTTCTTTATACTATTTTCCTCTTTTAGTAGTAAACAATTTTAAAATCTAAAAATGATAAAATAAATTTTCTAGACTAGAAATTATTAAAGCATTTATAACAAAAATACCTTAGAAAATACTTTTTTAATGTCGTATAAAACAAAACTAACTGCTTAAGTTAATCAGATTATTAGCTTGGCTGGACATTTTCTTTTCAATATCATTCTACTTTCCTTTATGATTAGTTCCTTGAACAAGAGCTCCATTTTCTATTAACTAAATAAAATTGTTCAAGAAGATTGGCTATTATATTCTGTGTTGATATTTAATTCATAAATTGTGAGAACATTATATTTTGAATTATATGAAAATTACCCACAAACACTTTGTTTGATGACAATGGATTGATAATTAAGTCTTCGAGGAGGGAGTTTAATATGAAATTTAAAAGCATTTCGTCGTCAATATCGCAGTCGTTTTATGTTTTTACATCCGCGATTTTCTTTAAACAAATTTTCTTTGAAAATTATGTTAAAGTATTGTTTGTTGTTTACCAATTATTCGTCAACTGCACAGAAATCTATTCAGATATTGGTCAACTGTGAAGGACCTATTTAATTTTTTTTTCCAACATATTTAGATTTCAGTCAAAGAATTACCCAATGGCCTGAAAGATTAAAGAAAAATCAATGTCAATGAACTGTTTATATCGTTATACCTTATTAGGACTTTTATCGTTACAATAGATTTCAACGTCTGACGCAAAAAACATTATTTAATACATTAATAATCGGAGTTCTTTGCTCCTTTATCAAAAACAAATCAGGTCAGTGACCGGTCAAACACGAGTATTAGTAATGACTTTGGTATTATTTAATACTTGAGTTTTTTGGTCTCGGTCTCAGTTTATTTTTCACCTAATCTGAATCTTTGTTTGTATGCATAAACAATGTAAACTTTTTTGGGTATTTTCTATGTGTAAATTTGTGTTAATTTACAAATAAAAAATAATAATAACTAGTACAATCTCTGATTAGTTTTGGAACAGGTGGCGATGAATTTTAACAAGTTCAAGAGTTTTTTTTCTACTTCTTGATTTATTTATCATGTTTATTTTCTAATAACAACTCTTTAATGTCTCTCTATATATATCATAACCACTTTTACTAAAGGATAACCGTCCAAATTCGAACTACTAACATCATACTGGATAGAGAAAGGCAGAGAGTTTGTACCTTTAAGGTTTTCTGTCATGTTTTACTTCTTTTATTTTATAGAGGTAATAGTCGGCTTTGATGAAAGTCGTGGCCAGATGATACCAGGTAATCTTACTTCATCACCACACGGAAACATTTACGTAACATTTCATTTTTTGCGAATTATTGTAAAATTAATCCGTGTGGTGACGGAGTAAGAATACAATATGTCACCACCCTATCTCATCCCATGGATGTCGTAAAAAGAGACTAAGGGACTTTCCGTGAATATTAACTATACGAAGTATAAAAAAGGAAAACTTGAAATTAAACCCTATACCAATCCGTCTGGCCAGCGTGGTAGTAGTATGCTAAGTATCCCTCCATTACGGAAGGAGTCCCTGCAGTAGGACATGAATGGGCTCTTATGATGATAATTATGATGATTGATTTTGCTGACATGAAGGAGATCCTGCACAAGCTGGAAGTGGAAAGTGAAAAGCTGGGACTCACTATTAATAGGCAGAAGACCAAACTGATGGTTGTAGATCGCGCAGGCCAACTGACAGCAGATGTCCAAACTATTCAAGACATTGACACTGTGGACAATTTCATATACCTTGGATCCTACATCAGCAACCAAGGAAGCTGTGAACCAGAAATAAGACGCAGAATAGCCATGGCTAAAAACGCAATGACACGACTCCAAAACATCTGGAAAAACCGAGGAATAAGCTTCAAAACCAAGACTAGACTAGTGAGAGCCCTTATTTTCCCAATATTTCTCTATGGATGCGAAACCTGTACAATCCGAGCCAGAGAGAGACAGAGAATAGATGCTTTCGAAATGTGGTGTTGGCGACGAATGCTTCGCATACCATGGACAGCCAAACGCACAAATGTGTCAATTCTTTCGCAACTTGGCGTTAAGACCCGATTGTCGGCCATATGTTTACAGCGTGTACTAACCTTTTTCGGACACATAATGAGAAGAGGGGATGGCAATCTTGAAAAGCTAGTCATTGTTGGCAATACTAAAGGCAGAAGATCACGAGGCCGATCGCCAGCACGATGGTCTGACCAAGTTACAGAGGCCACCTCTTCCTCTAATTTTTACCAGGTGGTGAGATCCACTTCAGACCGCAACCGATGGAGACGACTCGCTCGGTTCAATGACTCTCGTAACCACGATCCTCAGCAATGAGGGACCGATTAAAGAGAGAGAGATGATGATTGTAAAATCCTTTAAACAAAAAATTTTATACGTAGAAGTACATGCAAAAAAATTTATAACCAAAAGAGTTTGTGACATGCCTCACCGTCGTATGTTACTCGGCACAAAGCCAAATGTATGCTTGATCTTGACTGTGATAAATGTATTTTTTTAATACTTAAGCAGATTTATTGTATTCCAAATCATATAACTCAACTTGTTTTAACATAATATTTGTTCGCTTATTTAGTTATGACGTTTTGAGAATGTTCCAAATATGGATTTGCCTTTTGTGACGGAAATATCTTTTATGATAATTATTATTCAACAATGCATGTGATTTCTTCCTGGCTAAAGTGAATGATTGCAATGCCTGAAATAAAATGTGTCTCGGTAAAATTGCCATGCCTAAAGTCATGGGTTCGATTTCTTATACCATAGTCTACTATAAACTTCTAACTTTTTATATTATTTAAACAGTTTTAAAAACTGGCACAAAACTATATACAATATTCCAATAGAAATATAACAAAATAAAGTACCAAACAAAATAACAGCATCAAACCTCAGTGATAATAAACTCAATTTGTATAAAACGCCATACAAAAACAACCTTAAAAAATCGGTAAGCTACCAAATTGACAGTTTCACAAGCAATAAAAAAAGTGAATTGACGGTATCAATATCCATCATGTGGCAACTAAATTAAATTGCCGTTACGTCCAAAGCAAAATCCCCTGAGGCCGCTTCTGTCATCCCCCTGTCTCTACACGGGGACATTTTATTAAAACTGCAAAAACGGGCACCGGCAAACAAGGGTTAAGTACAAAATGATGGCTTTATGCGCGATGGTCGCACTGACGTTACACCGGATTAAGCTCCTACGTGTCAAATATTGACTTTTACCTTCGAAATACTTATTGGAGCTGCCTAAATAAGCAATGAGGTCGCGATTGCTGGCAGTTTATTTTTAATACAGGTGGCTAAACATTGACAAGTTAACACGTTCACTGCGGGAGCTCAAAAACCGTCTCGAATTTGAGTGCGTTACGAGATATAATGAGCCCCGTGAAGTGTTACCTTCATAGTGCGTTACGGGTATAAATGTGCCGCGTACACCCTTATTGCTTTTTTAATCTTGAAGTTACTGAAAATTTATGTTTGGTTTTGTTTTATTTTATAGTCTGATTGATTATGAAATGGGCTATGTTATAGTCTTTTCGCCAGTAGATTTGATAAAAAATTACGAAAATACAAAGAAAACCAATTGTACGGGGTCTGGGAAACCCCGTACCGCACTTGATATAATAAAATACGGGATTCTACTGCCCCGTAACGCACAGAACTCAATTATGTCAATAAAATTATAGTGTTGGGAAATAAGATAAACGATAATTTTTAATTTAAAATATTTATTTCGGCTTAGGAACTTTATTTAAGAACTTAGGGAGGAGAGGATTTGAGCATGTTGGTTTTTAAACATTTTCATCCGACCTCAACCGAACTTTGACAGAGATCAATTGACTTAAAATTTGCATCCGCTTATTTAGTGATAGTTTTAGTAGTAGTAACATTGTCCAAAATTGTGATCTTTGGTTTTTTGAAAAAATCACATGAACATTACATAGCTCGTGATAGGTATGACTAGTACTAGGACTAGTGATAATATCAAGCTCATCTGTTGCGCGTTGCTGATGCCGCTGAAAAACCTTGCGGTAAATTGATTAGGAAGCAGACTGCCGTTGGGATGAACTTGGAGACGACGGAATTTCATCATCCTTTTTAATATTTGACAGTTCTAACATACGTCGCGATCGCTTCATTATCGATAGTTAAACACTACACTACTTTTTTTTGTTTTGTTTTTATTTGTTATAGTATAGTAGCATTCGCATTAAAATATAACTAATATGAACAATATGTTGCGATCACCACTAAAAAAGAATCAATCCTCATCTGATACTAATATTATGTTATCATCTCGTAATATTGAGGATAGCAATCCAAATATCACTACGAGAGACAAACGCCGTCATACCTCTTCATCTGAGAGATATGATGAACTCACCGCATTTAAAATGGAAATGCGTGAAATGCTACAAAACTTTATAGACTCACAGACCAAAAAATTTGATGTATTAAACAAACATCTCGAGGAAGTAAAGACACAAAATTCATCAATTTTTACTACCAATCAGGAGATAGAACATTCTCTTGAAGATATGTCACATCAACTCAGTTCTATGCAATCTAAAATTGATGGATTAGAGAACCAGCGGAAGACTTTGTTATCTCAAATTACCAATATAGATGACAAGTGCGACTCATTGGAGAAATCATTAAAAAAACAAGTACTGAGTTGAGATATATTCCTAGGGTGCAGAAAGAAGACAAAGATGTACTCTTCAACTATATATCCAACCTCTCGAAAACATTGAACATTACCCTGCAGCCGAGCGATATTCGCGATGTATATCGCATACCTAACAGGAAAGATCCTGCAAAGTCAACTGTTATCACTGAATTTTCTAATACTCTAATAAAAACGAAAATTTTGAACTCAGTCAGACAGTACAACAAAAATAATAAAGAAGAACTAAAAGTCTTAAATCTGGGCATAGAGAATGACTCATCTGCTCTGTTTGTCTCTGAATCATTGACTTCTAAAACGAGACGACTTCATTTTCTTGCACGAGACTTTACTAGATCAGAAAATTACAAATTCTGTTGGATCTCAAATGGAAATATTTATATTAGAAAACAGGAAGGTTCTCAATACATTTTAGTTAAGGATGAACTACAACTAAAAAACTTGAAAAAGTCGGAATGACTAGGATCGTTCATGTTTTTAAATACCATCATTTTTTTATTTAATAGAACTTTTTATACTGTTAGTATCATGCGTAGCAACATAAAAATACTACTTAAACCTAATTACACATTTTCACACATTCAACATACATTAAATCTAAAAATACACAATTACACTCTCACACCTTGCATACTAGAATATGCAAATATACAAAATATAATAATTATTATAATTCCACACTCATTACTCATACAAACATTCATACCTAACAACATTTTAATTAATTTCCAATATATACAGAAAACTATTTTTAAATTACAAACATCTTACTTAACAAAACATAAACTTTTCGTATTATTGTTATGTAAAAAAATACTCTTTGCAAAAAATTTATACAATGTTCAAATTTTTAGTATAAAGAACTATGAGCTTCAGTACTCGAATTTTTCAGATTGTTTCAATGTTTGATAAAGACACACTTCTTGAGGATATTGACAGCACGAAACTTACTCACTCTATTGAAATTGATAGCCCGGACAATTGTAGCAAACACTTAGGTAAATTTAGGAATGGATTGACAATTTTGTCTCAGAATATACGAAGCATTAATAAAAACTTTGATTCTTTGTTAATATTTTTACATCGTTTAAACTTCAAACCTGATATTATTGTTTTGACAGAGTGCTGGCTCGATGATTTATTTCAAGGAATTGATTTAGAAGGTTATAACTTATACTACTCTAAAACATACATTAACCAAAACGATGGCATAGTAATTTTCTCAAAGCTAGGTCTCCATGTAGCTGTGTCTGAGCCATTGATATGTGATGCCAACTGTCTGCGTATTGATATTGACTCAATTTATACTATATTAGCAATCTACAGGTCTCCATCTATATATAACATTGAAAACTTCTTATTGTCTCTAGAAAATATTTTTAAAAACTGTAATGGTCAGCACTGCGTATTGGTAGGTGACATTAACTTAGATATTAAAGAAAACTATACTGACCATAGATCTGAAGAATATTTGGGTTTGACTGCTCACTACGGCTATGTGCCTGGACATAATATACCCACGCGGACCTAACTGCCTAGATCATTGTATGATTAAATCTAACTTAGCCTCTTCTATCATAGTATGTCATTCTGATATCACAGACCACAGTACTGTCGTATGCAGTATGGGTTCCCCGGCACCTGGAGAAAATACCAAAAAAACATATACCAAAATAAACTATGAAAACCTACAAAAAGACTTATCTGAAACCAATTGGTCAGACCTCTACGAGATAACAGACGTTAATTTGGCAGCCGGGTATTTTCTAACTAAACTAAAAACAATTATCGACAAAAATAAATCTACTCACTCTATTCGTAGCTCTAATATTATAGTTAAGAAATGGATTACTCCGGGGCTTTTAAAATCAATAAGAATTAGAGATCAACTTCATATGGACGCTAGGAAAAACCCACATGATGTTTTAATACAACAAAAATATAAATCTTACAGAAACACTTGCATAAACATAATACAAAATCAAAAAAAAACATATGAAAACAACCTTTTAACTAACTGTAGTAATAATATTAAACAAACCTGGAAGTCAATTAAAAACATTTGTAATTTAAATAGTCCCCTAAATACTAACGACAAACTTTTGTATTTGAGCGCTGATACTAACGAATCACTAAATACAGTTAATCAGTATTTTAGCACAGTTGGAAATCATCTGGCAGAAGAAATAATGAAAAAACTTGGAATGACAGAGTATGAGTTAACAAACATCACAAGTATCTCTTCTCCAAATGTTTCGGCACACTCACTCTTTTTTACACCTACTGATGACTCTGAAGTTATAAAATTAATAAACTCAGTTAAATCCAGTCAAGCATTAGGAAATGATAATATTAGTAATGATATACTGAAACGTACTAAATGTGAGATAGCAGCACCTTTAACTTACATCTGCAATCTTAGTATATCATCAGGTGTGGTTCCTAACTGCTTTAAGGTTGCTGACGTGATCCCAATATATAAATCAGGTGATTCAGCTCTTCCAGCTAACTATAGGCCAATATCTCTTTTAAGTCCAAAGTAATTGAAAAGGTAGTTAACATCAGATTGCTCAAATATCTTGAGATTAACAAAGTATTGGCTGAAAATCAGTTTGGCTTTCGAGCAGCTAGGTCCACGGAAGATGCTGTCACGGGCCTTGTTGACATGGTAACAGGTAAAATAGACGAAGGCCAGAAATGTGTCGGCGTCTTTCTGGACCTGGCTAAAGCTTTCGATACAGTTTCTCGACCAATACTACTGAGAAAACTAGAAATGCTAGGGATTAGAGGCGTGGCTTTGAAATGGTTTGGATCATATCTTGAGGAACGTAAACAACGTATACGTATAGGAGACTACACAAGTACCTACGAAAATATTGCTTATGGCGTGCCACAAGGTAGCATCCTGGGCCCAACGCTTTTCTTGGTCTACATTAATGACCTCTGCCAACTTAAACTCTCGAAAGCTAGCATCTTTACTTTCGCAGATGATACCGCAATAATATTTCATGCAAAAACTTGGACTGAGGCCATTGATGTAGCTCAAGAGGGTCTAGAAAGAACTGCACGATGGCTACAAAATCATCTCCTCACAATTAATACCAGCAAAACAAAACTTTTAGCTTTTAACGTATCCAAACGATCAGCACCTAATCAGCCCCTTCAAATACGGCTTCATACATGTGGCTCTCGAAACAACCCTAGTACTGTTTGCCAATGCTCAATTATTGAACAGGTTCCGTGCATCAAATACTTGGGTGTAATAATAGATGAGCATTTATCATGGAAACCACAAATTGATGCCGTGACTAAACGAGTGAGGAAACTAGGACATATATTTAAGAAAATTAAATCCATGAATGACCCTAAGCTCAGCCGTATGATATATTTTAGCCTCTGTCAGTCAATTTTGACATATTGTATGTCGGCTTGGGGATCCATAGGAAAAACGCTTTTGATCAAGCTTGAAAGAGCACAACGCTGTATCTTAAAAATTGCCTGGAGAAAACCGTGGCGTTACTCTACCGACTGTCTTTATGCGGACTGTAATCTTTTACGCGTCAGGCAACTGTACATAGCTTCAGTGTTGATGCGTTTCCACAAGCATGCCAGGATCCTTGCTCGACAATCATACAGAACCCTCAAATGGGATCGACCCAGAGTACGTACATCATTTGCACGAAAGCGATTTGCATTCATGGGACCCTTTCTTTATAGTAGATTCTTTGGGACTAACCGTGACATAATAAATATGACACAGTACAAACTTAAAATTGCTATACATAAATGGTTATCAGTCCAAAACTACACTGAAACCGAAAAAGTAGTTAAAGTTGGAATATAATCTTTCTAAAATTTATATATCTATATATAGTATACACTACACTCACACACACACACACACACACACACACCACACACACACACACACACACACACGCACGCATAATTAAATAATTTACCTCCGTTCTTTGTTTCCTTTTTTTCTCTTATTTGCATTTTGTATTATATCCAAAACTATTTGTAACTAAGATACTTAACTCAATTGTAGTTAGCAACGCAATTTGTAAATGTACTAAAGGGAGAAACTGGACCCCACGACACAGGTTATCCTAGTGTGGGGCCCAGAGACAATGTAATCTTATAGTATTTAATTTTATCATATTATGTACCTATGTGTTAAGTAACCACTGTACTAAATTTTGTAAAATAAAAGATTTATTTATTTATTTATTACGTCTTGCGCTAATAACAACACTAATGGTAATGAGCTCACTACCCCGTACGGGAGCACAATAATTAATACGGGATTTTTTAACCCCGTATCGCACTGGAAGGTAATTTTTGTTCTCTGGTCGTAACGGGGTTTGTAAGACCCCGTATAATTTTATTATTTTAACTGTTTCTTTAATCAGCGTACATGAAAAATATATATTTATCTCTCTCATACAGTAAATAGTTTCATAGATACAGCTCCCGCACCAGCGAGTATACTCTAGTTATTTTCGTCCGCACTGGTCATCCAGGCACTGCACGAGGTTGAAAAAACCCCGTAACGCAGTGAACGTGTTAATAAATTCTTCTTTTTGTAATTATTTTGCACCAAGTTCCGTCTACGTGACGTTGGCGTCGCTGTTTTACTTGCTGAAGAAGCTACCATTTAAATGTCTTCACCAGGAATGAGCCAGCCTGACTTATTTTAACATCCTATAATGTACTTCTTTTCAAATCCTGCTGGTTTTTACCAACACAATGTGCAAAGTAGCTTTTAATCTAATGGACGATTTCACGATCCCATCACAGACTTAATATGTCTGTGTTAGGTGTTCATATAACAAATTATTTATCCATTGTAAAAAAGAAATGGATGTTCCCAGCTTGTTTTAATTTTTTAACTTTGTTTTCTCAAACATGAAATAAACAAAAAAAACGGTTTAAAATTCAGTATTTTTGTAGCTACAAAGTCATTTGATGGGATGGATTTAATTACGTAATGGATTGATATTTTTTCAACAGTATTCTGTCTCAGAATAAAAGTTTAGTTTTTATACTCCTTTGTCGTTTTAACTTAAGCCACAATGATTAATAAATGACAATAACAAGGCTCGCAATATTTTTTTTTTACTTTGTCATATTATTATTAAATAAAAAAATTCGAGGAAGCAATTGTTTTGTTAATTTCTTCCTTAAAAATCTAAATGCAAAAATAAAAACAAATAAATCCAAATAGTAAACATTTATTTAGTTGATTCTGTCTCGATTGCGACTTTAATTCTGATTAATAAGAAGTAAAAGACAAGGTACTCGATAGTGAAATATATCATAGAAATCCTTAACCTAATAATAAAAAAATAATAAGTCAAATAATATATATTTTTCAAAATGGAACAATATAATAATCAATTTTACTTAACCAATAAAACATCTCCACTCAAAACTGCTTATAAAATCAACAAATCAGAGCACTGCAGATAAAACCGAGATGCTAGTAAAACATAACACCAGCGCTATGTGTTCGGTACCAATGAAATATTGAATACTGGAATGCATCGCTGACACACTGCTAACCCTAAAATGAAAACGATGACCCGCCATTTTTCTAGTCTGGTTTTGCGAGGGTTGGGCATTTTTATTTTTACAAGTTGTGTGTACGAACTGCACAGAATTTTGGTCTGATTTGTGAAATCTTGACCACCTTATTTTTTGAACCAACTTATTTTTTTTACTTTACTTATTAATATGATTTACACATTACTCCGTACAATAGTAATATTGTCCTACATTATGCGTTAAATTAAATTTTGAATACCTACATAAAAAAATTCTCATTGCTATAGAGCAAGCAGAGGCTTTGCTACCTCTATACAGACTTTCTTATACGAAATTGTTGATCATCACATCAAAATTAAGCTACTCACAAAACAATTTTCTTGATAGTAATCACTTTGCAAATATGTTCTAGGAAACCCGAACTATTATTGTATACATCTATACAGGGAGACAACGCCTCTATGTCATTTCAGTAAAGTTTTAACGAAATCATGCTAAGCTATAAAAACCGTATTATAACCTTAGTTACAACAGCCGTATCAAACAACCATAATACAAACATAAGAGTATACTTTCTAAGTAATAAATACACAAATACACACCCTAAAAAGCATTAACCTCCTTTCAGCACCATGATGTCGAGTAAAAATAAAATTTATAGCCCATTACAAGAAGTATTCTGTATTAACATACGGGGAAGTGGATATTCATACGTTAGCTAACTACCTATCTAAAGTATAAACAAAAATGACTGAGCGAAAAGGCTGATGGAAAAATTGTGAACATTCAACGTCAGAACGCAACGAGCGTACCTTTTTTTGTACGGGTTTTGAAAAGAATTACACGATTTCATACTTCACAAAAGATATTGGGCAATTAATCGAGTAACTTTGCTGAATCAAAAGTCTGAATATATGATTATTGGTATTCGAAAACAATTATTTTAACGCTACAATGAACACTATATGTTTTAGAAACGGTAGGGACACATTATAATAACCCGGTTTGATCCAACATTAAAACACAACACAATTCTTGTAAAAAATATTTTCGTTTGTAGCTAACAGACAAAAAGTACATAAAGGCTTTCGTAAAACATAACCGAGGATTAATTATGGATGTTTATAACACTATACGCGGGGTAGTTATAAAAGTGAGAGTTTGACGACCTCGGTGGCGCGACGGTAGCGCAAGCGGCTCCCGTGCAAGAGGTGTGGGTTCGATCCCCACGCAGGACAATAATTTGTGAGATCCACAAATTATTGTCCTGGTCTGGGTGTTCTATGTGTCCGTTAATTGATGTTTGTAAAAGGTCCCCGCGACACAGGGCATGATCCCTAGTGCGGGAGTTGTCTTTTTATGTACAAGAGTGAGAAAAATCATAAAACTATAGCTAATCAAATTCTCGCTTCAAACGCTGTCGATAAGATGTTTCTGAATTGAAATTAAACTAATTGTATGAAAGTATAATCTAATTTAATCCTTATTAAGAGCATACCCAAATTTTGATTAATTGTTTCAGTTGTTGTATGAAAACTATTTTGTTTCTGAGAAAGATGGCTGAAAATGACTAGATGAAATAGGCAGGGGAGTGGCGCAAACTTGAAAAGGCCTATGTCTAGCAGAAGACCGCTTATGACTGATAGAGAAAGATGTAGAATGCAGCGATATTAGTTTTAAATATTCCGACGACCTCTGTGGTGTAGTCGGTATATTACATGACTGCTACGCAGAGATCTCGGGTTCGATTCCCGCTCAATGCAAATCCTTTGTGTGAATGAACATGATTGTTTGCATTGGTCTAAGTGTTTTCTATGTATAATATGTATTTACAAAAAAAAGTATTTAAGTATGTTTATCCGTTGTCTTGTATCCATAGTACAAGCTTTGCTTAGTTTGGGACTAGGTGGCGATGTGTGAATGTGTGAGGATTATTTATTATTATCTATTTATTTATTTATTAGTAACTTAAGTCTAGATGCTATCTGTACTCGATGTTAAAATGTTTTCATTTTGAAATAACTTCCACCCTGAGAGTTCACAACTTTTTAACCCAACCGAACTTTCTTTAATACCCTGATTATAATAAAATAAAAAAGTTTCCAACATCGGTATATTCTGATACCTCAAAATAACGTGTATACAATTGAAAACAATTTACCCTTAACACTTTAACAGCCGAGCATTTTTTAATGCGCTTTCCCTGGGACGCCGGCCATTTTTTACGTTTTTGCAAGATTTAAAAAAAAAAACGGTAATTGCTAGATGCGTAATTTTTTTTAAGTTCTTTTATGTGTTATCTATTTTATAGGTGTAATTAAAAACATATTTAAATTAATAATTGTTTTATTTAAAAAAATACCATTATAAAAAGTGCGAAAATGAAAAAAAAAAAAACTCTAACATACTTATAGTACACAGTTTAGGCGGCATAATTCTTTTGGGTGTGAAAAATTTTGAAACAGGGATGGTAGCAAAGGGGCACATTGCAGTCTGGACAGTAAAAAACGGTTTCCTTTCTACCACGTTGACCAGTTGCTGCTTTTGTTCTGTCTGCACAAACTTTGCACACTCTTGAAACTTTTTCCTTTTTTTCGGAGCTCGGAATCTTCTCTAGGAAGTGCCTTCCGATCAGTCTTGTGCCTTTTCCAACGAAATGTGGGCCTGATGAGGGTCCTGGCTCGTCAGCTGATGCCGTTTCCACCAGCTCTTCACCACAAGCCATCAAGAATTGTGAAAAACGTAGGCGTAACAATATGAAAGTTGATCACGAACTCAGTTCGTGATCGGCGTCCTGAGGAAAGATCGGCATCACGTACTCAGTACGTGATCGGCTGTTAAAGTGTTAAACGGCTTCGGAAATCGATTAAAAAGTTTTAATAAAGGGATTAAATGGATTCGGTAAATCCAAAATAATTTCTGTTGTCAGTGATGAAAGGAAAATGGTTGTTTATATATGGAAAAGTTGGTTTCTCGAAGGGGATATAAATACTGTAATAAACGTAAATGCAAATTCAAATTTACATTTGAATACTCATGAGTATTATTTTCGAAGTTAAGGGTAACTTTTATTGCTTTATGAGAAAATGGAATAGATAAAAACGTTCTACTATGACAAATGGTTAAGTTTAAAAGTTATTATTAAAGTGAGAAAATACGTATCACCTTTGATACGAATTTTATGAGAAAATACGTATCATCTTTGATACGAATTTTCTTACTATAATAAGTACGATAAGACCTAATCTTAGCTTTCCATAGATTCTCCGTGCGGGTGCCGGGTACATCGCGTGATAGAGGACGGAACACTTGCATAACAGCGTCTGGGACTTACGACCCAGATGTAGGTTTAAGGCGGCCCCTTACAATAATATAAAAAATTCTGTATAGTAGTAGCAAAACTCTGTTTGCGATATAGCAATGATATCTCATTGCTATATTTTTTTTAATCTTTGCTATTAACGTGTGTTTTACAACCGATTAGAATCCCAGTCATTCTGATACTTAGTAGCATAATATACATTAAACAATCACTATAGAGGACTCCGTTAAACGACCTCTTATCCAATATAATACAATAATTTCATTATAAACAAAAACAGCAGTTTTTTTTTCGACTGCGAAAAACTAATTGAAAAATATTTAAAGTGTTGAGAGCGTGTTATACAAATACTTTATTGCCTTTTCTCGAGACTTCGTTACCAACATTTTGCATTCAATCAACTAGCCTATTGCAGTCCACTGCTAGACATAGGCCTCTCCCAATACACGCCACAGAACTCGGTCCTGCGCTTTCCGCATCCAGTCCGACCCAGAGACCTTTATGAGGTCTTCGGTCCACCTAGCTGGGGGCGTCCTACACTACGTTTGCCGAGTCGCGGTCTCCACTCTAGGACACGTTTGCTCCAACGGCCATCGGTCCTTCGAGAGATATGACCAGCCCATTGCCACTTCAGCCTGCTAATACTACGAGCTATGTCGGTAACTTTGGTTCTTTGTCGGATAACCTCGTTCCGGATTTTATCCTTCAAGGAGACGCGGAGCATAGCCCGTTCCATAGGTCGCTGCGCGACTTTAAGTTTGTGGACTAGCCCTAATGTGAGTGTCCACGTCTCGGCACCGTATGTCTTTACTGGTAGGACGCATTGGTTGAAGACTTTAGTCTTCAGGCATTGCAGTAAAAGCGAACAGAAGACCCGACGTAGCTTGCTGAAACCCAACTGGATCCTGCGATCGATTTCTTTTTCAAAGTTGTTTCTACCAAGTTGGACAACCTGTCCGAGGTAAACATACTCTTGAACAACTTCGACATTTTGCATTATTGATCCTATTTGTGAATTCTGAATTGTTTTCTATTGGCGGCACTAATGAGGATTTGACGTTTTATTATTGATTCTTGTTATACTTAATCATTCAGTTAAAACCTGCCTTCGAAGACGTTGAAATAGATAAATATTAACCCATGGTAAGGGTGTCGCAAAGATGACAAAAAAGGTCGAGATAGGATCAACGTCCCTTTCACACGTCTAATCAAGGTCAATGCCCTCTTTTGCCCACATTAGGTTTAGGGTAAACCAAATGTATTTTCAATCTACTCATTTTCATTTGAAATATATTTGACATTTTTAAATGTTTTTTACAAATAATCTAGCTACACAAAAAAGATCACAACTCGATACATTGAATTTGAAATTACTATTTTTAACCTAGACAGGGTGTCGTAAAAACCGATTAGGAGACTATTCGTGAATATTATCTTTACGAAATAAAAAGAAGGAACACTTGTAATAAAACCCTATACTAATCCGTCTGGCCAGCGTGGTATTAGTAGGCCATGTATCCCTCTATCACGGGAGGAGGCCCGTCCCTGCAGTGGGACATTAATGGGCTGTTATGATGAAACTTTGATACGAGTGTTCATGTAAGAAAGACTCTAAATATAGATAACTCAATAACATTAAGTAGAAAACTCTTTACACACGTATCATTTTACGGATCATTCAGTGCCATAACAGTAACTTTATCCTTCAGTTTTTTCAGTTATTATCTGAGTATTCTAACAAAAGATAGATGATATTAAATAAGAATAGAAAACCCGTAAGTGTAAGCGAGATAGATATAGAGAAATGACATGGCCTTACGACACATATGATAACGACATCTATAGTTTTATAGACGTGCACTGGTCTGTCTTGACGAGGCATTTGCAAAGTTTTTATATTGTCACATCGTAAAGTTCTTGCGTTGAGATGATAATAATATTATGTCCGTATTAGTTTACAACAGACGCTTACAATGTAACAAAGTTTCATAGAATGCTTTGAGTTTTACACAATTGTGTTTGTAAACGACGTAACGTTGAACAAAATTGTAATAGCAATTAAAAAGAATCATCATAACAACCCATTAATGTCCCATTGCAGGGACGGGCCTCCACCAGTGACGGAGGGATACTTGACCTACTAATACCACGCTGGTCAAACGGATTGGTATAGGGTTTAATTTCAAGTTTTTCTTCTTAATTAAAACGAGTATTCTTCTTAATAAGTACGAGGGCAAATTGCATTTGCCTTCTCTGATGTAAAGCATGACCAGAAAACTATTCGACAAAGTTTCACGATCGCAAACGAAAACTTTGTATAAAATAATTAATTTTCTATTCCACGTCATACAAGCACTGATTCTGAAAAATCAGTATTAAATTCATTACTAACATAAAATATCTATGCCGATTCTGACAACCACTTTGTGTTTAAGCTTGTCAGTCCATAATATACAGCTTGGATGTATTTAGCATCATTGCAAACTAATAAATAGATACTGGAATTCAAAAGCAATTCTGTTCAAAATTCAGCTAGCGTAGTGCAATTTTACACGCTGCATTTGATTCTGACTGACATTGCTCTTAATATCGGTACACTGAAAATAGAGTAGTATAATAAATACAAAAGAGTATATTTTCTCTTTTATCCATTTTTATCAAAAAGCCAGCGCTACTTAAAAGGGTTTAAACAAACGGAATACATAAACCGTTTTAGTAGAAATGAGAAAACAAAGATGTTTTCTTTCTTTTGAATAATAATTTATTTTGTTTGAGTGGAAAGGCTTAAGTATGTTGCTCTATTTATTTTAATACTTGTTTTTACATTTATAAAATATTTTGTTATTTTGTTTATATTTTTACCAACTACGAGTTGGTTTATTGACGGGAAAATGACTACGCTGTGTTTGCCAATGTACCTTTTCTAACTAATGCTAATAAAGTATGTTTAGGTGAATTTTTAATCTTCACTATTTTATTATAGAATTTAGTTTAAGTTGAAGCCTAATTTCTCAGAAACTGTAGGTAATTAAACACTAGTATTAGCACTTCTTTGTGAACCCAGTCGATGACGGATAGGTATTCTTAGGTTTAATACTACGGATTTCCACAAATTTAATGTTGAGCTTGCTTTTACAAGTTTTCACACATAAATATGTCGTGAAGACCATTCTTCACGACATATTATTATGTAAATTGCCGTTTTGTATAAAGTTTTTATCAGAAGTTTGCTTTTTCATACTAACGTTTTCTTATATTAGTAAATAATAAAAATCAGGGAAAAAGTTTTAATCAAACAAATTTTCTGATTAATTTAATTAAATGTTTTTGTTTTTTGAAAGGATATTTGTCCAAGTACCTGATAGCAATTACATGAAAATCAGTTAAGTAAGTAATCTAGCTTTACCTCAAAAATACAAAATTTTTGTGTGAAAAACATTGAAGTAATTGAAATTTCGTATAATAAAGTATCATCGCTTTATTAATTAAAATGAAATTTATTTTTACTATAGTTTTCCTACCGTGAAAGCATAATAAAAGATTATGTATTGTAAGATTCCTCTTAAATTATTATAATAGGCATGTATTATTAAATCCCTGGTAATTTTGAAAAATATCAAAGCCTTTTTAAAATAAATTTTGATAAATTAATTATATTTATGATTTAATGATAATAGCATCTTGTTTTGTGTTAATGGCCTTTAGGCTTTGGATATAAAGTATAAGGAAATCCCGAAAAAAAATTGAAAGTAAAATCAACGGAACTGTCATAAATGACTAATAAAGTATTAATATAATCATAGTTAACAACGATGGATTAGGGAGGCACAGGAAGAAGATGTTTAGAAGACGTACAGAAAGAAAGAAAAAAAGAAAAGAAAGAAAACATTTATTTCAACAAATTAATTTATTACGTAGGCCTATGTTCAGCAGACCATTGGCCGATGTGGTGATGATGATGATGATAAGATTGACTACAGAAACAATAAAGTCTTGGTTTATCAATCAATTAATCAACTAGCCTATTGCAGTCCACTGCTAGACACAGGTCTCACCTAACAAGCGCCACAGAACTCGGTCCTGCCCCTTCCGCACCCAGTCCGACCCAGAGACCTTTATGAGGTCGTCGGTCAGCTAGGGACCTAGCTGGGGGGCGTCCTACACTACGTTAAACATAAATGTTTATGTCAAGCACCCAGTCCGACCCAGAGACCTTTATGAGGTCGTCGGTTCACCTAGCTAGGGGGCGTCTTACACTACGTTAAACATAAATGTCAAACTAAAATGATGCTAAAACCTACTCTATCCGTTACTCTATCAAAGTAGTCCCATTAGCAACGGTTCACGAATTAATGTAATTAAAATTGAATGATTTTAAATTTTATCATCATAACAGCCCATTAATGTTCCACTGCAGGGACGGGCCTCATCCCGTGGCGGATGGATACTTAGCCTACTAATACCACGATGGCCAGACGGATTGGTATAGGGTTTCATTTCAAGTTTTCCTTCGTTTTATTTCGCACAGATAACATTCTCGGAAAGTCCCTTAGTGGGTTTTTACGACACCCATGGGATGAGATGGGGTGGTGACATATTGTTCTCTTACTCCGACACCACACGGATAATAGACTCTTTGTTTATAACAAACTAAAATGAAACTAAAACCCCGGTTACTCTATCAAAGTAGTCTCATTATCTACGCTCCACGAATTAATGTAATTGAAATTGAATGATTTTAAATTCTCTATGAACGACCAAATATAGAGCTATTTACGCTCTGTTCGGTTTTAAGGATTAAAATAATGAACAATTTGATGGCACTGTGCAAAAGTAATTAGTGACATGTATGGGTTGTACACTAGTAAGTATCAACTCCCATTTGCATTATTAAAATTGATACACGAATGGTTGCACATTGGTTTTATTTGGTAGCGTTGTTTTTGTTTCTGATGTGTCATGCGGATTTGTTTTAGATATTTTGTTAAAACTTTTGACAAAAGTAGAGTTGTAAAAAATCTTTATAATCAATTTATTAATAGTTATTAAAATTCCCTCACCAGGACCGAACCTCTAAATAAATATTCCTCACACATTCACACAACGCCATCTAGTCCTAAACTAAGCAGAGCTTGTACTATAGATACTAGACAACGGATAAACATACATAAATACTTTTTCTTGTACATACATACATATTATACACAGAAAACACCCAGACCACTGCAAATAATCATGTTCATGCACACAAAGTTTCGCATTGAGCGGGAATCGAACCCGAGACCTCTGCGTAGCAGTCATGTTATATAACCACTACACCATAGAGTAAAACTCTAGTAAAGAAAGAAACTTTGACCTACTTCCTGCATAAAGCAGAATTATTTGGAATTCTTTTTCACACATGCACACAACGCCATCTAGTCCCAAACTAAGTAAAGCTTGTACTATGGATACTAGACAACGGATAAACATACTTATACACTTTTGTTTTTGTTGTAAATACATACATATTATACATAGAAAACACTCAGACCATTCAAACAATCATGTTCATGCACACAAAGATTTGCATTGAGCGGGAATCGAACCCGAGACCTCTGCCTCTACGCCAGAGGTCGTCACTATAAAGAATTATAGTAGAATATATAGATAGGCTATTGATACCGTGTACTTCATCACCACACGGAGGAAGAGTGCAGCACTGTGGCACCATAAAACATTTTGACTTAAATAAGCTTACAATACTGACTTAACAAAAATAATTACCGACAACCTCAGTGGAGTAGTGGTTATATAACATGACTGCTACGCAGAGGTCTCGGGTTCGATTCCCGCTCAATGCAAATCTTTGTGTGCATGAACATGATTGTTTGCATTGGTCAGGGTGTTGTGTGTGTTTGCATTTATTTATGTATACTGTGTATGTATTTACAAAAAAAAAAAAATTTAAGTATCCGTTGTCTAGTACCCATAGTACAAGCTTTGCTTAGTTTAGGACTAGATGGCGTTGTGTGAATGTGTGAGGAATATTTTATTTTATTTTTATGTGCCATTTTAATGTTCTTGTCAAAACTTTATTAAGTCTTTGGTTCCAGATACATCATTATAACATTAAGTTAAAACATAAAACTAGTACTCTTGAACTAATTGTTAAATTAGCAATTTAAGTGAGTTAGCCCATAGGAGTTCTGGCAAAACGCCATGTCAAGTTTTTCAATGGTTAATTAGATTTGCGGCTTTATTTAGAGGGGAATAAAAATAATAATGTTTCAGTTGATACTCGGAAAGAGCCAAATCTAACTGTTAGTAGTTAGAAAAGTTAAATGACTTTTTAAAACAGAAATAACTCCTTTTTACATACTTAAGTTAAAATCCATACATTTCAGCGTATGGACGTCCACTGCTGGACATAGCCCTCCTCCAAAAGTTTCCTCTCTGCACTGTCCTGTGCCTCCCTCATCCATCGGCTTCCCGCCGTCCTTACCAGGTCGTCGGTCCACCGTGTGAACGGTCTCCCCACCCTGCGCCTTCCGGTTAAAATCAATTTGATAAATTATAGCTGAATAAAGAACTTTGGAATGCTTTATTTTTATGATTTTTTGAGGCTGGTTTGTATAGTTTTATGTTGTATCAGATTGAATACTTTCAGAGTTTCCAAATTTAATTATTATCTTTCTTGGCCTATTCAATGCTTGTTTCAATAACCGAAACAAACAAATATTACTCTTAGAGAGGGACAATAGACGAGGCCTATCGTTTTATATAAACAATAGACTAAATACTTAATTAAACTAAAAGCAGCCTCTTTAACGCATTCACATTCCATTTAACTTTCTAACTTTAAAATTACGAATAGAAATTATGCAGTAAATTAATTTGCTCCCATTAAGCGCTCATTACAATAACAGTATTACTAAATAATTACCAAATACTATACAATTATTTATTAAACAGTACACATGTAAATGTAGGCTGAATGAATAATAAATGTGTGTGTTCAAAACCACAGTTGGTTGAATTTTGTGATGAAACAGATACAGTTTTTACAGTACGGCGCATCCAATTCCTGTCTTTTATTTTAAATCGTATCCGTGTATTGTGACTGACATAAAAAATACGTGTGAATTTAGTTTTTTGCGTTTTATTTTATTTAAATTATATTATTAAAGTTTACTGGACGACAAGCTTTTTGTACCAATTCGTCTGGAGAGCTTTCGTTACCGTTACCCTTTGTAATTAATGTTAAGTATTTGTAAAATAGGAAATGTGAAAAGGAAAACTTTGCTCGGAAAATGCATACGAGGCTTATTTTCATAATCAGTAATAGTCTAAATAAACAATGTACTACCACTTTTTTATTCAAGACGATAAAGGGAAATCCTATTTTATTTTGTTCTTGTTTGCAAAACTATTTCATATTCAATATTTTTAAAAGTGTCTTTAAATGTACTGAAAGAAGATAGAAGGATTATTCTAGATGAATCAGAATTATTTATTTGTCAAACATTGGTAGGTACAAAAGATCTTAAAATTTACAAACATTTCTCAATGTAAATTGAACATGTATTTCACCAGATAATAACAGTTTAGTAGATAATAGCCAATCACAGAAATCGTTGTGTTTCGCTATTCTTCACGTTACCAAAACAGCTGACTAAGTAAAGTATTAATCAAATTAAATAGTAACCAATGTTCAATTTTAATAAAGGCCGAGTAAAATTAAGATAAATTATCTTTGTAGTTACGGAACAAAATATTATTAAGATTTATTACTTCCTAACTAATTTAGGCCTTTTGTAATTAAATTACATGTTTTGTTTTCTTGTGGTCTTCTTACCGTACAAAAACTGTACCAAACTTAGAATGATGATTCATCCGGAAGTTCTGCTTATAATTATTGGGGTTCGAATCGCTTTGAGATCCAATGTGGAGTACATTGGATCTCAAAGCGATTCGAACCCCAAAAATTCATCATCATAACAGCCCATCAATGTCCTACTGCAGGGACGGGCCTCCTCCTGTGACGGAGGGATACTTGGCCTACTAATTCCACGCTGGCCAGACGGATTGGTATAGGGTTTAATTTCAAGTTTTCCTTCTTTTTATTTCGTAATGATAATATTGACGGATAGTCCCTTAGTCGGTTTTTACGACACCCATGGGATGAGATGGGGTGGTGACATATTGTATTCTTACTCCGTCACCACCCGGATGAATGAACGACAAAAATAGGATGATGGATAGAAGACGTTCTATGACTTCGTACAGTATTTTCACGGAATGATATTCGACGTAATCCGTTTACGCTTTTAGGGTCAGACTTTAAAGAGTCGAGCATCCTCTCATAATATAGTTATTGAGGAATAGTTGTCTTTTTACCCAATCGAGCAATCAAACCTACAATATGAGTGGTTACCAATAGACAAACAAAAGGAAAAAAGTGACTTAGAAAGAATTTAATTCTGTTTGCCAGGATCGTGACAAGTGGCGTTCTGTCGTCTCTGCCTACCCCGGACGGGATAAGGCGTGAGTTTATGTATGTATTCTTTATTAATTTGTTAATGGTTGTTGACATCTTTCTATGCGTAATTATTGATGATATTTGTACTTACTCTGTCATCATCACACGTTATTATCTTATAAACAATGAGGAATATTATTACAGACTATTACAAAGTTACAAATACCAATTCATGTGTATTGTTAGTATAAACTAAAGGCCCATAATTAAGTTGAATTACGGTCACAATTGATTTAGATGTATTTTATACACTTGATTTCCTCTTGGATTAGTTGAGAATTTTGGGATCTAAATGGATATTTAGCACAGTTACTAATTAATTCCGAATCTGTTTTTGTGCCTCTTATGGCTCGTTAGTTTCGTGAAATAGGTATTGAATATTATGTTAGTTGCATTTAGTTCCAAACATTCTGATTTCAGAGGTGTATTGTGTAGTTTTTTCAAAGCAGTTAAGTACATTGGTTTTAGGTTTAATAATCTCTTAAAGGTTGCGGGCAATTGATTGATTCATGATTGATGAGGCAATTGATAGAACAGTCATTCGCAGAGAAGAAAAGCTGCGTCTTGACTGTTAGGCTGTATATAGCTTGCGTGTTCATGCAGAACAAGGGCGAGTAAAATGAATATTGATTTTTTTGTAAATACTTACATACACGCGACGTTAATACAAGTGCATACTCGTACATACGAACTGTCTACATTGTTTAACAAGCGAGTTATGAATCACCAAACCAAGGCTTTTAATCCTACAAAGGATGACTCGAAACTATTCCTGAAAAATACTGTTGTCTACATTTTTCTACAACATATCGCGGCAATTTCCCTATTGAATGAGTTATCCAAAATATAAAAGTAGTACAAAAGGCCTTTCTAGCTTTGGCAACCCGTCTAAAAAAAGTAATTTGAAATTGGAAGATAATTTTTGACTTTTGTATTGTCTATTTCAATTTCGCTATTGTTTGTTTGACGACAAGCTCTGGTGAGTTATCATAACAGCCCATTAAAGTCCCACTGCAGGGACGGGGCTCTTCCTGTGACGGAGGGATACTTGGCCTACTAATATAACGATTGATATAGTCTTTAAATCCCACAAGTTGTCCTATCCATCAGTGTTTACAAAATTATTTAAACGTTAAAAACATTTAAAAGTTTAAGTTCAATTCAGTTATGGCTTTGGGTAACTTAAATGTGACTGGTCGGTAAGAAACCTCTACATTTTAGAAACTCATTTGCTGCAAAGAAGTCAAAGCTAATAATTAATGCCGCTTATAGGTAGTATAGTTTTTTATTTAAGTTACAAGTATTATGCGTCATTACATTGTAGCTTAAAATCATAATTATCTTAATGAAATGCAGCATTCTAGATAATTAAATTTCAAACAATACAAATGCTTAATGATATTTCTAATCAAACTTACACTCGAATTGCTTCATTATAACATCCTTAGAAAGCGATTTGCGAATAATAAAATCCTTACGAATCTTTTCTCTGCAAATTCAATTCAAAAATAATTTGTTATAGAATTGAGGTATTCAGTATATTTAGATTTGATTTATTTATTCTCTTTATGTTATTAATATGTCGATGAAATTTGTATAAGGCAGTTGTCACGTAGATTTAGGTTAAATAACAAGGAAAGGATTTTTTTTGTTATTTATAATTACTCCTTACTAGATATTAAAAAACCTTTTTTTATATTATTCCTTCTGGAATCGTAGAATTATCGGAAACTATAGATAGAAATCAATACAAGCAGAGGTTGTACATTTTCATATACTTTTATTGTCCAAAATAAAATAAAAACTTTTATTGCTTAATCTGTTAAAAATGCGAGTGAGTAAAAGTAAAATAGAGTCCCGTGTCTGCCGTGGGCCGACAATACGATGTCTGGATTTCAGCAGTAGTTGTACAGTTTAATTACTAACATTTGCGTTCTTTATAGTACTTAATAATTTTCTTAAAAGCTCTTTTTGTAACGTAACAAAATTATCGCCAGCTGACGTCCACTGCTGGACAAAGGCCTACTCTAAAAATTCCCACATCATGCAACTCTATGCCTCCTTTATTTAAATGTTTTACTACTTAAAACTCCTTTTACTTTACAAGTTTTTAGGCATTTTCTGGTAGTAATAGTTTTCTAATAACAATATCTTAACTTTAACCCTAGATTCATAACCATATCTAAGACGAAAATTATTCATAATCATTCGTCTCTCAGACGACTATATTTAAATGAGAGGTTTCTCAGTATTTTTAAATAAAACAAAAGAAATTAATCATGGCACTGTTAGATATGTTTTTAGGGTTATAAAAAAAGTACTTAATGAATTAATAGTAATTAAGGTTCATCACCACATTTCACACATACGAGACCGCAATGGTCCCAGCACATAAACTTTTTAGATGACTACTGTTAGAAACTTGTCATACGACATTTTTTATATTCACAATGACCACAAATAGTTTTTTAGGTACTACTTGAACCAGGTGTAGCAATGGTAGGCGTTTTCCCTAAAACTTCATCGATTTTCCTTTTTAGGCATCTCTTCAAAGTTGGCTTTTGCGCCCTTTACGTAACCACGGTTCAGTCAACTTTTCTGGAATATTCTTTACAAAACTGTCGGGATAGTCTCCTGTTATTCCACATGACATCACTCAAGTCAACGTTTCTTTGCTCGCTGGTAAAACAATCATCATCAGAACCAGATCAACTATTCAGATAGTCAATCCTTCATTCTAAAATAAAATTAGACGAAATGAATAACTATTCACGTAATTATACACTTTGAAAAATAATATAATACGTAATTACTAGTGTATAATAATATCACATACTTACTTTTAATTTATAAAACCAGAACTCGTCAAAAAATGATTTTCAAAAATAACAATCAATATAGTCAATAGTTACACTATTCATAAATATTCGTCTCTCAGACGACCAAAGGTCTATAACACGCTAATTGGACGTAACTACGAGGCAAGCGCACTCCCGACACTAGCGGTCCAACGTTTTAGAAAGGTACTTAGGACCACAGCTTTCTATCTCTTTTACTGAAAACAGTAGAAACAAATTGGTGTTTTGCGCGTTCCATGAGACGAATGGTTATGAAGCTAGGGTTAACTGTTGACTACTTCATGCTTATAGTCTGGTTTCATAAAATTATACTTACCTTGACTTTTATTTCCATCATTACATAATGATAATTAACTAGTTATCATATCCAGTTTAGTAATTGTAATTGACATTTTAATAAAACCTAGTCCTAGATTAACAATATCAAAATGTTTCTAATTACCTAATATCAAAATCACTGAGGCTAATATTAAAACAGAGATAATTAAAGTGAACGGAGACAGTTACAAAAGCCCGATTGCCGACATTCGTGGCGCCGAGGAAATTAATGTGGAGCTTGATATTCGTATTTCGTTCCTAATATTTTACCTTCTAATTAAATCCGTCGTGGTTTTCAAGCACTAAGTTGGTCTGGCCATAGTACAAATATATACAGTATTTCGACTTCATAGAAACGGACGAAACGCGAGTTATACCTACACGCTCACGATAGCGGTGGCTTTGAGGAGTGAACAGTCGCGACTGTGTCGCAGTAACGGGCGGGAAAGTACGTAAATGTAATTAAAAAGCTGGAGGTGGGCAGCCCTATCGCATGTTAACGTACCGCGCAGCCGTAGGCATTTATAATAAATATTCGGCCGAGATAGACTACTGGTTGTACTGTGACTAAGTTGGTCTGGCAGAGGCATTATATTGAGTCATTACCCGACCGTGATATTTCAAGCTGGTGAGTTATGCGGTTTTCATTTTAAAGTTATTCATCAATCTATCTTTACTATTTCGTAGGATGGGTCGCTCAAATTGTTTTGAATACCGCGGTTTGTTGGTATGAAACTAATTATACAATAAAATTTGAGTAACCCCAAACTTTATTTAAATTCTAAAATTTTTACTCTTTTTAATAAGTTCAAATATTTTTATCAAAAGAGTCATTGACCGGTTTACATTCCATTTTTTCAATCTTTTTTAAAACAAGGCAACATCCACACTAGAAATTAACAACTATTTATGGATTGTAAAAAAAATTCGTACTTTAAAATCGCAACGTCATGTCGGGTCGTGCCCGGTGGCGAAATTAATAACTGTATGAAAGGGCTTTGATTTAGTTTTTTTAGACTATGAGTTTTATATCCCAGGGAGAAAATATAAAGATAAACCCCACATAGTACAAGCTCTGCTTAGTTTGAGACTAGATGGCGTTGTGTGTATGTGTAAGGAACATTTATTTATATTTATTTATTCATAGTATCCATAGCATAACAAGTACCTATAATTTTGGTGTATTCTGTGGATAAGGCCCTTGTACTACAATGGGATGTTTTAATTTGACAGGACTAAGAAAATGGTACTTTTGTATAGTACCTCTATTTTAGACTTACTTTTTAGAAGGTATAATAAGTATATTATATGCGTCAATTACTTAGTAGATCTACTAATAGACACTTGATATAATAATTGATTTCATAAAGATGGCTGACTCACAAAATCAATTCTATTTTTAGAACACTCTCAAAAACGATTTCAAAGACAATTTATTAATATTAGATTCGTTAGACGTCTTCATTAGATTAAGAATGAGATTAAAATAAAGATAAAATTTAATGAAACCATATAGATTCTTATCTTTTTTACATAAAATAACTAACGTTAAAGCTTTATCAAAGTAAAGACGACCCTTTGTCCGTTTAATGGGAATATTTACCAAGCTCGGGATCTATTTTACTTTGTTAAGTATGTAAGTTTTACGGACATGTGAAATAAAAAGTACTTTTACGTTCAGAAATGTGTCATTCACGTAAGTTTTTGACGTAAGAGGACATACATCACAATCACAAGTACCTAAGTTCGAAACTAAAGTTCTCAAGGGATGATTGGCTATCCGTCATTTAGAGTACAAATTACTGGGCAAGTTTATTGATCTATAAAACCATTATATTATGATACGCCTTGAACAAACAGCGTCTGAAATGGACCGCTATATAAACTTCGTCGTAATAATTCTGCCGTGTTTTCTGAAAAGATATACTTTAATATTTTTTGTTGCACACTTACATGTAGTAAATATCTAAATAATTGTCCTCACACATTCACACAATGCCCTCTAGTCCCAAACTAAGCAAAGCTTGTACTATGGGTACTTGACAACGGATAAAAATACTTAAATACTTTTTTCTTGTAAATACGTACACATTATTATACATAGAAAATACTCAGACCAATGTAGTATTTGAAAAGGGACAACATTTTAACAGTGTTTTGCTCTTCGAGATCCCAGAGATCATTTCTTTTCTTCAAGATCAATGTTACTAAGCCATTGAAATGACGAAAGGTGACGTTACCTACTAATACCACTCTTTTCAGGTGAATTCGCGTAAACTTCTACGATCCGCACAATTTAAAGAGTTGGTAACAATTTGTATTTTTAACACGGATAACCCAACAATAATTACGGCAACTAAATAAATAAATAAATGAAAATACTTTCAACCAAATTTACCTTTACTTCCTTTTAAGTGGGTTGCTTTTTTGTAGGTAAAAAAAAAGAAAATTTAACAATTTTCCCCTTATCAGTGGAGCGATACCGGGAGAATTAACGTTCGGTACGTGACTTGGGATACAATAGACGAATTATACATATATTTTTCCCCGTCAAACGTTCGGACTTGTATTTGCAGAGCAAACTGATTGCTCACATCTGATTCGATAGGCTTTTCAATGATAGGAACAAACAACGATCGTACGTCTAATTTATTGAGGGTATAATTTATGCCTGTTTAATTTATGTTCGTCAATTATTTTCCGATATTTTTTTGTTAACATTTATTTTTATTTTACGAAACAGAGTTATTTATTGTGTTTTTTTAATGATATAGAATGATCAAGTTAGTAAGATAAATGCTTTGTTGAACCCCAAATGCTTTCCTTTAAAGCGTATAATATATAGGTTGATAACAGTGACTTTTACTTACCAACCCTAGTAACAAGTTAGAGCTAATAATTGCTAGGTTAATTTACGATTACCTGCGACCCAAGCTATTCTGGCCTCAAAATCATCATCATAACAGCCCATTAATGGTCCACTGCAGGGACGGGCCTCCTTCCATGACGGAGGGATACTTGGCCTACTAATACCACGATGGCCAGACGGAATCTAACAAATATTTTTCTAACTCACTAAAATGTAGGTGTTAAGAAGAATGCCAGTACGAGTATTTTAATAACCACGGCTGCATAAAAAATAGCTCACTTTTGTTTATCATTTTTTGTCCGCGAATACATGCTAGTTTTTTTTTTATTTACGTATACAGTTTGAAAGAGATAAGTGGTTCAGTTTAACAGCTCGTGGCTCCGGGCAACGATAATAGTGCTATTGTAGGCAGAGTTATTGTTATAGTATTAAGTGCTACTCTGTTTTAGGTAAGAGTGATTTTCATTTTCCGGCAGTTGAGTTGGTCGTTTGGTGTAATGAGACATGAAACAACTTAAGTACCAAAGTACCTACTTCTAATAGCTTTCATGCAAATATGCATTTATTAAAACGCTGATGTCCACGGCTTCACACTCGTGGTACAGGTAGCGTGTTATTCTACATTTTAAACTACCTATATTTCAGATTTCATCAAAATCCGTTCAGTAGTTTTTGCGTGAAAGAGTAACAAACATCCATTCATCCTCACAAACTTTCGCATTTATAATATTAGTAGGAAGTAGAATAGGATAGGATTTAATTTAGGTAAGTTTTATCATAACAGCCCATTAATTTCCCACTGCAGGGCCGGGCCTCCTCCCGTGACGGATGGATACTTGGCCTACTAATAACATAATAGGTAAGTTTAGTTTGGTAATAAATGAATTGCTATTATATAAGTATCTATATAATAGTTTATTGTAGCGTATACATTTGTGAGTCCCTTAAATGAAGTGTAGAGCAAGGGTGGAGCTTGCAGCTGACACGACGTAGGGTCGATGTTCGGGTACCGTGAAACAACGGTTACAGAGAAGCCTTCATCATTAGTATAAGGTCACTGTACTTTGAGGAACGAAGCCTATGTATATTTTATGTATACCATCATAAGTTACATATCTAAATATTAGGCGTTTTGGGTGCTATTTTGAGTTATAAATAATCTAAAATTTATTAATATTATTTCGCTATTAATGTCCAACTGTTCAACAACATTTAAATATCCCTGACGCTACCATTATTATGACGGTAAGTAAAACTTTTAGGCATACATTTTAGTTATACATTTTTTAGGCTTTCATCTGTATCTTAATTTATTAAAAGTAATGCTATTAAATATCTATAATAGTTTATTGTAGCGTATACATTTGTGAGTCCCTTAAATGAAGTGTAGAGCAAGGGTGGAGCTTGCAGCCGACACGACGTAGGGTCGATGTTCGGGTACCGTGAAACAACGGTTACAGAGAAGCCTTCATCATTAGTATAAGGTCACTGTACTTTGAGGAACGAAGCCTATGTATATTTAATGTATACCATACTGAGTTATAATGTATTTAATTATTTTCAGTGAATAGAAGCCATTTTGTGTTACTGATCTTTATAAGACCGTGCCTTATCGATTTTGTTTGTTAGGCATTCTGTTATAAGTGTTATTGTGTCAATAATGGTTCTGAGTTTCATTTGCCTGTAAACCGCAATCAGTACAATAACATTAAAAATATTCTTGTCATGTCCTTAAAGATATATTAAATATTGTTCACACATTCACACAACGCCATCTAGTCTCAAACTAAGCAAAGCTTGTACTATGGGTACTAGACAACGGATATACAAACTTAAATACTCTTTTTTTTATAAAACATACATAATATTATACATAGAAAACACACAAAGATTTGCATTGAGCGGTAATCGAACCCGAGACCTCTGCGTAGCAGTTATGTTATATAACCACTATAAATGACCACACTAATGCCATCGATTTCGTCAAATATCCATTATAAACTCAACAAATACCACAATTACTATTTCTACAAACAGAAAAACAAAAATGTTACTATAAAACTATTAAAAACAGTTTACTAAGAGGAAATGTAACAGTTAGTGGTTACAAATGTCGTCCTACAGTTTACTCAATACCTGATACCGTCCCCTGTGACCAATTTAATCGTGATAATACATTTTATACTGACCTTTTCCTCCTTCATCTAGGGAATATTATTATACATTCAAACATGATAAATAAATTACTTTATTCACCTTTTTACTCGAAAAAAAGGACAAAGATGTTTCAATTTAAAAAACATCTTTAATGAGAATATTTTTGAGACCGAAAATGTAATAAGTAAAGTGATACCGGTGTGTTCTCGTGAATAGGCCGTAACATCTGCGCGTCTTCCCTCAATTATTCAAAGAATCTCTCTCTTACATTTTAGATAATGAAATTTTAATCATTTTTGTATCCTAAGTCAGCATTCATAAGACTTTGTATATTTTTAGCAAGTATATTCTTAACATTTTTGGTTAATGTCGCGTTTCAAAGTTGCTTTCAGCGAGTTTTAAAAACTCTTTTACATCTAAGAATGTTTTTTTCTTTAAGTATTCGTAAAATTTCTTTAGCAACAGGCTGTCTAGGTTGGTACAAGCGCACTGCACTGTGCAGCAGTGAAAATGTTACTATTTTCAGACTAAAAAATGCAGTAGCTTGTGAAATAACAGTTTCTAATAACAAGACAGGCAGCTGCTGTGCTGTTTTATAGCATTGCCATGAGTGGCAGCTACTTACCATCAGAAGATTGGCTCTATTATCACCTAATAGTAATAAATAAACATTGTGACATTTATAGGCTAACATAATTAGCAAATATATTACCTATTTCAATAGGTAATAGAGCTTGGAATCTCCTATTCAATTACTGGCACTTTACAGTTCAGTATCTAATTCAACCTCAGCAAAGTAATTACTAGCTAATCGTGAATGAATAGCATTTCGTGGCTAACACGATGTGAGAAGGGTGATCTCAAAATTTATGGGTGAATTATCTACTCTTAGAGTAAATTATCATTTGAACTTATAGACATTCCTATCCTATCCATCATATGTGAGATACGGCAACGTCGAGAGAATGGGTGAGGAACGAGGTGTTAAAAAGGCGTATGTGGGTCAGCCAACAGGACGTCGCCCTGTCGGTCGCCGAAAGATATGGTTAGGAACGATCTGAGGGAACTTCAAGTCAGCAACTAGCAAGAGGTGACCAAGGATCGAGCAGAGTGGCGTTCTCTGGTGTCGGAGGCCACGACACATTTTGGGTCATTGAGCCAGCGGAGAAAGTAAGTTAATAGTAAAGTGGCTCATGCATTTTCTGCTACACTTAATTTATAACTATGAATCATTTTAGGAGTTAAATGTTTTATTTAAAAGAGGCTGAATGTCTTCTTGGTATGTACAAAAAAATCTAATTATCTAATAATTTAGTACCTTTTTACTAGTTGCAGAAAAATATTCAAATTCTTCGATTTAATTACAATATCGGGTGAAGAGAAGCTTGTAGAAGTTATCTGCGCGCAAGCAAAAGCTCTAGCCAGCCTGGTTTAGTAAGCTCAGTTTCCATCAGGCTCTTCTGCAACTGAATATTAATAGGCTTATAATGATGATTCTCTATTGGTGACGGAGTAAGAATACAATATGTCACCACACCATCTCATCCCACGGGTGTCGTAAAAACGAACTAAGAGACTATGCGTGAATATTATCTTTACGAAATAAGAAGAAGAAAAACTTGAAATTAAACCCTATATCAATCCGCTTGGCGCGTGGTATTAGTAGCCCAAGTATCCTTCTGTCATGGGAGGAAGCCCGTCCCTGCAGTGGGACAATAATGGCCTGTTATGATTCTCCATGTTATTTTTTAAACATAAACAGTAAAAACAATAACCAATGCAAACATAGAAACACACTGTGCAACGAATAATCTCCTAGTACTTCTGCGTGAGACAACATAGCTATTCTATCGAATGGACGCTACATTCCGATTTGACACATGCCATTGCTTGCAAGCTCTTTGATTTCATCCTTCCTATTGTCTCCGTTGTCGGATATCATAGATGAGACTGCTTTGAAACAAATAGGAAGCTATTTTCTCAGTAACAGGTTGAAACAAAAGAAAGATTTTAAGGCGAAGTTTTTCAAAATAATATTTATTATCAAAATACCAAAAGAGTGTGTGAGAAAAGCACGCAAAAAAGTATCAACGTTTTTTAAGAACTTACTACACGAGGTAAGTGAATAACTATTCTTTACCGAAAGGATTTGTCTAAATCAAACTAATTTTAAGCAGTCAATAAAAGAAAAACTGGTCTTTAAACTTGGTTGCGACTCGCCTGACCAGTGTAAAATCTACAAGCCAAGTTTCTCTCTTTACGTTGAGAGGGTAATTAAATAAATGAATATTCCTCACACATTCACACAACGCCATCTAGTCCCAAATTAAGCAAGCTTGTACTATGGGTACTAGACAACGGATAAACATACTTAAATACTTTTTTTTGTAAATACATACATAACACCCAATAAAAACACCCAAACCAATGATCATTATGACCCATTTTCAATTCTAAAGTCAAGTGCCTCACAAATACTGATAAAAATTTCCACAGAAACTCTGCAGTAAAATCTTGTCTATAAATATACAAATTATCAACAGATACAAATGAATGGTATAATAAAATTTCGCACAAAGCGCCATCTATACAACAAGGATGTAATCGCAAAACACGTAGTAAACATAAAAACTAATATCAGTTTTGCACAGAATCGGATGAAAATTACGACCACGCTGGCGTTAACGGTCAATAGCGTTTCTCACTGTAATAAAACTATTTTTAGATATTCGATAGCATATTTTTTTTTGTATTTTTTAATGTTCCCGAGGGTAGAATCTGAAAGTGTTCTCAATATATTCAAATGTAAAGTTTGATTTTAGAATAGGTTATAAAGTTTTTATTATTTGTTTTGTGTGTAGGTGAGCTTTTGTATTCCTGAGCGTTAGTTTATACGGAAAAAGCGTATGGCATATGGCGGTGTCGAGTGATTTGTACCATGATTGACTGTTACGTAGATAATTTTTCGTTGAAGAGATGAACGAAATTAGTCAAATACGACTCTATATTAATGCAGTTATGATTTATATTATGTTTTCTTGACTAACCGCCACCGCCATACGTCCGCGCCACGCCACTTCAGTATAACTCGGGCTTTACATGCCAATCTTACACGAGCTTTTAAAAATGCTTTCTGTTGGCTGTTTAAAAGTTTTCTGTATAATTAAGCGCATCATTTTGACCACGTTTTAGGTGCTGGATAATAAAGTCTATTTATATAAAATGGCTATTACAACGTGAACAGAGAAACTTAATCTTGAGGATTCGTTATATACTATAATAATATTATAAAAAGGTAAAGTTTGTGACGTTGTAGAGGGTAATCTCTGGATCTACTAAATCGAATTAAAAAATTATTTCTGCGTTGAATAGTCCATTTATTGGGGAGTGTCATATGCTACATAGTATCACGCTATGACTAATAGGAGTAGAGCAGTAATGAAATATGTTTAAAAAAGTGACGCGTTTTTTTCGCCACCTAATGAAGTGGGCACGGGTCAGCTAGTATTTCATACATACATACATAAACTTACGCCTTATCCCAGCCGGGGTAGGCAGATATTTCATAAAGAGAATAATGCAATTTAATTATCATACTGTGTCAATTTATTGATTTTAATCAAACCTCGTTTTTATTGTTTTACTGAAGCAATATAACAAAAAATTAAGATGAAAAAAAAATGTAGAACGCTTAATTGCAAAGTATCGTGATTCGTGACAATCAATAGAATCAGAAACAAAAATAGTCAATAGAATAATATAAAGTAAATGTAAATAGCTTTACTTATTAATGTTTCACAATAATTTAAATGAACGAAAGCGTCCCTTGATGATAACAGTCTGTAGAAATAAATTAACATGCCTATGACGATAGAAGCAAATGTGCAAGACCTTAGATGTCAAATTCAAAAATTGAGTACCATTTGACCTTTTAAACTAACAACTGTTTACCCTCGAGAAAATGTTGTTAAAAAGGTTAATTGTAAATAATATAGCCGAAGTTTTACAATTAAATATTAAACAACAAATTTGAAACTCCAGTTCTCTAGAGATAGTGTCCCAGAAAGTTTCTCATACAAACTAACGTTCCAAAATTTTAGGCTCTGTAAGTCTAATTCACTAAATTTTTAGTTTGAAATATTAAAATTGGCAAAGGCTTGATTAGCATTTGCGAGTTGATGTGTATCAGGCAGTTAAAATGTACCATAATAATTATAAAAAACAAATTAAATGGTATCGCTGAACTAGTTTTTACCATGTCACACATGAAAACTTAATTCAGGTAATCTTCGCAGATTAATATCTGCGAAGATTGCCTGAATTAAGTTTAATAATTCTCTACCAATATAAAAGAAAAAAGCTTTTACATAAACTTTGTTATAGTTATAAAATGACTGCTACGCAGAGGTCTCGGGTTCTATTCCCGCTCAATGCAAATATTTGTGTGCATGAACATGATTATTTTCATTAGTCTAAGTGTTTCTATGTATAATATCTATGTATTTTCAAAATAAAAAAGTATATAAGTAAGCAGGTTAAGCTAGCTAGCTTACTTTGGTAAATATTTGTTTATATTATTTATTTATTTTATTGGGTATAATAATGAAGCTTTTTATCTAATAGTAGGATAGTAACAGCCGCTTTATGTACATAATTCTGTACTAACAAAAGGGGCTTAATGTATGTAGCACACTGTACTATGGATTTTATTATGAGTTTTGGACATCATTCACATTACTTTCTGAAATTAAAAAATGTTGTGTATCCTAGTCAAATAGCATATTGCAAATTTGCTATAACACAGGCTAAGATGAATATTATCATAAAGCATATTGGTAAACTGATTTTACTATTTTCCTCTTTAATATTCTTTTCCCTTATATAGGCTTAATTTACTTTTAATAGCGTAATGTATCATTAATTTCTAATAGAACCAGTTTTTAGAAACTTATTGACGTCTTCTCGGAACAACGAAACGTGGGATAAAATTACCTGAAATTACTAGAATTGTATAGTAATTGAAAACTGAAACTCGTGTCTTTGATTTTGTCTTCCTAATAATTTTGGTACTTTGTCTTCTATATCATTTGATTTAGCTTTCCTGAAATAACCTGTAAGTATTCCCAGAACTGTTAGATACAGGATTTCTACTTTGTATTACATTATATTTGAATTTAAAACTTTTGGCAACTGAAATAGAATTGCTAATGTTACAGATTTTGCAATTAAGATAATACTTTAAATAAAGAAAACGGGTAAATGGAGATTTATGAAAGTATGAGGGAACATAGCTAGAGTACATGAATGAATGAATGAATAATGTTCATTATAATATCTAGTAGATAAACGAAGTATATTAATATTGTATTTTATACGAAATATATAGAACCCCGGCCGTGTGGTGACGGACTAAGAATACAATATTTCACAACCCCATCTTGTCCCATGGGTGTCGTAACAACCCATTAAGGGACTATCCGTGAATATTATCTTTACGAAATAAAAAGAAGGAAAACTTGAAATTAAACCCTATACCAATCCGTTTGGCCAGCGTGGTATTGGTAGGCCAAGTATCCCTCCGTCCAGAGAGGAGGCCCGTCCCTGCAGTGGGTCATTAATGGGCTGTTGTAATGATGATATAGAAATAACACATTTTACACAAAAAGACACTTAAACAACAGAAAGGGAACAATAGACTTATTGCAATATTGCAAGTATGAGTATACTCTAGTATCTATATAATAATATGTCACATGAATGATAAATGAATATGCGAGGAATATTAATAGCTGTTCGGATGTAGTACATAACTTTTTTTAAAGTTAAGAACTTACATTAATGTAAAGTTTATTTTATTAACAGTATTATTTACTGAAAATTGTAAATAAGCCTTAACAGAATATTAATCCTATTCGCCTTATTCACTGCTGAACATAGGCCTCTTCTAAATATTTCATTTCCACATTATTTAACTGTAAAAAAATGTAATTACAAATGTTCAAACTTACAACCATATCATGTCATTACGTTACGCTACAACGCACGCCTTTTATAACAAGACCACGAACCAAAACATTACCCTTAGGAACCCCTACACCTATTTACATTAAGTACATCAAACAAAAAATACATCCTCCTTTTACGCAAAAAAAGAAAAATTTTGAAAGGTAACTTTCTTCATCAAGAGAAGCCATGTGTTAATGTCAATTTTACTATTTACGGTTGGTCAGTAAACATCGTAAAGTTAGCAAGTTAAAGTAATCAGTTGGAGAGCTGGACATATTATCAGCGGTAGAAATGTCACGCATAGAAATCGAACCAGTGACCTCGCGAACTGCAGCAGCTACCGCGACGCCGAGGCAGCTATGAGTTTTATTTTTATTTGCTTCCCTGAATTGGGTTCCAAACGCCAAAGTCTCACTTAATTGGTTCGACATTTTCTTGAATCTTATGAAAGCGCTATTTTTTTTTTAAATAGAACCTAAAAATAAGTGTTGGGTAATAATCGTGTCATATTTCTTTAAGTATGCATATTTCCTAAAGGGAATCTACCTATTTAGAAGTAATGGGTCGCATCCACATATAAATAGCTTCTCTCTTTCGTTGCAAAATATACTTAAAGTACTTTACTGTATACAGGAGTGAAACTCTTGGCTCGCCGCTGTCGTTAAGTTGTCTATGTGGATCTGACCTATATTATAATGCGTCCAGCATAATCTGTGTCCCTTAATGTATATCATGGTTTGTAAGTATAAGGGTCGTTTTAACTTTTTTATAATAGGAGTTTTAATTTAGGTACATTTTTGTATGTCTGTTTATTCCTAATTTTAGACAACATGGTGCTGTTTAAATGTGAGAAGATTTTTTTTATCTCTTATTTAAAATACACATTAATCAATATTCATATTCTAAGTTTAGAATAAATGCAAACGAAACATTTACAATTTCTAAACGAAAAGAATATTTAAGTTGTAACAATACATGTCATAACGACAGTGTTTTTACTATAAAAATATAAATTTTAGACCAAAAATAATATGTTTTGGTGCAGCCTCACTGTAACTGCCACTCCACCAAAGCAGTTCGTCCCATTAGTAGAATATTGTTGTATCATCACATGTAACAAAAATGATTTTATTGTAAATTCGTTATCATTATGACGTAAGCTATCTAATGATATATTTTTTTTATAACTTTTGTTCTATATTTTAAAAGTTATGAAGTTCGAATAAAGTTTTTGCCGCGCGGCATACCTAAAATAACGTCTCACGACCACATAACGCGCGCTCCCGGCTCCGTGCGTCGCGTTTCTTCATTACAACGCACATTGTTCAACGGAGTCGGCAAGAGTGAGGTGTTGTAACAATGGAAACCGACAGTGGCGATCAAAATGGTCAGAAATCGATCAGAAATCAATTAAATTATTGTTATTTTGTTTACATACACAACGTTGTTCATTACTGTTGAGAATTAAACGTTTAAATTAGTAATAAGAAAATTATTTACAAAATAGAATATACGCAAAATACATATTTCATGGATTTTTATAAAATTTATACAACATCCATAAATTTTAATTATATTTAATGGAAAATAAACAATTTTAGTATGTTAATTATATTGTTTTGGGTCTATTACACAAAATTATTGACATTACCACAAAGACAGTATTTAAAATCACATAAAACATTTTTCTACCAAGTTGCCGCATTTTTTTAAATTATGTGTAAATCACTAAAATACTTTACTGATAAGTTTCTTAACATGTTATTATACAATGGAGCTTGTCTTATTTCGTCCCATTAGTAGAACAATGTTGTATCTACAAAATGTCTACTTTTCAGTAGAGCGATTTGAAGTTTTGCGCTAGCATTTTTTGCTTATAACTTTTTTACGGAAGACTTTAGCCATGTAATATTTTTACAATGTACATAGATATAAATACAGCTATTATTGATATAATTATTTAGTCTAAAAACTATTCCTGTGCGTAGATAGTGTGTCGCATGTGCATACATAACATTGTACTGCCAACGAAAACAGTTCAGGAGCTGTCTCTTGAACACATGCAACATTATTTGACCAAATTAATCACGTTATATGTGCAGGTGAAACAATATTTTACGAAATCCTAAAATTATGTCAATGTTTTTCGTGAAGATGTTTTATATACTTAATACTAGTTTGTCGGCCGGCTCCAACCGCCTTAAGTATTAACGTAAGTAATGATGTGAATTTTACAAGTATTGAATGCACTTGTTTTGTTTAGTCGTACTTACCTATTTATTTTTACAGGTATCTTTAACCTCCTGGGGCCCAGGACATTTTTTTTTAAATTATGTTTTTTTTAAATTTATTATTTAAGCAATAAAAATAAAGAAAATATTTAAATTATTAAACGTTACTATTTAATTATTAAAAGTTTACACGAATTTCATTAAATGGCACTGTAAAATTTATTTTCTGGTATGTATTATTATATTACTTATACAGGGTGGCTCATTCAAAAGGGTCAGTATGGGAAAGTCTTAAACTATAAGTCATACGAAGATTTGTTCTTAGGAACCATGACACCGATTTTGATAAAAAGAAAAACTGCATTCATACATTTGAAAAAGATACTGTACCCAGCTGGGGAATCGAACCCGGTTATTTTGCAAAAAATAAACTGATACTTTTTCTTTTTAAATATCGATTCTGTAGGTCTTAAGCAGTAAATATTTCTATGAAACATTATGTCTTAAATGAATAAAATGCATTTTTTTCACATACTTAAATTTATTATAGTAGGTGTTCGAAGTGGCCACCGGTTTGTTCAATACAATATTTAACACGTTTAGGTAACGATCTTCTTATTGCATTTTGTATCTTCATGCAGCCAGTCACACAGAAACGTTCCATTTTCAAATGAGGCTTAACTTAACACGTCTCTGTACCTATCTACAATATCTTCATACTTTATGTGGGGTTTTTAATTTATTGTTAGTGTTTGAATAATAGAAGTAAGTAGTTGCATGATAATAATATTACTGTTGATAACAAAACTTCCTTAAAAGTTTAATGCAATGCCATATGATTTTGTAACACGGTGTATGTAACTAGTAGAGGGGTACAAACAACCGTAGGGACAATTTTACATGCCTGAACTTGTTGAATATTGTTGGTGGTCACTTCGAACACCTACTATGATAAATTAAACTATGTGAAAACAATGCATTTTATTCATTTAAGACATAATGTTTCATAGAGATATTTACTGCTTAAGACCTACAGAATCGATATTTAAATAGAAAAAGGATAAGTTTATTTTTGCAAAACAACCGGGTTCGATTCCCCAGCTGGGTACAGTATCTTTTTCAAATGTATGAATGCAGTTTTTCTTTTTATTAAAATCGGTGTCATGGTTCCTAAGAACAAATCTTCGTATGACTTATAGTTTAAGACTTTCCCATACTGACCCTTTTGAATGAGCCACCCTGTATATCTCTTTTCAGTATCTCTTTCAGACAGTACTTTCAGTGTTTGACCGAGTTGGGCAAGATTGAGGAATTTGGAAGCTAGTGTTGCTTCATAGAATTAGACTAGTTAGGACCTTCTGAAGAACGTTCTTCGATAGCTTGCACTTGTGATTAAAGTGATATGACAGTATTAGAAACAGAGCGATCTATACCATGAAGCGATTGACTTTGATTAGAAAGTGCACGTAATGCCATCACGTTACTCTCAGTGTTGAACTAACTTGAGTAAGATTTAGCTATGGGAGCACTTCACTGAATTGAATGGATCATGATGTTCTTCTGAAAAATATTCTTCAATACCTTGCAGTTTTATCCAGTACTTTCTACGAATACTATTTAAATACATTTGTCTTGAATGTTTGACTGGCAAGTGGCGCTTTTTTAGTCGACTGCTGGGAAATGTAATTTTATCATAACTCAAGTCAGATTCAATTGACTGATCTGAATATATCAGATAAAAATCACTATAACACTTTGTCTGATACGGAGGTGGTGATAGCATAGGCGTAGGTATACAAATCTTCGATACTATACTTGAAATCGTTGCTATACTGCAAACAATGATGCTTCATAACTGGATGCAGATTGAATTTGGAACGGAGTTACAGGACGCAGTTCAGTAAGAGTCGATGGATCCGCTGGTCCATCACGACAAGTAGAACGACGTTTACAAATGTACACACGGCTACCGTTCAACCTATACAGAACCAGTGTAAGCTGATCTCGTATTTGGTTGTACATTTTATGAAACCATCGCTCGGCCAGCTTAGACTGTTTATGTGTAGTACACGCGGCTGTGTGTACTATGAAGTTAGTCCTAGATTTTTTTGAAACACCAATATAATTGTAAAATTTGTTGGTTTTTATGTAGAGTTAGTCGAAAGTTAGATATTAAGAATAGCTGTGTACAATTAATACATACTCTATTTAATAATTTACACACTTTTAGATTTCGAATAATGTTTTACAAGAAACTAATTAACAGAAAAAAGTAGCATAAGTGCTTACGACGCACACTTTAAAATATAATTTGGTCGAGTAATGTTTCATGTGTACGTACCGACGAAAAGAAGATACAATTATGCGTAGTAAAATATAATATGTGCATAAGAAACTACAAAATTAGAGAAACAAATAAGACAAGCTCCATTGTATAATAACATGTTAAGAAACTTATCAGTAAAGTATTTTAGTGGATTACACTTAATTTAAAAAAATGCGGCAACTTGGTAGAAAAATGTTTTATGTGATTTTAAATACTGTCTTTGTGGTAATGTCAATAATTTTGTGTAATAGACCCAAAACAATATAATTAACATACTAAAATTGTTTATTTTCCATTAAATATAATTAAAATTTATGGATGTTGTATAAATTTTATAAAAATCCATGAAATATGTATTTTGCGTATATTCTATTTTGTAAATAATTTTCTTATTACTAATTTAAACGTTTAATTCTCAACAGTAATGAACAACGTTGTGTATGTAAACAAAATAACAATAATTTAATTGATTTCTGATCGATTTCTGACCATTTTGATCGCCACTGTCGGTTTCCATTGTTACAACACCTCACTCTTGCCGACTCCGTTGAACAATGTGCGTTGTAATGAAAAAACGCGACGCACGGAGCCGGGAGCACGCGTTATGTGGTCGTGAGACGTTATTTTAGGTATGCCGCGCGGCAAAAACTTTATTCGAACTTCATAACTTTTAAAATATAGAACAAAAGTTATAAAAAAAATATATCATTAGATAGCTTACGTCATAATGATAACGAATTTACAATAAAATCATTTTTGTTACATGTGATGATACAACAATATTCTACTAATGGGACGATTTGTTTCTCTAATTTTGTAGTTTCTTATGCACATATTATATTTTACTACGCATAATTGTATCTTCTTTTCGTCGGTACGTACACATGAAACATTACTCGACCAAATTATATTTTAAAGTGTGCGTCGTAAGCACTTATGCTACTTTTTTCTGTTAATTAGTTTCTTGTAAAACATTATTCGAAATCTAAAAGTGTGTAAATTATTAAATAGAGTATGTATTAATTGTACACAGCTATTCTTAATATCTAACTTTCGACTAACTCTACATAAAAACCAACAAATTTTACAATTATATTGGTGTTTCAAAAAAATCTAGGACTAACTTCATAGTACACACAGCCGCGTGTACTACACATAAACAGTCTAAGCTGGCCGAGCGATGGTTTCATAAAATGTACAACCAAATACGAGATCAGCTTACACTGGTTCTGTATAGGTTGAACGGTAGCCGTGTGTACATTTGTAAACGTCGTTCTACTTGTCGTGATGGACCAGCGGATCCATCGACTCTTACTGAACTGCGTCCTGTAACTCCGTTCCAAATTCAATCTGCATCCAGTTATGAAGCATCATTGTTTGCAGTATAGCAACGATTTCAAGTATAGTATCGAAGATTTGTATACCTACGCCTATGCTATCACCACCTCCGTATCAGACAAAGTGTTATAGTGATTTTTATCTGATATATTCAGATCAGTCAATTGAATCTGACTTGAGTTATGATAAAATTACATTTCCCAGCAGTCGACTAAAAAAGCGCCACTTGCCAGTCAAACATTCAAGACAAATGTATTTAAATAGTATTCGTAGAAAGTACTGGATAAAACTGCAAGGTATTGAAGAATATTTTTCAGAAGAACATCATGATCCATTCAATTCAGTGAAGTGCTCCCATAGCTAAATCTTACTCAAGTTAGTTCAACACTGAGAGTAACGTGATGGCATTACGTGCACTTTCTAATCAAAGTCAATCGCTTCATGGTATAGATCGCTCTGTTTCTAATACTGTCATATCACTTTAATCACAAGTGCAAGCTATCGAAGAATGTTCTTCAGAAGGTCCTAACTAGTCTAATTCTATGAAGCAACACTAGCTTCCAAATTCCTCAATCTTGCCCAACTCGGTCAAACACTGAAAGTACTGTCTGAAAGAGATACTGAAAAGAGATATACAGGGTGGCTCATTCAAAAGGGTCAGTATGGGAAAGTCTTAAACTATAAGTCATACGAAGATTTGTTCTTAGGAACCATGACACCGATTTTAATAAAAAGAAAAACTGCATTCATACATTTGAAAAAGATACTGTACCCAGCTGGGGAATCGAACCCGGTTGTTTTGCAAAAATAAACTTATCCTTTTTCTATTTAAATATCGATTCTGTAGGTCTTAAGCAGTAAATATCTCTATGAAACATTATGTCTTAAATGAATAAAATGCATTGTTTTCACATAGTTTAATTTATCATAGTAGGTGTTCGAAGTGACCACCAACAATATTCAACAAGTTCAGGCATGTAAAATTGTCCCTACGGTTGTTTGTACCCCTCTACTAGTTACATACACCGTGTTACAAAATCATATGGCATTGCATTAAACTTTTAAGGAAGTTTTGTTATCAACAGTAATATTATTATCATGCAACTACTTACTTCTATTATTCAAACACTAACAATAAATTAAAAACCCCACATAAAGTATGAAGATATTGTAGATAGGTACAGAGACGTGTTAAGTTAAGCCTCATTTGAAAATGGAACGTTTCTGTGTGACTGGCTGCATGAAGATACAAAATGCAATAAGAAGATCGTTACCTAAACGTGTTAAATATTGTATTGAACAAACCGGTGGCCACTTCGAACACCTACTATAATAAATTTAAGTATGTGAAAAAAATGCATTTTATTCATTTAAGACATAATGTTTCATAGAAATATTTACTGCTTAAGACCTACAGAATCGATATTTAAAAAGAAAAAGTATCAGTTTATTTTTTGCAAAATAACCGGGTTCGATTCCCCAGCTGGGTACAGTATCTTTTTCAAATGTATGAATGCAGTTTTTCTTTTTATCAAAATCGGTGTCATGGTTCCTAAGAACAAATCTTCGTATGACTTATAGTTTAAGACTTTCCCATACTGACCCTTTTGAATGAGCCACCCTGTATAAGTAATATAATAATACATACCAGAAAATAAATTTTACAGTGCCATTTAATGAAATTCGTGTAAACTTTTAATAATTAAATAGTAACGTTTAATAATTTAAATATTTTCTTTATTTTTATTGCTTAAATAATAAATTTAAAAAAAACATAATTTAAAAAAAAATGTCCTGGGCCCCAGGAGGTTAAAGATACCTGTAAAAATAAATAGGTAAGTACGACTAAACAAAACAAGTGCATTCAATACTTGTAAAATTCACATCATTACTTACGTTAATACTTAAGGCGGTTGGAGCCGGCCGACAAACTAGTATTAAGTATATAAAACATCTTCACGAAAAACATTGACATAATTTTAGGATTTCGTAAAATATTGTTTCACCTGCACATATAACGTGATTAATTTGGTCAAATAATGTTGCATGTGTTCAAGAGACAGCTCCTGAACTGTTTTCGTTGGCAGTACAATGTTATGTATGCACATGCGACACACTATCTACGCACAGGAATAGTTTTTAAACTAAATAATTATATCAATAATAGCTGTATTTATATCTATGTACATTGTAAAAATATTACATGGCTAAAGTCTTCCGTAAAAAAGTTATAAGCAAAAAATGCTAGCGCAAAACTTCAAATCGCTCTACTGAAAAGTAGACATTTTGTAGATACAACATTGTTCTACTAATGGGACGAGTTATTTAAAACATAACAAAAATTCCATTTATTTCTAATTAGAAATGTTAGCTCATCCATTCAACAGATGTCTTTGTAAAACACCAAGTAATCGACATTCTGTGTTCTTCACGCATAAATATTGTATGAGCCCGAAGCAGATAAGATGTGGCCAGCGAATATTCTATTTTAAGATAAAGCCTCAATGGACCTGGGATAACGACGGCACAGGGAAGAGTGGAGTGGCTAATATGTTAATGTAAAGGTTTGAGTAGCAACTCTATGGGTTTGCGAATGTTAGAATATTATGTGTTCAGTTTCCATATTCGTGGTTTATTGGGTAAATTGATTATTGTTGTTAAGTTGCTTTTACGGTAGTAGCATATTTACTGCCTTGCTGTATGTAAAAACAATATTTATTAATCGTAATGTGTAAAATATATAGTTAGGTACAACAACATTATGTAATTTGTTTTACTTCGCCGCGCTTTATATTGAAGGGCTAAGTTGCTCAGAAAATTACTTACACAGTGGCTCATTACAGTTGGTAAGAATAAATAAGCGTTTCGTTTTTGTTAAAGCTTGAGTACTTTAGCGTTAGCTTTATTATGTCGCCAACACAGTGAAACGGGGTAGCTGAAAATCAGCGCTGCCCAGAGTAACCACTCTGTGCAGCACAAGCTGAGCCTTCTCCAATTGCTTTTAATATTATTTCTTTTGTTAATTGTCGTATTTTTTTTTTTAGTATGTGTCTTAAAAGCAATAAATTATTTTTTATTTTTATTTTATTATATTACTTAACTAGCTGCTGTGCCCGCGACTTCGTTCGCGTGGCGGTTGTTACTTACTTCGCAATTCGATTTAATACTGAAAAATCGTTTTTTAAACCTTATAACAAACAGATATACCTACAAACGAATTGTAAAATTAACGAACGAACCAAAACCTTTTCAAAAACAGACCTTTACAAAGACAGATCTATGAAGACTGCGTCTAAACTTTTGCTGAAAGACATGAGCGAACGTCATTCTTTCAAGGAAAATCTTAACACCGCGATACTGAAAATGACGTCACAGGCACAATGCCTTCTGTTGTCAAATTTGTAAGTTAAAATAAATGTCCCACTGCAAGGACGCGCCTCCTTCCGTGAAGGAGGGATACTTGGCCTACTAATACCACGCTGGCCAGTCGGATTGGTATATGGTTTAATTTCAAGTTTTCTTTCATTTTTATTTCGTAAAGATAATATTCACCGATTGTCCCTTAGTCGGTTTTACGCCACCCATGGGATGAGATGGGGAGGTGACATATTGTATTCTTACTCCGTCACCACACGGATAATCGCTAATTAATTATGAATGAATACATTTGCACGCCACGTTATGGTGCGGCAGAATTACCTGCCTCGGTGGCGCGGCGGTCGCATTACATGGCTGGCGTGCATGAGTTCGCGGGTTCGATTCCCATGGAGGACAATTGTGATACACAAATTATTGTCCTTAGTCTGGATGTTCTTTGTGTCCGTTAAATTGATATTTTTAAAGGCTAGTGTGGGATTTGTCTTTTGTAAAAAAAATGCTGATATAAATTATTGTACCTAACACCTTTTTAACATCTAGCAAAAAATATTTGACTAAACTTAGACTCGACTATATTATCCGATTTTGATGAAACATACCTCAGTTTAAGCCTAATAAGAAAGATTACAATACAATACAATGTATTGGTCTTAAGATTATATTTTAATTCGTTTTAAAGATGTGCGGTAACAAACAGACAGACAGATAGACATTCATTCTAAAAATTGTAAGTGTGTAGTGTTGCTGCTTTTTTATTTTTTTCTAGATTTTATAGATAATTTTTATCTGAATTTTCGAAAAGAACAGACATTTCGACCTCTACAGTTTTATTATAGTATAGATAGATAGATTACCTGCTTTAAAAATAATACCTAAAAACTTCGTATCTATGTATTTTAATATCTAAAGTGCGCTTATTCCGAGAAGAGTCAATAAGAACCACGTCCGTTCGCATTAAGAGTCAATGTGAATGAAATTATATAGATGCACCGGTTGGCCGTTTCGGACCAAAACGTGTATGCGTAAAATATATATCATTTTGACCACATGGATTTGGATGGATATCGAAAAACTTGTAACCAGCTGGATCAAATTTTTAGACATTTATTTGCTGTAGTAAAAAGGATCAAGGGTCAAAGTGTCAAGGGTAACATTAAATCAAATACATATTGGAAATTTTGAGTTTATTATTAGAAGTATATTAGTTATCACTAAACAATATAATTAATTCGGTTCTGGCTCTCCTTGGCAGTAAAATTTAGACTTTTAAATGTTTCTTTATTAAACTTTTTTGGCTTTCCATAAATATCAACAGGCTTTGTTAGTCTGCTACAATTATAATCTCAATTCTATACCTTCTCTTAACTGAGAATACCTCTTGTTCGATAGTTTTCACCATTTCAGTGGGTTGAGAACATAAGGTTTGTACCCAAAGGCCGGCGCTGTCACAGAATTGTAACAGCGAAAGCAGAGAGACAGCCTGTTTAGACATTATTTTGTGTAAAACTTACAATACAATGTTGTTTATTATCTACTAAGCATTTCCTGCCCTTCTCTAACCACATGGTTTTTCTCCTTTTTACAACAATAACTTCAAACCTACACCTTAATATCCTTCTGATTAGAATCTTCCAGTGAGTAATGCCGGTGAATCTTCACCAGCGTAAATCATTAATTTCATTCGATTAAGATTCCGTGAAAATGCTTTCCCTATGTATAGGAAACTATAGCCTGAATTCCAAAAAAAATCTCATTCGTATGATGGTCATAAAAATGAACGTAGTAAAATATTCCATCAACACGAAAAAAGACTGCAATTTTTCTGCGGAAATATCGGCTGGAATTTCGTTGACAGTATCAGGAGTACTCCATTAGTTTTGGTTTTTGAAATGTCCAAATTACATGCGCCGCTTGGTAAAGCCCCGTTGAGAATTCAATATCGTGTTGTCTGTAGTGATGTTTAAACACTACGTTGATTTCAGATCCTACATTGCAAGGTTTATTCTGTGTTTGTTGATATTTATTATTGATACCTAATCCTCCGTGTGGTGACGAAATAAGAATACAATATGTCACCACCCCATCTCATCCCATGTTGGTCGTAAAAACGACTAAGGGGCTATCCGTGAATATTATCTTTACGAAATAAAAAGAAGGAAAACTTTATATTAAACCCTATACGGATCCGTCTGGCCAGTGTGGTATTAGTAGGCCAAGTATCCCTCCATCACACGGGTGAAGGTCCGTCCCTGCAGTAGGACATTAATAGGCTGTTATGACATTTTCTTTGCTGCTGTGGTTTTTTTTTATGGATCTAAAAGGTTTTGGATGTGTTTCTTTTGAAGTTCTTCTTTATGTAATTAAATCATAAGTTTATTTTTTATAATTCTTGTAATCTAAAAGCTTACAAAAACACTCAATGTTAAGATTTCCTTTTCCCATCTAATAAGTACATTAAAGTTGCATGGTAGGGACAAACCTCCTTCGGGACTAAAGAGTTACTGCCACTATTTAGTTGTGCCAAGTTTAACTTTACTTGGGATTCTAGTTAGCAAATCTTTTCTGGTACACTTTTACTTGACAAGAAAGATTAGTGATGTCTTTTTAATTTCATTCTCATGGTTAGCACTTACCTTCACCTAGGATCTTTACTTGTCTATAATTTAAAATATAGATAATAAAATACATTACAAACTAAATTAAAGTTATTTTTTTTCATACAGGTATTATTTGTTGAATTTTCCCTACTCGCCTTTTATTACACTTATGCCTATGCAAGTAATCGAATCAGAAATGAGGAGATCCGCAAAAGCGCAGGGTGGGGAGACCCCTCACACGGTGGACTGACGACCTAGTTAGGACGGCGGGAAGCCGATGGATGAGGGAGGCACAGGACCGCACAAGGTGGTATTACTTGGAGGAGGCCTATGTCAAGCAGTGGACGTCGATATGGTGATATGATGATGATAATGATGTTGGGATGAGATAGTGTGATGTGTATAATGTATTTAATTATTACTTTGTCACCTACAAAACTACTAAAATACTTATTTATAATTCCTTTTTATGTCATAAAACTTTTTCATCACTACTTTTTTTAAAGTTACCGGAATATGCGATATAATTTACTTTGCAACTTTGTTTGCCAAGTTGGGGAATGTACACTGATATTTTATAATACTTGCTTTGTTATTTAAGTAGTGGTTGGCGTTTTCGTACAGTTGATTAATGGCTGCTAACACTTCAGACAGAATTCATTAAAAGGATTCTTAGTAGTTTAAGTGTTAAGCATTTTAGGTGGTCAGGTATTAAAATTTATTAAGAATCAAACACTCCGTGTGGTGACATCCATCATCCCATGGTTGTCTTAAAAAGCGACTAAGGGACTATCCGTGAATATTATCTTTGCGAAATAAAAAGAAGGAAAACTTGAAATTACACCCTATACCAATCCGTCCAGCCAGCGTGATATTAGTAGGCCAAGTATCTCTCCGTCACGGGAGAAGGTCCGTCCCTGTAGTGGGACATTAATAGGCTACTATGATAAAGAATGAAACTGCTAATGGGTAAAAGTTGGCCTTGATTAAAGGAATGAAATTTAGTTGTCGATCTTAATGGTTTGCATCACAGTGAACTCAAAGATGTATCCGAACAATCAAAGTAAGTAATTGTGACTTATTTGTGGTTTGTAGTAAATTATTATTTAACAGTACAAATGTAGATGACGCTACATTTCTTTACGCTACTAGCAAACTAATGTAGGTAAACATATATTTTTATACAAAAATTGGGCTAATGAGGAAAACTGGTCGCTTGATTGTATATAATTAGCAACTGAAATGTCAGAAGTAAGGGTAACAACTCATCATCATCATTCCCCTGCCCTTATCCCAATTTTTATTTTTTTATTTGGGGTCGGCGCAGCATGTCTTCTTCTTCCATTCTTTCCTATCAGACGTCATATCACAATTCACACTCTTCGCAGCCATATCGTCTTTCACACAATCCATCCATCGTTTCTTTGGTCGTCCTCTTCCCCTATATCCATCCACATACATGTTCAACACCTTCCTTACCACATGATTCTCATTCCCCCGCATAACATTATTAAAAGGACAACTAACAGGATTTAAAAATATTTCGAATAACATTAATTATTTGACTACATTCTGCAACGGTATATCAATAGCATACGAAAATGTGAGCAAAACTAGTCAGAATATAAAATTAAATCCTCTTAATAGAATAAAATTAATCCTTCATAAAACGGTTAAATGATAAAAGCTTTTAATGGATAACATGAAAAAGTTATAAAGGCTATTCTTTCAATCTTAATTAAGGCAAAAAAAGGACGAATTAATTTTAGTTCAAAACTTTGGCATACATTAAAGTGAGTGATGTGCTTAAACGAACTAAAACAAAGTCCATTTGAGTAAGTCACGTAGGCTTTTAACCGGCAACGGGCGGAACGAACCGGATCATACTGGCATTAGAGTGACGTCATACATTCTAACTTCGATTCTGAACGATATAATAGTATCGGATTTTGGAATAAAGTTGTAAGCAGAACGACAAGACTTCCAAATAAAAGAAGTATTGTTAAAAATGTTTTCGATAAAATGAAGAAACATTTGAAGTGCGTAAGAAATGCGATGGTACGTGATCTGTAACATTAACAACATATAACTCAAATTAAGAAAAACAAATACGAATCATACAAATTATATTGACTCGTGGAACCATCTTTTTTTTGAAGACAAAAGCGTTCTTCACTGTCACTAACCCACATACACTGACAATTCTGAAAGCTTTACATTTAGGAAGTGTGGTAAATGACCTCTGGTACCCTAGAAGTAATATTTTTAAGACAAATTACACTCACCTTTTTACAAGAGTAAGTAGTACAGGCAAACAGATCTTTTACATTTTGGAAGCCAAAGGTTAGCGTTATTATTTGTTCGTAAATATTTTTTATGTATTGTTTTTTACCGTCATCTAAGACTACAGTAAAACCTATATGATCAAACGCTTTTACCAAGACATCAGACAAGTAAACAATTGCATTGCAAGACAATTGTCCACATAATTCCATCAGGGAGTCCGAAGGCTATGAAATACAGCCAAAATACGAAGTAACAAGATAAAGTAGAGTACAATACTGATACCTGTTGCGTTAACGTCCAAACTTATGCTGAACGTGGCAGCAGAAAAATGAGAATTCAAATGCAATACTGGTTAAGCGTCCGTACATGTTAACGTACAAAGTAGAAACGTTTTAAAAGGTTATTTTAGACATACGTACAACGCCACCTAGTCCCAACCAAGCAACGCTTGTTATATGTGTACTAAACAACGGATAAACAAAATTAAATACTTACTTTTTTTTGTAAATATACACATAAAAACACCTAGACAAATGCAACATTTATGTTTACACGCACATAGATTTATATTAAGATAAAATTGAACCTGAGACCGCTGCTTAACACCCATTATCCATAATTACTACGCTACAGAGGTATTATCAAATTTACATACATACATACATAAACTCACGCCTTATCCCGGCCGGGTCAGGCAGAGACGACAGAACGGCAATTTAATTCTAGTGAATGTCTTATTGCTACTTAAATAATACATGACCATCCTGATGATGTCATCAAAGACAAATTGAGGTCCACTGGTGGACATAAGACCCTTCCAAATGTTTCCACCATGTGCGATGATGATGTCGTTGGCTGTTTCTGTTGCTATGTCGTTTGTACATTTAGTATACAAACTTATACGCTAGCCAAAAGATAAGTAGAATATTGTCACAAAGAGAGAGAACAAAAAGATAGCGAGGAATCATGGCTATCTTTTTGTTGTGGACGTGGTCCATCGAAGAGGCATGTACTGGGAAAGTTATCAGATACTATTTTTGCACATATAAGTAACGCTCTTTCAAGAGATCGAATAAGTAATGTTACTTTTTCACTGCTGTGATAATACACTAAGTGGTGACAAGTAACGACTAATTTGTAAAAGTGAGACCTCAGTTTGGTGTATTGACCGTAATTTCTTACCTATGGCTTTTATAGAATTATAGTATCAATGAAGCAGTAGTGTCTTATTATGGTAGCCATTGTTACACGCAATTTATACACGGCCAAAACTTGTAAAATTTTCAAAAACAAATCTATTTTATGTAAAAAATGTTAGCTCTATTTTTACCCTAAGGGTTGCTTTATAACTAAATTAATGTAAATATGACATACTTATATTCTAATAACAATATAAAACTGTATGAAAGTCTAACAAAGATTAAAAAATAAATAAAGTGTATAATTTTATCTAAAATATTTCACATAGTTCCCTACTAGCAATGGTAGCCCATTCTCCTACCAGGTGTTATAACACCGATCATTTTCCAGATTTCCCAGAGGAAAAGGATTTTTTTTTGTATTTTTCCTGAAAAGTTAGTGACACTAATACCAACATATCAAAAAATTACAAAGATCTGAGGCCCTAAATAGTTTCAGGAGTATCTGGGTTAAGGCGGTTGGAGCCGGCCGACAAACTAGTATTAAGTATATAAAACATCTTCACGAAAAACATTGACATAATTTTAGGATTTCGTAAAATATTGTTTCACCTGCACATATAACGTGATTAATTTGGTCAAATAATGTTGCATGTGTTCAAGAGACAGCTCCTGAACTGTTTTCGTTGGCAGTACAATGTTATGTATGCACATGCGACACACTATCTACGCACAGGAATAGTTTTTAGACTAAATAATTATATCAATAATAGCTGTATTTATATCTATGTACATTGTAAAAATATTACATGGCTAAAGTCTTCCGTAAAAAAGTTATAAGCAAAAAATGCTAGCGCAAAACTTCAAATCGCTCTACTGAAAAGTAGACATTTTGTAGATACAACATTGTTCTACTAATGGGACGAAATAAGACAAGCTCCATTGTATAATAACATGTTAAGAAACTTATCAGTAAAGTATTTTAGTGGATTACACTTAATTTAAAAAAATGCGGCAACTTGGTAGAAAAATGTTTTATGTGATTTTAAATACTGTCTTTGTGGTAATGTCAATAATTTTGTGTAATAGACCCAAAACAATATAATTAACATACTAAAATTGTTTATTTTCCATTAAATATAATTAAAATTTATGGATGTTGTATAAATTTTATAAAAATCCATGAAATATGTATTTTGCGTATATTCTATTTTGTAAATAATTTTCTTATTACTAATTTAAACGTTTAATTCTCAACAGTAATGAACAACGTTGTGTATGTAAACAAAATAACAATAATTTAATTGATTTCTGATCGATTTCTGACCATTTTGATCGCCACTGTCGGTTTCCATTGTTACAACACCTCACTCTTGCCGACTCCGTTGAACAATGTGCGTTGTAATGAAGAAACGCGACGCACGGAGCCGGGAGCG